>OZ007596.1:99431575-100031575 GCA_963931845.1 Maratus michaelseni
TTTTTTAATCTAAATAAAAAGCATTTTTGGAAAGCTAAATAATCAGGCTACGATTGTGTCTTTACCAAATTTTAAAATGTCAAACAGATTTTTCGCGATAAGACACTAAACATGAATCTTCAAAATAACGCACTTATATCACATTAAAAAAAAAAAAAATAATAAAATTTGAAAGGAGCATGCATAATTTAAATGTACAGGTTTTGAAAGCTACAAAAATTACTAAATTCGAGCAAAATGCGAAAAGATGACACTTCTAAATTTCTCCCATTGAAATAACATTAGCTGCTCTGTCTGGGAGAGCCAGTGAAGTAGCCCCTTAATATTTTAGATGGGAATTATATTTCAGTCACAATAATAAAATTGTATAGAAAAATCTAAAAACTGCCTTTTTTAACATTTAACATAGCACAAAACTTAAAAAATCATATAAAATTGAAATATCACCCAATACTTCTAAAAATCAATAGACATACTTAAAGTGATTCTCACTATTAAAAGAACATAAGAAATAATGACATTAATTAATAAAAAATTAACTTGCTATAATTTGATAAACTTTCATGTTACCAATTAACAAAATAAATCATACAAATAAAAATAAATTTCAAAAATTGTGCATTAAATTTCTTTTTCTCCCAATTTTAATGATTGTTATTTTAAAATTAAAAATAAAAAAAAATTACAAATATTAAAAACAGGTAATTAAAAGTATACCTGTATCTGAATTTGTCCTGTAAAAGATTTTTTCATGCTTAAGTTTTGTGCATTAAATCGATTCTTCTTCCTTTTACAGATGCAAATTTATCAATTATGTCATCATAAAGTGACTAATTTTTCATCAGCATCAATAATAAAAAAAGAAAACTGTCCAGTTAAACTGAGGGCATTAAGCTCATAGGCTATTCACACTAATTGTATATTATACTCTTATTTCAAAGAATTTGAAATAAGCCCCTCGAAAAATAAAGAAATCGACAATATATTAAAGGGGGGATCATCCCACCGTTCCCACCCCCTTATAGTTAACCAATGAATCTCCAAAACTAACCAGGGAAGCTCCTTACCACAATGAGCCTATATACAAAATTTGAAGAAAATTGGATAATTTTCCATGAAAAACACATTTATCTAAATTAAGGGGGAGGATAAGCCCCTCTTTATACTTAACCAAAGAACCCCGAACACTAATCTCGAAAGCATCTTATCACAATGAACCTATATACAAAATTTGAAGAAAATAGGATAATTTTGCATGAAAAACCCATTTATCTAAATTAAGGGGAGTTTATCCCCCTGTTACCCCCTTTATACTTAAACAATGAATCCCCAAAACCAATCAGGAAAATGCCTTATCACAATTAACCTATATAAAAAATTTGAAGAAAATTGGATAATTCTGCATAAAAAGCCCATTTATCTAAATTAAGGGGGGGGGATTAGCCCCCCCTTTTCCCCTTTATACTTAACCAATGAACCCCCAAAACTAATCAGGGAAGTGCCTTATCACAATGAACCTATATTCAAAATTTGAAGCAAAATGCTTATTTCTATCAAGAGTTATCGCGTTACGTACATACAGAACGGGCGGGCACATTAGCTCTCAGGCTTTGATAGTCTGTGAGCTAAAAACTATTTCTGGATAGAAATATTAGATAAAGCTGTTAGTCTTTCTTGTGATATTGTATTTATTGAATAAGTTTTTATTCTATTTAGATGTGAAAAACTTTTTTCCATTGAATCACTTGTAAATGGAAGAGTTACAATGATCGAAAATAGTTTGTAATGCTTCTGCAAATGTTTCTCTGTGTTCATGTAGCTCTCGTATGAGTTTTTGATTTGATGTTTCTCAATTTTGCATATATTAAAATTAGTTTATTTTCAAGGGATTGCTGCTTAGTAAATATATTACCATAAAAAAATTTCAGACTTTCAAAAGCATTAGAGAGAAAGCAAGAATTAAAATCTTTAAAATTACTTGTATCAGCTAGACAAATAAACTGGAACTTTTTACAATCCCATCTCCTTGATAATGCGGTCCAAAATTAAAAAATATAATTGCTTACAACTTTTAAAAATTGTTTCTTCTGAAACAGCACCTTTCCATTAAAAAAAAAATAATTAAAATCTGTAATATTGCTTGCTTTTTCAAAGAGTTTTCTCAAATACCCATCGTTTTGTTAAGTGTTCAAATTTTCAATTGTTTTTTCTGTCTGAATTACACAGTATATTAAGTGATTTTTCTTCCTGCAAAATTTCAAATAAAAGATCTGTGTGACTGAAAATTTCATCAAAGGCTATTAAAAAATATGTCAATTCAAAATTGTTCATGTGATTTAAAAATCTTTGGGAAACATTGTTTTTTATTCTGATTATTCATGTATCAGCAATTCAAACACTTGTTTGAGCTTGTGTCAGCCTTGAACCATTGCATTTAATATTTTGGAAGGGGAAGACCATCAATTGTCTGCAATACTTGGGATTGTTCTAGCCATTGATGATGTTAATGCATAAGATCACTTAACAGAATGCTGAAAACACAAAGGAATTTCAGAAAGGCTAACAAAAAGAATCTGACATTTAGTTATTTTTGACAAACTTTGGTGTAAAACAAGATTTAAACGATGGGCCACACAATTAATGTTAACGAATTGTGGAACTTTGTCTTTAATTGTCTTTTACAATTCACTTAAATGTCCCAACATTACATTTGCCCCATCATAACATTGTTCTATTAATTTTTGTTCATAATTAAATTTCAATAAAATTTGATCAATTATTTTGTATAAATTTTCCAATTTTCTGTCTTCACTCGCATCAAGAAAACTCAAAAATCTCTCGACTAATGCGCCGCCTTCAGAATTGATAAATCTTATTATTAAGGAACACTGGGAAGTCTGATTTACATCCATAGTATTATCTACTCGGGGCTCGGAAGTAGCATGCTACAAGTAGCGAAACTACAGTAGTCGCTACTTTTTACAATAGTTTGTAACGTAGCCTGCTACTTTTTTAACAGTGTAGTATAGAGAGTAGTGCAATACAAAATGTCAGCAGTTTGTAGTAAGAATCGACGCTACTTCAGTGAAAAATTGTGCCGCCCTACAAATCATGTGATAGTCAATTGTTACTTGCTTCTTTTGTGCAAAATGTATTCAGCTGAACAATTTGTGAATTTCAGCTACATTGTTTAGCAATGCAGCACATGAAAACTAAAGATTTTTCCATTGACATTTGCTTTTAAAACTAAATGCTGAAGCCCCCAAAAAAATATTTTCTTGCTGGCAATATTTATCTACTTATTCATTATTAGGTTGTCATGTTTTAATACTGGGTTTCTTCATTTAGAATTGCTTTTTTTACAGATTTATTTATTAACATTTAGAGGTGTTTTTCTGTAATTTTCTAAATTATAAAAGTTGTTACTTATTGTTATAGTACTATTTATTTGAATCCACAGTATTATGTGAGTGCAGTCAGTTACTTCAGATTATTTTACGTAATTTATTTATGTGTTTTTAACTATTGGTTGTGTTATGTACATCTCTCTGAACTTCGCTAAAAAAATTTTAATATGTGTCCAAACCAAATTTTTAAAGACAAACACAAAACATTTACTTGTATGTTATCTTTCTTAATTTTTTAATGCTCTCGGTTACATTACACTTATTTAATTGCATCCCAGCAGACGTGATATAACGAGGGGTCACTTTAGTGTGTGTCTTCAGTTTCGAGTGTAACTTAAATCCTTTGACAAAATCTAAAAGTAGTTAACTACATTTTTGATAAAGCAGTTGTAGCTATAGTTCACTACAATAAAAAAAGTAGTTTTCTGACCAATGCATCTACTTGAATCGAAAAGAATTATGATTTGTATATTTCGTTGTTGAAGTGATAACCAAATCAGAAATACACTGGATTAATTCATTTTAAATCTTTTCTGAATCTCTAGTAAAGATATTTTTAGCCTTTTTATATTGGTTTTGTATTTCTACAGGACTTCTTGATATCACCAGCGTAAGCAATTCCTTAAAATTGCCATGGTTTATGGCATTGATACTTTCATCATGCCCATGGAATGAAAGCTCTTGTTTACTCAAGTGTAAAACAGCATCAATAACAGACTGTAAAAAGAAGTCTGTTTAAACGCATATTTTCATTGAACCGAATTTTATATTTTGTTGATATATGCAGTATTGTTTTGGTTTTTCTCAAAATTGCTTGAACTTAATTTGTATTTTAAATGTTCTTCAAAATCATCACGTTTATGTAATGATCTTGTTATACTTAACAAGTTTGAGAAGCCCTCTTTGTTCAATGAAGAATGTTTATTTCTGAAAAGTAAGCATGGCCAACAACATAATTTTTTTAATACAGTTGATCTATACAACCTTTTTATATTCATCAAACAAAGCATTTTAAAAATTAATGTTATAACATTTTCCACTCTTCTCTTTCTTATCTACAATTGCTAATGAATCTGTTGGTCTTCCAAGATGAAATACATCCTTTTTATCTTCATTGTTCCATTGATTAAATGGTGTTTGTAATAAATTACAAATATCATTAGTAGGATACATACTGTAGTTAATAAAACATACCAAATATAACAAAAAGTAACTCAAAATGGCAAAAGAAAAACACACATCATATTTATGAAATTAAATTAATAGATTTGGATATTCTTCCAAAGCACTATTGACATTGACAGTGTACACACCCTTTTTCTGATGAGTCTTCAGTTTCACACTTTACAGTTGGGAAAATCTGAGGCTGGCGTCATGTTTACCATGGTGACCCACATATAGCAGATGACTTTAGTACATTTTTGCTTCAAATCTTCAACTCTGCTTCATAGATAAATGCTCGATGGATAGAATCAAAAGAAGTTTTGAATCTGTTAAAAATCTGTTTAGAATCAAAAGAATGGGAAAGTTTTAATACACTCTTTGCATTGTTACTTGTTGAAACTTTATGTGAATCTAAATTTAAATTACATTAAAAAAAAAGGAAAAAAAATATTTATACAAAAGATATATGAAGAGGCCCTACACCTGATGGGCTTTATGCTATCTTGACATTAAATTTATTTGTGACTAATACGTTTTTTTTCTTTCTTACATTTAACCCAAAATTTCATTTGTTTGTTATATGTAGTCGAACTCAATTAATATAAAAAGCAAGGGAACTATAAAAATCCTTGTATTAACCATTACTCATAATACCCATAAAGAAAATGAAAATCTTAAAAACACATGCATATTTATTATAATTACCACTATTAATGGCTCTGATTATCTCAATGCTAAAATTAAATTAATATCATAAAATTAACACAAAATATTGTCTTACCTTTGTAAGTGTCATCTTTTTTTTTTAGACAGGTCTTCTCTTTAGACAAAATAACAGTTCTGAAGTCAAAGCCTCTAAAAAACTATTAATTCCTAGAGCTCCTATACTACAGGCTGAATCATACCCACCATTTAATAACCCGCGACCAAACACCAAGTTAAATCCGGTTAGTTTACCGCAGGGATGGATGGCAAGTGAAAGTGAGAGGGACGACAAACTCCTGCTCTGGCGGTAAACTAATGCTGAGCTGGGTTACAATATGGCAGTTATATTGGCCAACAAGATGGATATGCATCAGCTCCCCTTATAGGAGCCTTAGTAATTCCAAAAGACATGAATGACGCACAGTAATGTAACTGAACATTTCCCTATTCCCAGAAAAACTCGGCTAACATTACAATAATCACTGTAATTTTTCAGCTATTGATTCCACATATCCTTTTCATTTCAACAGTGCAACAAGAGACATGAAAAGGCTAGTTAATATAGCCCAGAATCTGGATTTAATGAAAGAAATAGATAAAAGTTTTCTTCTCTGTTCCTTCTGTTATCCGGCTCAGTTGTAAATCTTACAAAGGGGTTGGATGTGAAATGTCTCTTCATTCTTTCAAGATCTCAGAACACTCCTTTGCATTTTCTTGGGTGTGGGATCGCCTTGAAGGTCGAAATTATGTCTGGTAAAACGGATAAATTACTATATTTTGACAGACAGTTGCAATGTAGAAATACTATCTCTGAAAGAGAACAGTGTGTGATAAGAAAGGGATTTCTTTTGCAATTTTACCCTACTTTTTGCCAAAAATCACATTGAAATGAGTGTTTGTTTTGCTGGTATTAACTATGTTCCTGCTTTTGTAGCTCATAAAAAGTATGAAAATCTTAATATAGTTTATATGATGAACATTTCTTAATGCGAAATTGCACATTATAATCGTGTCCTTGATTTAGCTGTGCTCGTATTAAACGACTTTGACTGTATTAAGGCTGTTCTCAAATTCAAATTGGCTACTGATATTGGCTACTGATCAAATTGGAATCTGATAGATTCCTTAATTCATTTTTATTCGTTAAACAAATGAAATTTGTTTATATTTTTATTCAGATACCAAGAAATTGAATAGCGTTTTTCATTTTTTATAAAAGCAAAAGATATTTCAGAAAATGCTCGCAAAGTTGGTGTTTTGAACTGAATTTCTAAAAATGACAGAGCCCGAGAAATGTCATCATGAGAAAGGCTTATTATAGATCAAAATGTAATTGCATCTAATGCAAAATGCTATTCAATTTCAAATCACTTCATCAGTCTTGCCTGCTAATTTTATGTTACTTATTTAATTCAATTATGTTACTTATTTAATTTATTTCAATTTTAGGATTTAGACATTTTAGTCTTGGATGAAATTGGTAAAATGGAGCTTTTCAGCAAACTATTCCTTGGAAAAGCTAGAAAAGCTTTCGCTTCTTCCAGTATAAGAATTCTGGCTACAATTCCCATACCAAAGAGTCCTTTGCCATTGGTAGATGACCTTAGACACCAAGAAAACTGCACACTTATTCAAGTAAAATTTTCCACTTTTCTTTTTTCTTTTACCAACAGCAATATTGTTGTTTTTTTAATTATTGTAAATCTCTAATGTTTGATATGCATTATTTCTTATGGAAGACTTAAAGCTGTTCTTAAATTTTTTATTTTTCTTTCACTTGAATGTACAGTTTTGATTAAATTTTGTGCCATAATCATAAAATAATTTTCCTTCTCATATTGACAAAATTTTCAGGCATTCTAATTATTATTGTTGTTATTATTATTATTACTATGATATCCTTTGAATTTTGATGCATGTGCAGTTAGTTACACAGTGAAATATTCTGTTTAGTACCAGCATTTGTGTTATTCAATGTAAAATATGTACATAAATCAAATTGTTCTGCCCCATTTGTATTTTTCCTATAAATTACATTTTACAGTTATTTATATTTTTTCTTGTTCCCTTCAAAAACACAAAATCAAAATTTTACTGCAATTTACTGTTATGTTGCTTTTATTAAAGTTTTATGTCTCTCCCCCCCTCCCCCCTCCTAAAAAAAGAAAAATAATAATTTTAATAATTAAATTAAATTAACATCTGCTGTGGTAGTTGATTTTAAAAGTTACTTTTTTGCATGCATTTTTTGAAAAAGTGCACTTCTTTTAAAATGAAAGTTAAAACATCGGAAATTCTTGTATGTGAATGAAAATTATTTTGAACTTGTGAACATGTGTTGCCAAAATTGATTGTCAAATGAATCTCTCATTTTTCTGTCGAAATTTTGGCCTATTGCCAAAAGTGGAATTTGAATGAATTAAAATAATTAGATAATTCTTTAATTGTGAAAAATATTCAAAATACAAAAGTAATCAGTTTAGATTAATTATTTGTTTAAATAACAAATTTTGTGAAAATCATTTAAATGTTGTTACATTTGAAATTAAGTTTTTTTTATTTAAATTGTATTTTTAAGTTTTTTGTTATTTTTAGAAACTGTTTCTTCATAAAGAGTTTAAGGAGAAGTTCTTACAGCAGTTCACAAATATTTCTAAATTCCCAAAAACATGTTTTTTTATTTTTTTTACTCTAAGATTTATTAATGACAAAGTTCTATTTTTTTCACTCCAGACTTTTCTGTCATCTCAAAAAAAAAAAAAAAAAAAAAAAAAACCTCATAGTTCATTTTTGGACAACTGCCAAAATCCAGAAGGTATTTTTAGAGATGTATAACGATGGTGTCAACGACCAACACTATGGTTATTACTTTTATTGTTCTTACATCATTGCATAATTTCAATTTTTATATTATCGAACTGAGAAAAAATGTACCCCTCAATAGGGCTATGGACCCTATTATGAAAGATTAATCACAAGATCATATTAACCATAAAATATAGCTCTTTTGAATGAAATTTGTTCGAAAACTGTAGCTCAATTTAGTGATGTTTTATGGCTTTTTAAATAATTTTCAAGCATGAATTTTTTTTAAATCTATCTCAACAATGAATATTTGTTTGCTACAATGATGAAATGTGGTTAGTGACGGATGAAATTGCGCAGAGCAAATTTAAAAAAGCATTTTTTTTTTTTTAAACACAAATTGCACAAATTGTGCTTATTAGTTGCTAAAATCAGTTTAAAAATTGTTTTAAACTCATAAAAGAGCTAAAATCCTACATGTTTCGGCTTTAAACTTAAAGCCATCATCGGGGAAGAGGAACAACACAAACGACTACTGATCTTTTAATTTTCGACACGAGAAAATTGAAATCAACAGTATGGAAAAATTTTAAATAAAATAAGCGGGCGCTCTCTGTTGCCAAAGAGCAAAAAACAAAACAATGAATTAACAAGGGGTTAAAAATGTATCCCATAAACTAGGTATATTGAAAGAAAAGTTATCATTACAAATACAATCTTTTCTAATTTTAATTTCCAATGATTCCCTAATGGCGGCTTTAAATGGGTTATTGAACCTATGGATAATTCTTGCTTTATCGAAATTAATTACAGTATCATTATTTTTAGCGTAAAACCGGGAGAGTGCAGTGGATAACTTTCCAAATTTTATGTCGTTTTTATGCTCTTTTAACCTTTCCAAAAATTTTCTTTTAGTCATACCAATGTAAAAAATTATACTATTATTATTTAAGCTAATGGGGATTTCATAAACACCTGCGAATTGATCAGGGGGGATAGGATCTAATTTACATGAAACTAAGTCAACCAATTTTCTGGGAGGGAAGCAATAAGATGGATATTGTATTTACGGAGGGCCCTTTTAATCCTTTCAAATATAATAGGTATATATTGGAATTTCCGATAGTTTGGTTTATTATTGCTAGGGACAGGATGCTGAATTAAATGGCCATTGAATTTTTCTATAATTTTCTGTACGTGATGAGTGGGGAAACCATGGTCAATGGCGATATCTCTGATAAAATTCAGTTCATCTTGGATGAATTCACTTGAACAAACCAGAAAAGCACGCTTGATGAATGAATTGAAGGCAGCAATCTTATAAGTGAAAGTTGTAGAGGCATTAAATGGGATTATTGTGTTACTTCTCATCGGTTTACGATAGACTTTACGTTTTAGGTTGTTGTCATCTTTAATTAATTGAATATCCAGGAACGGCAGTGATGAATTTTCTTCTATTTCCAACGTAAACTTAATATTTTCATCTATTTCGTTTATTTTTGAGAGGAAAGATAGGAGTTCCTGCTTTCCATGATTCCATGTGATAAAGATATCGTCCACGTATCTTAGCCAAACTTCTGGTGTTAAATTCAAACTTTTAAAAATAAATTCCTCCATCGGTCTAAGTTTAAATTCAGCCAACAGACTGGAAATAGGAGATCCCATAGGTGCTCCTTTATTTTGTCTGTAAAATTTCTTATTAAACATGAAAACGTTGTTATTAATGAGAAGGTTAAGTCCTGACTTTAGAGATGTTTTTATGCTATCACTTAAATTATTTTGTTTATCAATTTCCAAATTAATATTTTGTACAACTTCATTTGTATCAATAGATGGGTAAAGAGACACAATATCTAAACTAGGTAGAATAGTTCCTTTAGAAATCTGAATATTTTCTATTTTATGGATAAAATCTTCTGTTGACTGTACAGTTTTGCTTGAACTTGGTAAAATTAATTTTAGGAATATAACGAAAGCTTTTTCAATAAAATATGTTGGGCCAGAACACCTAGAAACAATAGGTCTCATAGGGAGATTTGGTCTCTTTACCCATCTATTGATACAAATGAAGTTGTACAAAATATTAATTTGGAAATTGATAAACAAAATAATTTAAGTGATAGCATAAAAACATCTCTAAAGTCAGGACTTAACCTTCTCATTAATAACAACGTTTTCATGTTTAATAAGGAATTTTACAGACAAAATAAATGAGCACCTATGGGATCTCCTATTTCCGGTCTGTTGGCTGAATTTAAACTTAAACCGATGGAGGAATTTATTTTTAAAAGTTTGAATTTAACACCAGAAGTTTGGCTAAGATACGTGGACGATATCTTTATCACATGGAATCATGGAAAGCAGGAACTCCTATCTTTCCTCTCAAAAATAAACGAAATAGATGAAAATATTAAGTTTACGTTGGAAATAGAAGAAAATTCATCACTGCCGTTCCTGGATATTCAATTAATTAAAGATGACAACAACCTAAAACGTAAAGTCTATCGTAAACCGATGAGAAGTAACACAATAATCCCATTTAATGCCTCTACAACTTTCACTTATAAGATTGCTGCCTTCAATTCATTCATCAAGCGTGCTTTTCTGGTTTGTTCAAGTGAATTCATCCAAGATGAACTGAATTTTATCAGAGATATCGCCATTGACCATGGTTTCCCCGCTCATCACGTACAGAAAATTATAGAAAAATTCAATGGCCATTTAATTCAGCATCCTGTCCCTAGCAATAATAAACCAAACTATCGGAAATTCCAATATATCCCTATTATATTTGAAAGGATTAAAAGGGCCCTCCGTAAATACAATATCCATCTTATTGCTGTCCCTCCCAGAAAATTGGTTGACTTAGTTTCATGTAAATTAGATCCTATCCCCCCCTGATCAATTCGCAGGTGTTTATGAAATCCCCATTAGCTTAAATAATAATAGTATAATTTTTTACATTGGTATGACTAAAAGAAAATTTTTGGAAAGGTTAAAAGAGCATAAAAACGACATAAAATTTGGAAAGTTATCCACTGCACTCTCCCGGTTTTACGCTAAAAATAATGATACTGTAATTAATTTCGATAAAGCAAGAATTATCCATAGGTTCAATAACCCATTTAAAGCCGCCATTAGGGAATCATTGGAAATTAAAATTAGAAAAGATTGTATTTGTAATGATAACTTTTCTTTCAACATACCTAGTTTATGGGATACATTTTTAACCCCTTGTTAATTCATTGTTTTGTTTTTCACTCTTTGGCAACAGAGAGCGCCCGCTTATTTTATTTAAAATTTTTCCATACTGTTGATTTCAATTTTCTCGTGTCGAAAATTAAAAGATCAGTAGTCGTTTGTGTTGTTCCTCTTCCCCGATGATGGCTTTAAGTTTAAAGCCGAAACATGTAGGATTTTAGCTCTTTTATGAGTTTAAAACAATTTTTACACTGATTTTAGAAACTAATAAGCACAATTTGTGCAATTTGTGTTTTTAAAATACTAGTTAACAGTGTAGTGTCCAAATGGATTCAATTGCATTTTTTTTTTTTTTTTTTTTTTTTTTTTACATTAATCTTTCATAATTGGCTCCACTTCCAAGCATTTTCATCATGGCTACAATATCCTTTAAATTGAATGTATGAATATGAATATGACTAAAGAATATGAATATGACTAAATTTGGTTTAGTATAACACTTTTGTGCTAAACCAAATTTTCTCAACTATGCCATTTGGCTATGGATCCTATTATGAAAGATTAATCACAATATCAGATTAGCCATAAAATATAGCACTTAGGAGTTAAACTGAAATTTGTCAATGAAAGAAAAAAATAATAATTAAATTTTTTAGTTTTATTGTTTATTTAAATATATATTAAATTTTTTAGTTTTATTGTTGATTTAAATATATGTGTGTATATATTTAATTTTTTAGTTTTATTGTTTATTTAAAAATATATATATATTAAATTTTTTAGTTTTATTGTTTATTTAAATATATATATATATTAAATTTTTTAGTTTTATTGTTTATTTATTTAATTTTATTTATGTATTAACTGAATACATTCTGCTATAACGTCTATATTCTGCTACAATAGAATACATCCTGTAATCTAGTTGATGGTAAAACAGCTGCAATTCTTGCTTAGGTGTGCCGTGCCACCATCTAGAAATCATGTCTTTGGAAATCCTTTGTTATTTTGAAAATTGTTTTTATTTGTGAAAATTCTTTAACTTTCACTGAAAAAAATGTATTCAATAATTTTACATGGACATGGAAGTATTGTATAGAATGAGTGCCTTTAGAAAAAATAACAAGGATTCCCATTACATATAAGAACTCTTGAAAATCTGCACAACACTGACCCACTTTCTTCTCTGGTTTCACAAAATCAAATTCCGAACAACAGTTTCAAACCTCACATATCCATGGAAAGAAAGCATGCTACTCAATACCATCTTATTCAGATCTTTTCCCACATGAGAGATTTTTGCAAGTCCAGGAAAGGGGATTTTTCTCTCCCAGTCATTATCGAATAGCAAAATTTTAAATCATCCAGGAGTGACTTTTTTCCCTGCTTTCATCACTGCTAATTACAATATTGAGTAAGTTCTTACCTTTGGTGATTAGTAACTATGAGTAGTAAAAAATTTCGATGTGTATGGTCAGCAATTTATGATTTTAAGGCTGTTTTTAAGAGTAATTATAAATTACAACTAAAAAAAAAAATTATTTTTTTTTTTAAAGTTTATTTACGAGATATTTTTAACCGCTTCCCTTACAAATTTTTTTGAAAAAAATTTCAAAAAATCATTACATTTTTTTATTTTATTATTAAATACAAGAAAATGAAACAAAACAAAATATGCAGGTTTTAAATTGAATTTTTAATTTTTTACAGGTGTAAAAGTATTTAGTTTTAATATTAGTTTACTATCCCGAGTTATCTCGGGCAAATGGAAAAAAGTTAAATATTAGTCTTTGTATCGTAGTTTTTGAAACAAGGGACAACACAAAGTGATACCTGACATTCTGCACACTGGTATCTGATCTCTTTTCTTACTGGTTTACCTCTGGAATCTCTTTTACGGGAGTTTTTATCTCTTTTTTCGTTTCTATCGTCTTCAATAAAGCTACATACAGAAGAATCACTTCCACTATTTTCAAAGTCTACCTCTTCATAATCAGTATCTGAAAAATCATTGCTTTCGTTATCTTGCATCATCGCCATTATTTTATCTTTTTTCAACGTAACTATCCTTCTTTATACATTACTAATCCACAAGCCGACATATACTATACAATAGGGAAAACATGTGACCAGACCCACCAAAAGAACCTCAAAACCAACAAAACTTGGCAAACTGCCAATCAAAGCTGAATATTTCATTTCATTTCCTCCAGGCCGAGTAAAACCGTGATAAAACAAATCATACTGACAAATTCTGCTTTACCCGAGTTTTCTCCGGATAATAATTAACTGCAATATATACGAACCCGAGATAGCTCTGGATAATCAGCCAAGCAGTTAATTCAGATTTCAAAGAAATTGGCTTTTTTATTTTATTTTCTAAGTTCATGTACTATATTTATCCCAATATATTTTTTATTTCTTTCCATTTTAACTTTTTACAAGCCAGTGTTCTCAATTATAGACATCAAAAGGATAAATTAGAAAAATCATTTAAAAATTAAATTTCCTTCATATTGATTTGAAAAAAATATCAGTTAAGGTCTTTCACTAGCCACGTGAAGACACTTACTTGCAAGCTAATGTTAAACCAAAGACAGCATACTTTTCAAATGTTTTGTTTGCATTTCAATAGTTTTAAATGATTTACTTTGCATAGAATGGTCAATCTTTATTTAGGTCCTTATTTATTTTTTCAATTTTGATTGCAGATTTTTTTTTTTTTTTTTGGTGAGGTCATTTTTTATTTTGAAACCAGTTCTGAAAGTGAAAGTATCCTTAAAACAAACCCTTCACCTTTAAAGATCAACTTCAGCTGTCCTATGTGAAAAAAAAAATCGTTTTAAAATATTAAAACATAAACATAAAATTTAAAAAGAGTGTTGCCATCGATTTAACATTAGCTTGGGAGTGTCTCCATGTAGGTTCTTAATCACTTATTTTAAAGATTATTTGAAGTGTGTTTTGTTTTGTTTTATGTTTTGTATGTTTAAATAAAAAAATTATATTTGAAGGTTATTTGCTGTATGAATCTTTAATTTGCAATTTAGAAAAAAAATATATTAACTTTTGCTTTAAAAAAAAATTGTTGAAGCATGTCTTTTTATTGATTTTGAGATTATCTAATATGTGAACATTTTATTCACAGGTCAGTAAAGAAAACAGAAATGTGCTGCCAGAAAAAATAATTAAACAGTTAGAATCATGAGACTTATGTATTTTTGTTATTGTTGTAGTTAATTGTTAATAAATGAGTCTAATATATATTATGAGTCTAATTTTATCTGCTGATTCATTGTACAGTGACACAAAGCAAATAGTTTGATACTAATATAATCTTACAATATGTAATTATAAAGACAATTATAAAGTATCTGAAAAATTCTCTATCTCTCTCTCTCCCCCTACTTCCCCACACATACGTGTATCTGTTCATTTGTGTTTGTAATAAAAGCTTGAAATTGTAATGAGACTTTGTAGATACCCTATGTTATGTGAAAACTCTAAAACATTTTATTATTATTATCCTGTCAAATATTAACTACCATTTACTGAAAAGGTAAAAATACTTTACAGCCACTGCTTAATGAATCATTTCATTTTATTGTAAAAGTTCTTATGCATATACTTCCACATAAAGGTGTAATTCCGAATTAAATTAATCTTTTAAGCATAAGAGGGTGAAAACTTCTTCATGCTCCAATAAAAACTAAGAAAGCACAATTTTAGTTTTGAATAGATAGATGCATACATGTTTTGCTGCACCTAATCAAGAGAACCAAAAATGTAACCATTTTTTTCTTTTTCTTCTATTTTATTATTTGGACTAGAAGATTTAAGAAAAAACATTGAAATAGGCTATCTGTAATTAAGTTTGACATCTCCATAGATTTAAGAATGTTGTGGGGATGTTCTTAAGTCTGAGTGTTCATACTGCAAAATTTCAAATGAAGTCAATGTTAAGTAACTTAACTACCTAGTCTGAATGGGATATTCCCCTCTCTAATTTCAAAACTTATTTAATTTATTTAAATCTTCTTATATATTATGAACCATTAAAAATTAACTTTGTTCTAACTTTCTCCATTTTTAGTCTATTAGTTTTCAATATCTGTTTTATTCAGTGTAGAAGTACTTTATTTTCCATATGCATTTATTTTCGCATGTCGGTTGTCATTTCATCCCCCAGTAAAAAAAATAAGAAAAGAAAGAAAATTGCACCTTTACATGTCTCATGCATTGTTGCCCTCCTTCAGTCAACCGGCTGCAGTAATAAAATTTTTAAAAAAGTTAAATAATTCTTTCTTAATATCTAAATTTAGCAGATGGTATTATGTCTGTAGTATAACATACTTTCATAAATGCATTCCAATTTAATTCTTCGGGGCAAAATTATTTTCCATTCTCATGTCCTTTAATTGCACATCTCTAACCACAAAAATTGTCTTCCCACGCACTTATGCTAGGGCAACTCCTTTTAATCACCAAATACTTTGTTCCTTTTCATGTTTCTCGCCAAATTCACAAAACATTGGCGAAAAAGTAAAGAAACCGTACACAAAAAAAAAAAAAAAATTGTAAATGTGTTTCAAGAACTTTGTGATTCTAATTCTTTCCTCTGTGTCTGGTGTAATCATCATCTAAAACTGCTAACCTCCTCTTCAGTGATCCTGCCACTACATGCGAACCTGTTTTAACTGATGTCAATTGCAATAAAATTCCTTTGGATGTTTTAAAACAAATTCACTTCCTCTTTTACTTATTGCTCATGGCGCTCGACTATTTAATTCAGCTGCTGTGAACTTCAATAATTTACTTATCTTATTATTTCAAGCGTCATCCAACTAAAATCAATATCACATTCAAGCAACTAAATATCAATATCACACCCTGGTAGAACTTTCTTCATCTTATTGTTTTATTTTTAGTTATATTTTATTTTTTAATTTAATTTTTTCCTTTTCAACCATAATTTTATCATAATCTGATGTGTAAAGCATGTTCCAAAATGATTTGTCCAATTTCAGCTTTTTATATTTCATTAATAAATAGTAAAAATAAGGCTTTATTTCAGACATGTGTAATGCAACAGTCCAAGTTTAAGTAGTAATGGTTTATAGTAAATTAACTCGTAAATATTCAACCTGAGCACCTTTTGTTATTCTGTGTATGTCAACTAGATTCACTTCAGTAGTTTTCTTATCAACGATACACCGCAGACAAATTGTGATCTTTTAGCAGTGCCATAGCATCAGGGGATGTTGCATCATTTTACTACAAGTATTGTTATATACTAAATTTGGCATTATTTAATTTTTGAGCATTATACAATTAAATAAAGCCAAATTTAGTATATAATAAAACTGGTAGTAATGTGATGCAGCATGCCATTGCCTTGCAGTTCATGCACATCTTGAGTAAGAGGTGATTTCTAGACAATAATCTTTAGATAATGATATCTATACCCACAGAAAAAAAAAATCTAGTGGTGTGAGGCCCCTAAACATTTTACAATGAAAACATGCTGAAACAAATCTAGATAGAATTCATGTATGCAGAATATCATGCAGTGCTCATATTAAACATTTGTGTGTTAATTTTAAGAGAATTATTGCAGCTTAACATTTGTTAATTGATTGTTAGATTACATATATATGAATCTGCTTTATTTTGCAATTTATTAACAAAATATAGCGAGTTCACATCTTTGTGAAGCATACTGTATTGCTTATTCCATTTTCCATTGGAAGTACTTTATATATATTCATAAGGAATTTTTTCTATTTCTTTCTTTAATACAGTTTTTTGTAAAACAGATTCTGTTTTTCAACATTCTTTCCCTTATCAACACTTTAGCAAAGTATAAAATCATTTAACATTTTTTAATTTTTGAAAAAAATATATGCATTTTTATAACTATTTATGGTGTTTCAAGACTGGTATAACAAACTATAAAAGGTGATAGAATCCTTCAAATTAAATTATTTTCATGCTAAATAATGTGCTCAGAATTGAAATGTAATTTCAGTGAAAGACTGTTGCAAATTATAATAAAATTATGTGATATTGGTTGATTTTCATTTGCATAATAATTACAATATAATGTATGGAAATTATTATGTATCAATGATTATAAAGTGATTGACAGAACAATTTAACAACAGAAATGTAAATTATAATTTAATATAGGCTAGCATAGATTATCAAAAAAGGAAGATTTTTATGTGAAAAGCAAGATTTATAAAGTTAAGCAAGAGATTTTTAATGTGTCATAGTAGAAAATAATGTGCTTTACTCAGAGAAACATGGAATTGAAATAAAATTTCTACAGCACACAATGTCATAAAAAAATTTCATCTCATTTTTTATCATTGTTATTATAAATACAGTAAAACTTGCTAAAACGGAATTGTAAGGATCCGAAAAATTTTCACTATAGACAGGTTTTCATTTTAGCAAGTAACCCATTTATAATGGTTGTATATTATATTCTTTTCATATTAACCATGAAAATTTTCCATTGAACCCCTTTGTGACGAGTGTCCTTCTTTTAATTTTTGAGAGCACTTCTTTTAATTTTTAACTACTGTATCATTTAAATCAATAGCATTTTATATACCAGTTTTTCTGAATAGAATTTTTTGCCTTATTGAATATCTGGAAATCTGCGATTAGATAAGGCAATTTCTGTTCAAATTCAAGGATTTTGTGCATTCTAAATGGCATGCATATGTGCTACTCAGCACGAAGAGGTTAAGGCAGGATTAATTATATATACAGTTTCCATTTTGACAGGTTTTACTATATTAACTATTTTAAAATATGTAAATTTTAGTTTTGTTAAATAGAAAAAGGGGAACCAGAAATATACTGAAAATTACTTATTGATATCTAATTAGCTTACATAAAATGTTTTAATATATTCCGTTTGAGCCTTTGGTACATTTAATAATTTCACACTAATTTTATTTATTTATTCTAATAAATTTTTATATTAAAAGTTATTTTTATTTTGGAATGTATTTTACTTAAATATACTACAAAAATGATATAGCACATAGTATTTTCTTTACATCAGTCGTACATAAAACAGTGCTTAACATCAGCTAATGTGTCGTTTTACTTTGAAATCCCAGTCAAGTCCTGCACGTATGAAATTTTCGGGTTCAGACTTCCTCTTGAAGGCAACCCGAAACCGATAAAATATTTTTTGCAGAAAAATAACCCGATCTAAACCCAACAAAATAATCTTCTATGATTTAAAACCTGAAACGAAAGAAAATTAATACCATGTTTTGATGTAATTGTGAAAAAATTGCCTTGGATTTACTAAATAAGCAAGAAGGGCCTAGGGACCCTGTGGCATAAAAATTTCAAGCATATGTGATTTTTTTTTTAAGTAAATTTTTTCATTAATGTATTATTATTATTAGTAGTAGTAGTATATACTGATCAGCAGTCCTTTCTATTTAATTAAGTTTAATTCTTGCAATATTCTTTCCATTGATATAGATATATATATATACATATCAATGGAAAGAATATTGCAAGAATTAAACTTAATTGAATTAAAAATCAAAAATGGAATACTATAAATATCTTATGGATACTTCAGAGGGGAATCATAAGAATAATTCATAGTAAATATATGTTATTTCCTCAAATATTGTCAGCATTAAGCCTAAAAATGACAATATTATGCCTCTTATAACGTATAGAGAAAAAAACCAAGAAATCAAATAACTAAATAAAACCATGATAGAACAACAATACATAATATACCATAAAGCAGTGGACATAACTCACCATAAAAACAAAGAGTACAATCGATTAAACAGGATTTAAAATGCTTTACAATATCTGTTCACTTCATCTCCATGAAACACTGAGAAACTGTGAAAAAGCTGAGTTATTACTGTAAAAATTTTTGATGAAAAAAAGGAAAATGTTTAGTGTTGCCATCTACTTTTAAATAGAAAAAGGAAAAACTGAAAAAAATATATATACAATGTTTTTTTAGGGACACATGACTTCATGCCAACTGAAGATTAAACACTTATGTGTTGCTTTGATTTTGATCTTCATTTTCCTTCCTCATATTTCTCTATTCCGTTTTTGTTCCTTTCGTGATTAAATTATTTTTATTTAAATTTTGATTGGCATCATCCATCTACTAGAAATGTTTACGATTATTAATATATTGAGATTCCCTGATAGGGGGTTATATTTGTTAATATGATTTCCATATATATTTTATTTTACTATAACAGTCTATAATATTATTACAGGCCATTTTCAAATTCCGTCATTATTGTTATACAAACTTGTCAGATAATTTTTTATTTCAAAGGTATATATATATTATATACTAGTGTGTATGTACAGGGTGAGTCAAAATACCTTAGACAAACTGTAAGGGGTGGTAGAGCAACTACAACAAACAATTTTAATATAGAAAACCAAGGACATAATACATTTATTCAGCCAAAAATACAGGGTATTCCCCTCTAATCGGAACACAACCATTGTTCATTTTATTCAAAATAAAGATAACGAACTTTTCATCAGAATTTTTTTTGCTCTGAGGGAAATGGAATGATATCACGGAGAGCATTGGAAGTCTATGCAGTTTTTCTGCCACTAATACTGTATGTAATGTTAACTATGTTCGTAAATAAGAGACGTCTAATTGAGCACTGTTTGGATGTTGATTGTCCCCACATCTTGTGGTATCGTTACATTTCACACCAAAAAAGGCAAGTCTGTTGCAAATTCTCTTAAACTATCTTCATTATTATATTTCTTTTAAATGCTAAAAGGTGTAAATTAACGACATAATAAATACCCAGTAAAATAACTTTTATTAGGTTGTTTGCAAGTTTCGGCTCACTCCGAGCCATTTTCAAAAACAAATGAGAATATTCCAGAATTGTACGGTCTTTGAAATTATTATTTAAAATGCTATCATTTAATTTTCATGTACTTTTTTCTTTAATTACGCACGTTATCTTTTATTTTTACTTGGTTGTTTATTTTCATATCTGTAACTATGGAGAAACTCGAGCCACAATTTCAAAAGATGCCGCATCGAGTTATTCCATAGTTACAGATATGAAAATAAACAACCAAGTAAAAATAAAAGATAAAGTTTGATGTTACGCGATCTTTCGAACAATACCCTAGACCAGGGGTTCCCAAACTTTTAGACCGATGTACCACTAAATTGAAGTACATACTTCCGCGTACCACCAGGTAACAAACGTAATGCTAATATATAGGAAAAACTGTGAAAGTGGAACTTCCCAAATTTTGTTCGATTACAAATCTCCATTTTAAATAACTTTTCTGTATTAAAACCCAATTTCCATTAAATAGAAAAAAACTTAACATTTGGTACAGAAGAATGGACAAATTTTATTTGACAGACTTAAATAAACAATGAATTATATTTAAAATAAAACTTCAACACTAAAATAACCAGTAGAAAAAATAATAATAATAATAACAATTTCTGCTATTTGAACAAACTCCTCCTACTTTCACGTATTCAGACGTTACTTTCAGATGATACAATTTAAAAAACATGTTTAAAACATTTTTTCTGCTAATTAAAACTGTTTCATTGATTAATTTTTAAATTAAATCTTTATTTACAATTTTTATTTTTATTTTTTTCGTAGAAATGTAATGATTACATGTGTTTAATTCAGGAAAACTAGCTGCATCATAACCAGCCTGTGCGGATTTCAGAGAGTTTGTATAACAAACATTTCTAGTAACAACAACAATTAAAAAAAAAAAAAAAAAGCGTTTACAGTCTCTAATTTTCATTCGAAATTTTCCAAATGGATAAATTCATGTCGTTTTTTATTTTATAATATTATACAGGTATTTCATTTTACGTACAGTATCGCACTTTCACGTACCAGTAGATAGAAATTTGCGTACCAGTACTGGCACGCGTACCACAGTTTAGAAACCCCTGCACTAGACGATATATAAAACGAAAATTTGTTTTTCAAGTAACTTAATTAATATATCGGCTAATTACCGACAGTTGTTTTCTAAAATCCTTATCAAATATCCTTGGATGATTCTACGTCCATAGATACCTCAAGCGCCCGTCAACTCCCACGCTAACCGCCCGAAAAGTAACGTTTCTGTGTAACAGAAAAATGCGTTTTTCTCACAAACTATGTTACCTAGGAAAATTGCTTATAGTTTCCTACAAAGTTTAAATAAACTCCTACTACCCATAATTGTTTCATAATTTTAGTTTTAATAGATTGGGAAATAGAAGGAGGGGGGACATATTTTTTAAGTGCATTTTTTATGATATCTCTGAAAATATAATACCTAAAATGAAAACAAACATACTTTTGAGTTCGGTATTACGAAATCTTTCATACGATACTATACGACTTCTAAATTTTTCCTAAATATATTTGTGAATGGATAATAATCTGAAACTGTGTGGGTAAAAAGGCTTTATAACTTTCCCAAGTTTGAACTTTCCACGTCCCATAGTTTACGAGAAAAAGCAGTGTTGAATTCAGGGGGTGGCCCGGGGGGGGACATTCCCCCCCGGAGCATTGAAATGTCCCCCCCGGAAGATTTGAGATTTTATACTTTCAATGGTCAAAAAGTGCAATTTCCCCCCCCCCGGAAGTGTATAATGTCCCTGCCACGGAGCCCCAGAAATCCCTCCCAGGGAAAAGTGTCTGAATTCAACACTGAGAAAAAGGGCTCTGACGGACGGACAGACAGTCACAGGAGTGATCTTATAATGGTTCCGTTTTTACTTTTTAAGCACGGAACCCTAATATATATACATTTCTTCTTTTTGGAAATCGTTTATCGCAATCGCCGCGGATTTTTTTTTTTTCCCCCTTCTCAATGCCTTTGAAAATATCACTTCTCGCCGAAGTTTTTCGTTCATTTTTGCTTTTCCGAGTTCTTTTCCATTTTCAACACTCGGTGATATCATTTCGCATTTTAAAAGAAGATATTTGTTTTTCTTGTTGATGTGTTAACCCTTAACGAACGCATGCTACCATATTCGCAACAAACAATTTTTATTGTCCAAATGTGTTATTGTTTCGGCATCACTTTTTCTTTTTTTGCATTCTTTAATTGTAGAAATTGTGAGATTAGATAAGGCAAAATTGTCTGTGCAAAAATACTGGTGTCCAATTGGAAACAACACATTTGGACAATGAAAAATGTTTGCTGCGAATATGGCGAAACTTCCCGATCGCAAAATCCGATGCTAACCTATGGGAAAACTTCCAAGCACGATTACTCATTACCTAATGTAATTATTTAAATACTGTTTTCACCAACAGAAAGTAGACGTCATATGCCGCCGATGTGCGTCTCCTTAAATTTTAAATATTTAAAAAATCACCATATAAGCTTTGAAATTTCTACTTGATGAAATTTTATCATCGAATTAAAAATATTTAATATTTAAGAAGACGATTTTTAAAAACGCACATTGCTGGCATCTGACATTTACTTTCTGATGGTGAAAACTGTATTTTAACTATTATATTGGGTAATAAATAATTGCGCTTTGAAGTTTTCTCATAGGTTAACATGGGATTTCAGTGAAGCGGCCCCTTAAGGATTAAAAAAGCTAAACCATCCAAATCCTAGGTTCGTTTGCAAAATCAGACTGGAGCATGCTTAGCGCACCCAGGTGTATGCTGCCGAAGGCAGTGCGGGCCCCAACATTAAATCTCTTCCGGAGAAAAATGTCTGAATTCAACACTATTTTTAGGAATTGTGGTATCGTGGGTGACACATATATAATTAAACATATCAGTTCGTATTAAACGAAAAAAAATTATTTAAAAATAACTAACAATTGTAAAATTATGGCTCTTAAATAACATTACAGGAGATTCCCGTACAATCCAGGATCTTGCTTTCTCTCCAAAACCTAGGTCCGTCTACTCAGAACACAAAAACATGTGTGTCCCTCAATGGCGAAAAACTTCCTCTCCTTCTTGTCTTCATAATACCTCAGATCTTACTTGATTGACACATCCTCCTTCCATACTCCTCCATCGTCTTATCTCGGGGTTCTTCGAAATCCATTTCGTTTGTCATGCTATTCATACGAATACCTTCCTGGCACATTTTAAACTCCTTCAGAAAATCTTCTTATAGAAAAGGTTCACACACATTTAGAAAGGCTATACAAAGCATGAAAGTCTTTCATTCTTACTTGAAATGAACAAAGAATATCTTCTGGCTAGGGTAAACCTGTTACAATAGTTGCCAATCAAGACCTATCACTTCACTTTCTCCTGGGATTGCTTTAATCCTATCAGAATGAATTATGCTGATGGGCCTGAGCCATTACAGTATATTTAATGTTATTATTTTGGGCTCGGGCAACGCCGGGTGGGTCAGGTAGTATAAAAAATATAGACCGAGTTTCTATAAAAAATATAGACCGAGTTTCAAAGTTTATGGAAAGTTATTCTAATTTCCTTAATTGAAGTTAAAATAACGTAAAAGCTTTTAACTTTGACCTAGTTTTTAACGTCTACAGTATTCGAAAATTTAAAATTTGACTTTGTTTCCGAGATATTAACTTGTTTGTATCTTTTAACGCAGTTTCTCTTTAGATGGGAACTAAATTACTCCATTTTTGTGGGAAAAAAGGGGTGGGGTAGACAATGGGATATCGTCTGCTATCCGAAATGGTAAATGAACGAATCCGAATGGTAAATGAATTGTTTTTATTTTGATTGAATAAATTGATTTAATAATTTTTAGTTTACATTATCTTAAAAAATGTAATGTAAAGAATATTCACATGACTTATTTCCACATTTACTAAAATTTTTATAAAAAACTGAAAGATTTTAATATTATTGATCCGTATGAAATAATATTTTTCGAATTTGTTTAAAATGTAAATGAATGGATTATGAAAGAACATGGAGTTTTGAACATGAAGTCTGGACATACGTAACAGTACAGGGGCGTATGCTCAGTTTCCGACCAATGGAATTTTAAGCCCATCGCATTTTCTTAGAAAAACTTTTTACTATAATTGCATCAAAATCACGTAATTTTCAAAAGGTTATTTTCGTAATTCCCAGTTCATTTATATTGTAAACATAATTGCTTATAATAAGAATTTTAATAAAATTAATATTATTAAATCTTTTCTAAATGTAGAATTAATTTAGATTTCTATTTGCCTTAAAAACTGAAAGATCTCATGCAATGCATATGCAGCACATCGGGTTACTACGCCAGCTAGTTCAATATAAAAGAAAATTATGATTTTCGGTTAGTTCTTGATTTTACAGTATAATATAAAATCAATGGAATACGCTATCGCGCATGCGCGGCAGAGTATTACTGCTTATTTTACCGTTTATTACTGTTAATTTTACGGTATAATACTGGCAGCTGGGATGCCAGTATTATACTGTAAAATCAATACTTTTTTTTTTTTTCAGTGTGTAGTATAATTTAACCTTAAAATATTTCTTCGTGTCACAACTATATCCCACTTTCAACGAAATGTGTTTCAAGTTCTCTATCTTTAAAATTGGGTCAAAGTTAAAAGATTTTACATTATTTTAACTTTAATTAAGGAAATTAGAATAACTTGCCATAAACTTTGAAACTCGGTCTATTAATTTCTTGCACAAAAGATTCATCATAAACCACCTTTCCTCCCCGCCCTTCAATTTTCTGGATTTCTATAGACATTCATCTAGAATCCTGGACTCCATGATTAAATGAATGTTATGCACCGATGCAGAATGTGAATATATAGTTATTCTAAATAATATATAAAAAATATTTTTTCCTTCTTTGAAAATTTTCGTTCCATCTGTTCCTTGCTAAATGAACCTCAAAGACAATCACGACGGGGAATTTTTTTTATGTTATTATTTTTACTGAGATATGGCAACATCTTGATCTTTGTTCTTTTGTGAAAATTGCCAACCATTGTACTAGAAAGTATATAAAATGAAAAATATTTTATTCACTCGCAGACTATGCATTATTTTGTTCTGGGACTAGACGAGATGGAATAAATATTTGGAAGTACAAATTCTGGAAAGCATAGGATTTTATTTTGAAAGTAAGTAATGTGCGTTTTGTTATTAATTTTTCTGGAAGCAGAGAATTCCACTTTTTTTTTTAATTTAAAAAAATAATAATATCTCTATTCTAAAATAAAGTAACTAACGCTGCTGCTGTAGTTGTAATTGAATTTACTGAACGCTGTAATTGAATTTACTGTAACCTTTTCACTTTCTCGGCTTATCCTGCAAAAACTATTACATATATAAAAACAGGAAAACTGGTAGTTTTATAGAAAAATGTATGATAAACACGTTAAAACAGGCAGTTTTTAAATCGAAGATATGTTTTTTATGTGCTATTTAATGTTGAAATCGGTCAGGATAGTTCAGTTACATAAGTTTTATAGAATCAAAAACAAAGGATAGCAATTTCATCATCTTTTGCAAGCATATATACGCACTACGCACCCTGTAATAGTTATTTGAAATTAATCGCAACTTCGCAGCTATAGTTGCGATTATTTGAAATTAATCGCAACTTCGCAGCTATAGTTGCGATTAATACACATAATATAAAAATAAAAGTGACTTTCAACTGACCTGCTCAACAACGCGAAATTTTTTGACATATGACATTTTCTGACTCATTTTTAAACGCAAATGCATAAAATTGGCAGGTCTGACTATATAGAAGGGATTTGGAATTTGAACAGAAATGAGCGATTTTTTTTTTTTTTTTTTTTTTTTTTTTTTGATAAACTAGGGTTCTCTGCCCCCTGCTCGCTATACGCTCACCAACCCCCGTTCTGATTTCACAGCCTCTTAAAACCTGGTAATGTATCCTGTTTTAAAAAGATGATGATGATGATATCACGAATGGCGACTATCTTCTGTAATCAGGTTATAATGCTTTTTCATTTAACTGGTTATAATGCTTTTTCATTTAATTCATCTTTTTTATTTTTTATATTCATGTGTAAACACAATTTTTATGACGTAATTTTCTTTATTTCCTGCTTTCAACACGTGATCATTTAATTATTATTTTAAACTTTCATTATTGTTTTAATAGTCTCGCGCAAATACATTTTTTATTTGAGATAAAACATAATCCTTTGCGCTTATTTAGAAATTGGCAACAGTATAAAAAATGACTTTTTCAATAAAAGATTTTTTACTCGATTTTTAAGGATTTTTTGAGTTTTTATCGTCCGACCGTAATAATTTTTTGAATTTCTGAAAGCTTGTTATATTTCGCGTCTGGTGGTATGATTTTCGAATCCGTAGGATGGCTAGAAAAAAAAGTAATAGCTCCTCAAAAAAGTCCCTAGTAAAAAAGCGATGACACTAACCGGGAATATCTACGCAGAAATTGATTGGTCTAAATCGTTTTTGGCTCAGTTCCAGATTACTTTTTTGTAATATAGAAGGATACATAATTTGTCTTGTCAAGTTATAAGCGAAACTTGTCACGTGATGACCCGATTTTCCCCTCTTTCGCTCAGGAATTCGGTTCGAAACGCCCACTTTAACGGTATTTTCTGAAAGATCTTCTGTCTTTACCAAAAAATGGAAACCTCATTTCGATGACTAGTTTCTGAATAAGAAAACCTGCCAATTTCGTCCATTTCCGAATAACAATTAATTCAAAATTGTTTCAGTAATTTTGTGTTAGCTCTTTTGGATTTGAGAACAGTCTTAAATTGCAAGCTGTATATATGGAGGGGTTAGTTTTTTTTTTTTCAATGTTTTGAACTGTAAATACTCTTAAAAATATATACATCATTTTCACAACTTAATTTTTTTTTCGTACGTATTCGATCAATTTTAGCCTTTTAATATGTAACAAGATTCTTCAATATCATATTTTGTATGCAAATTTTAGTTATTTAGTTTTTTACAAAATTTTATCTACTTTTTAATTCAGTGCATTAAGTTTTATGTAGATATGTGTATTAGTGTATTCGTATTATAATTTTTAAATTCTAACATAATAAAATATATCAACAGATATATTTTTTAAATTAAAGCTAGAAAATTTTTTTTGGATGTAATCTTGATGCTGCCATCTTCTGTCGATAAAAGCAACTAAAAATCTAGCATTGAACTCTTTGCAAAAAGGAATTTTTTAACTTCTTTTTTTTGTAATTTCGTTGATGTTGATAAAGATTGCAAGGTAATCGAATTTATTGTTTTAGTATGGACGGACATCACTAAATACTACTCTAGAAAGTATTAAAGACGTTTAAAATATTCACAAATATATAAAATAATACTGGCGCTTTATTAACTGTTCCTCTTTATTGATTTGAATTACACTTTTCTTCCATTTAGGGTCAGTCTTTTCATTTTCAAAAGAATTAATGCGCTATTAAAATCGAGAATTATTTTAAAGGATCTAAAACTCAATTTCATGTTTTTTAATATTTTAAACTTATTCTTAATTTATTTTAGCTTATTTTAAACTTAAATTAACTGATTTGTACAGGGTGTCCCTTCTTAACGTTCACCAATAGCTAATTCGTAAACCGTTAGTTTTAGAGATACAGTTACAGTTTCAAGAATGTTTCAAAAGTTGTTCTTCGTCATATGAAAATTCATTTGCGTTAAAATAGTTACTTTTTAAAAAGTTACGAAATTTAAATTTTTATATGACTTTCCTATAAGTTAATTTAGAAAATCTTTTTCTAGACTCTAACAAATAAAACAATAAAAATTCCATTCTTCTAAACTAGTTCTTATAAATTATACCAAAACTTTCGGAATCATGGTACTTTGAATTTCCTAAATTTTCAGAACTTTCTGGCACTAAAAACACGTTTTCCCGTTTTTAATATGTACAGTAGCCCCCTCGTTATATCGGGCCTGCCGGGAAACAAGAGAAAAGCATGTTATATCAGAGGACATTTAAAAATTAAGAAATTGATGACCTACAAGTACATGCTATATATTCCTTTCTGAAACAGTTTAGACATACATTATAATTTTCTTAAGATTAATGGTAGAGAATCACATTTATTTTAATCGATATGCATAATAATTAACTTAAAAAATACAGTTAAAGCAAAATTTATTTTCGCCAATAAAAGAAAAATATATACAAATGAGTGATATTTGTCGAGGCACGATATTACGGAAAGCTACTGCATTCTGCATTAATATATAGTAGACGCTCGTTAATTTGAACTTCTAAGGGCAGAGAGCATAGATGAAAAATCGTTTTAATTGAAAACTCTTATAGATTTTTTTACATTTCGTATATTTTCTTAGATTGCACACGAACTATACAACCAAAAACATTTTTGGTACTTTCATATTAGCTGCATGCAAGCGATCAATAGAGAAACATTTCACTATTTAGCAAGCTTTGGATTCTGATTATTTCAATGTTTAAGCGCATAGTTCGATTGTACATCTATTAAACTTAGATTTTACTTATTTCATTTCATTTTATTTTACTTTTTGGTTAATTTTTCGTTTTATTATGGAATATTAGCCAGAAATAAATTCTATACTCAACAGTTAACATTATTATTTTAGATTCGCCGTTTTCTACCTCTTTTAGAATCTGTACATTTGTTTCCTATGCGTCAGAATTTTATATTTTCCCCGCATACCAATATTCCACTAAAATCTCCATAATCAAAATCGTCGCATTGGGAATTTCTTAAAAAAAGAAAAACAAGTTGGAAATTTTATATCAAACGGGACAAATGAAGTGCATTCGTACTATAACTAGTTTTTTAAATATTCAGATCTTGGTGCAATAGCTGTTTCACTTTCATGCAAAAATGCATGAATACAAAATTTATTTTATGTGCAGATTTTCATATTATAGATATTAATTTTATTTTATGAAATTATGTTTTAATACACTTTTACAAACAATTAATTACAATTCTGTTACATTAAAATTACACTATGCGCAAATATTCAATACAAGACTATGTAAAAAAAAAAAATCAACGTTACTATTTCACTGAAAAAAATGAATTATATCGTCTGTTATTATAATATGACTAATTTCAATAATAATATGACTAATTTATAATATGACTAATAAGTTGGCAACATTTTATCTTTTGTTGACATTTACTGAAAATTTCAATCGGAAACTTAAGCCTAGCTTTGAAAATTTCAGAACTTGAAATCCGTATTTAGACTATTTTTCCATTTACTTCGATTTCTCCGGAAACATCTATAAAAAAAAAATTTGTGGGTGGATTATAGGGTTGCTCTAATTAAACAATTTTAGAATACAAATTCGGTTTTTAAATTCAGTAATACGGAAATAATAGGACTCCATCTTAAAGAGGACGTAATCACCAAGACAACCTAGAATCATTACCTATCATGGGATATCATTGAATTAATTGCGTATGACAGGATTTAATAGAATGAAGAATGTGACTATAACTTGGTCATAGAGGTTAAAAAATTTCATATACGTCATTATATGACTATAACGTCATACATGTCAGATAACTTGACAAAATAACTCTGTCGCTTGCGATTAATCCTCGGAAGCTGCTATAACAAGCAAGTACCGATTTTTTAAAAAAATTCAAATCACTTAATAAATATTTTTATTAATATCTTTTTAAGTTTTGATTCGATTTTCATAAAATTTGAAATGATTCGACAAAATTCTGTGACGATTATATCTATTAAATTTCAAACCATTCGATTCGGTAGTTTTTGCGCTGTTATATGCGGACAGACGGACGGACCAGGCGACGACTATATAGGTGCTACGTATTTGTATAATTACGAACGCACCTAAAAAGAAAGAAAGAAAAAACCTGCAAGAGTGTTTATGTTCCGGTATTTTGAATACCCACAATAATTTCTGAATAACCTTATGAGAGCCTCTTCGTCTTATATAATCACAGATTTTTGTCATTCAATAAGACAACTATTTGAACAAGTTGGAAATTGTACGTCAAACGTGACAAATGAGGTGCGTTCGTACTATAGCTAGTTATATAAATATTCAGATCTTGATGATTTTTAATTCTGTGAAATGAATTGTATCGTCTGCAGATTCATTTCTGTCATAAAATAAGTATCTCGGTCGCTTGACCATTAAATCTCGGAAGCTCCTATAACAAGAAAACACAGATTTTTTTTTTTTTATTCAAATTTATTAATAAATGTTTTTATTAATATTTTCTAAAGTTTTGATTCGATTTTTATAAAATTTGAAATGTCTCGACAAAATTCTGCAAAGATAATATATATCTTAAATTTCAAACCATTCGGTTGGGTAGTTTTTGCGTTGTTATATGCGGACGGACGGACAGACCAGAACCAGACGACGACAATAGGTGCTACGTATTTATATAATTACGAACGCACCTAAAAATCGCAGTGGCATTAAAAATTCCGGAACACATTCAACTCTGATTTGGTTTGAGTTTTTATCTGACCATACAGGTTTTACGAATTCAGCTATCTATTCTTATCTATAACTGAAGAAATGGTGTATTTTCGTAAGTACGAAAAGTAAAAATGATTCACAATTCTCTAAAAATACCCCCTCCCCCTCTCTAATAGTTTACAACATAGTAGAAAAGTGTTTATGACATCATTTTGTCTGTCTGTCGTCGTCTGTCTGTGCTCTAACTCTCATAAATATATTCGGATTATCATGTAATTGATATATGTTATTGATGACTACGGCATATTCAGTACTGAAAATAAATTGTGTGCGTAGCATTTATAGTTCGTTTACAAGGACACGCAAAAGAATTTCGTTACATTGTATTCTATGGGGAAAGTGGTTTCCGGTACATTTCAATGATGTTACGGTACTTCATACATAATTCATATGCATCGCTGAGGTGGTCTACAACATACTTTCTACAGAGTATAGAGTAAGTAGCATTTATAGTTCGTTTACAGGGACGCTCAAAAGAATTTCATTACATTATAGTCTAATGTTGAAAGCTATTTGCGGTACATTTCAATGATGTTACGGTACTTCAAATATAATTCATATGCATCGCTGAGGTAATAACATATTTCTTATAGAATATAGAGTAAATAGCATTTATAGTTCGTTTATAGGGACGTGCAAATAATTCCAATACATTATGACCCATGGGGGAAATGTTTGCAGAGAATTTCGTTGGTGTTACACTACTTCAAATATAATGAAATCTATATTCATTACAAAGGTGTACTACAGCGTGTTTTCTATAGATTTTGGATTTCGTAGCATTTATCGTTAATTTTCGCAGTCACATATTCGACTTCTTTTTTTCTTTCTCGTGGACAGCAAACATATGTTTCCTACGTTTAATGGCCCGCTGCATACTATACTTATATAATAATGCATAAAAAGGTAATAGCAAAAAGTAAGATAACAAAGCAATATAGTAAAATTTGTGTAATCAGTATTAACTGTATAATATAACATAATAACAATAGTCGGATGTTCCAATCCCAAAACTTTCTTCTATCTCATACAGGTTTCACATACGAGAAAAACGAATCTCAGCACCAATTTATATCAAGGTCTAACTGAATATAAAGTTTGATGAAAATCTGTGCATTAGTTCTTGAGATATAGCTATCATGAAAATCAGGAAAAAAGTAGCATGGAAGCGTCACTTGTTGGGCTATTTACACCAAAACATAATCAGCGTCTATCTATGTCAAGGTTTAAAAGAATCTGAAGTTTGATGAAATTCTGTGAATTAGTTCTTGAGATATAGCTATCGTGAAAATAATGAAAAAGTAGCACAGCAGCGCAACCTGTTGGGCTATATATACCAAAACGTAATCAGCCTCTATTTATGTCAAGGTCTAAGAGAATCGGAAGTTTGATAGAATTGTGTGCATTAGTTCTAGAGATATAGTTATCGTGAAAAAAAGTAGCAAGCAGCGCCACCTGTTGGAAAATTTATACCAAAAACTAATCAGCACCAATTTATATCAGGAACTAACTGAATCTAAAGTTTTATTAAATTCCGTGCATTAGTTCTTGAGATAGAGCGCCCACAAAATTTTTGTCACAGACAGATATTTTCCAAAAACAGTCAAATGGTGTTCAGGACCTTCTAAAACATATAAATCCGTCGAAAATCGGAAGTCGAAAATTTTTATGAATCCACACTTTCTTATAAAGATAGAAGAAAATAATAACAGGACTAATTTACTCTTCCCGTGAAAATATAGAAAACAGCAGTAAAAGTCTTAAATAAATTTTACGCGCATCTCAGACTTTTAGAAAGATGGATTAGTGGTTGTGTTTCTCTCGGGAGTAGTGTTACCAGCCCTAGTGTCACAAAAAAAGAACGGGACAATGGCTTCTAAATCGGGACATAAAAATGCAGTAAACCCTATTAAAACGGAACATGTCTTAGATGTAAAGATTCCATTATCCCTGCGGTAGGAATATCATACAATATACCTGCTAAGACAGAAACCTGTTTAAAACGGATTTTTTCTCCAGCCTGTTGCGATTTCGTCTTAGCAGGCTTTACTTTTTACTGTATAAGATTATACCAAATAAACACAACACTCTTATACAGTAGAGCCTGTGAAATTGCAATCGCTAGGGACTAGTATGCTCTAGTACTAGTACTAGTACTAGGCGCTCCTACTAGTGCAGGTATAATTCCGATTTAGCAAGTATAATCTTATAAATATTCCTATTGTAGAAACAATAAAATTTTTATTTTTGAAACAGAATTCCGTTATAAACAGGTTTCGTTTTCACAAGTTTTATAGAATAAAAAACAATAAAACCCGTAAAAACAAAATTGTTAGAAACCGCAAGCAATTCCGTTTTATACAGGTTTTCGGCAGGTAGTTTTTTAAGCTAATTGCTTTCGACGAGACTATAATTTTTTCCGTTATAGACAGGTTCAGTCTTAACAGATTTTACTGTATTAAGTTCCATTCTATGCAGACTAACGAATAGCGTGGTACAAAAAGAAATTTTAAAGAATTTGTGCATCATGAAAAATCGGGACTTTTATTGTCCCGAGGGACAGGGCAGCCCCTGAAAATCGGGACACCTGACAACACTACTCGGGACGTACATAAAAGGTCGGCGAATCACATGCATCTCGCGAACCGCAGGTTGAGTATGGCTGATTTACAGAGACACACAAAAGTATTCGGTTACAGGACTGTCATCAGTGATAGTTGCTGAAAGTGCATTTTTTTTGCTGTGGTATGCATTTTTAAACTCAGCTCATTTTTAACACTTTCCAACCTAGTTGAAAGTGTTTATGACTTCGGTTTGTCTGGCCGTCTGCCGTCTGTCCGTGCTCTATCTCCTGTAAATATACTCGGATTGCCTGAAATTTTTGTATACTATTGTTGTTTAGTATAGCATGTTCCCTATTTCAACTGAAGTGTGTAGCACTTATAGTTTTTTTACAGGGACAGTCAAAAGTTTTCCGTTACATTACAGTCAATGGAAAATAATCGTTTCAAGTGCATTTTGAGGACGCTACGTTATTTAAAACATAATGAAATTGATATATAATTATGAAGCGCATTAAAACATACTTTTTGTATAATATGGGGTGCAAAACATCTGGTTCTGCTTCTTACCCTCTTGCTAAATTTTTGGTTAATCGGTTTTCTTTTCTTTCAGTTTCCAATCTATATACTATTCATAATTCTAATGCTTTTGTAAACCGTATTAGGAACTTCCCCCCCTCCCCCTCTTTTCGCATGGTGTCTTTTGATGTTATTTCACTGTTTACCCATGTTCCTGTCCAAGGAGCACTTCAGTGTCTCACTTTACGATTAAAAGAATTCCATTCCACAGATTATGAGATAAACCACATTATTGAGTTATTTAGTATTTGTTTAACGCAAAATGCATTCAAATTTTAAAATCAATTTCATTCTATGTCAGATGGTTTAGCGATGGATAATCCTTTAAGTCCTTTCCTAGCAGATTTGTATATGCATTATTTTGAGGATAAATTGTTTAAACGTATTAATTTTCCGTTTTATTGTAGATATGTTGATGATTCTTTTGCACTCTTGGACCCGTCTATTTCATCCTTTGATAATGTCTTAACTATTCTAAACTCAATAGATCCTGTTATCCAATTTACATATCAAGTTGAAGTTGAAAATAAATTGTCCTTTCTTGAGTGTTAGTTACTCGTCAGCCTAATACATTTGATGCCTGTGTATACCGTAAACCCTTTGCAATCTCACTTCCCCCTCATTTTAATTTGTGTCACGCCCCTTCTCAGAAAGCCTCGGCTTTTCATTTCTTTATTAATAGAGCAATTTCCATTTGTTCTGATAATGTTTCCCTTGTTACAGAATTGAATTATATTAGATTAGTGGCTATTAATCGTGGTTTTAGTTTGGCTTATATCAACCGTTTAATTTTTCGTGGTCTAAATAAAGGTATTAGTAATCTTGATTCTTCTGTTGTTCCTTTATCTTTTTCTAACCTCATTATTTTGCCATTTTGCAATAGAATTAGCTACAAAATAACTAATATTTTAAGACAGTTTGATTTTAAGATTGTTTTTAAGCCAGTTAATAAACTAAATTTTTCACAGTTAAAGGATAAAATTTCACATCAAAGCTTTTGGGGCATTTACAATATCCAATGTCAATGTGGTTTGTCCTATATAGGACAGACTAAACGACAACTCCGTTTCAGACTCAATGAACACAGAAATTATATTAAGAAAAAATAATTACAAAAATCCTCTTTTGCTTGTCACTGTTGGAGTGAGGGACATAATTTTAACTTTGATTCAGCCACTATTATTAAGAAATGTAACACTCCATTAGATTTAGACTTCTTTGAGGCAGTTTATATTCATAAATTTGGTAACTCCCTGGTCAATGATTTTTCAAGTGTACCTTACATCTCACCTTTCTGGGTTGAGTTACTGTGTCATAGTGAATCACTTCCGGCTTAATCTGATTGGTGGCTCATACGTGATGAGTTCCTCGGTGTGTTGTTGTTTTCATTTGAGTTTCTCGATTCAATTTCATGTCTTTGGGGGGATACAATAATATTTTATTTTATTTTATTGACACTGAGGAAGTGAGTCCAAGTTACTCACGAAACGTACGTCTATCCATTGTACTATGATATTGTGTGTTAAACGTTGGTGTTTTTAGTGTATATTTATCCACACAAGATTTTATTCATATCTTCTTTTACCTTATTTAATGATGAAGTTTCGTTACAGTTTTCTCGCTGTGTTGGAAAGTGTTTCATAATCTATGCTTGACGCATGATTTTTCGTTCTTGTTAGTTATTACGTGTGTATAAATTCTATAGATCATATACTGGGCTGCATGAAAGAATTCGTACACTTTACTGTCTACGGACAGCAATTGCTGAAAAAGGATTTTTACTGCATTATGTGTTTTTCTTTTAATAGTTTATTTATATATCTTATTTCATTGTATGAAAAAATTAAATTTCTTAACAATATCTCTGTAGTGTTTGGAAAGTGTTTCCTAACGCTCTTATGCCACAGTGTCATAGTGGTTAGGTACGCTGAGTTTCAGATAATATGCAAAGTATTTGAAGTTGGTTATACTATATACACTGCTCAAAACAATTAAAGGATATTGCAGTTTTAGGTGGATTTTGTATCTGGGAAACTTTTTAGCTGATTGATACATGGTCGACAGACATAGTAGGTTATATGAGAATAAATTACACATGTTTGGCAGAAAAAAATGCATTTTATTGCGCATTTGTGTACAAAAGGAAAAAAACACAATTTGTGCATATGAGAAAAAAAGAATAAGAAAAGGTGTTTTCTTCAAAGAAAATCATTTTCAGTAGGGGGTATGGTTTCCACGGGCGGCCAGCAACGTTGAACACCTTTGAGGCATGGACTCAATTAGGCTATTAATGACGAGTTGGGGTATTCTGCCCCACTCTTCCAGAAGAGCTCTTTCCAGTTCTTGGAGAGTTTGTGGGGGTTGTTGGCGGCCAGAAACTCGTCTTCCTAGAGCGTCCCAAACGTGCTCGATTGGATTCATGTCTGGAGAACACGCTGGCCATTCCATTCGAACGATTCCTTCCTCGAAAAGGAAATCCTCCACCAGGTTTGCACGATGTGGCCTGCAGTTATCGTCCATTAAAATGAAGTCATCTCCGATTGCTGCAGCGTAAGGGACTACAATAGGTCTGAGGATCTCATCCCTATATCGGCGACCAGTCAGAGCTCCATCTCGAATGATGTAGAGGTCAGTGCGCCCGTCAATGGAGATGCCACCATACACCAACACTCCTCCACCGCCAAATCTGACACTTTCGTGCACGAACGCAGGGTTATTCCTACTGCCACGGTCGCTCCAGATGAAAATACGCCTATTATCCGGATGCACAGAAAAACGGGACTCGTCAGAAAACAGAATATTGCTCCATTCATTTCTCCTCCAGGTGACATGCTCGGTTGCCCACTCCCTGCGGTCGCGACGATGCCTTGATGTTAATCTAACACATACCATCGGTCGGCGAGCATACAGACCTACAGCATGGAGCCTGTTTCGGACAGTCTGAGTTGAAATCGTGGTGCCTGTAGCCGAGCGAAGGTGTTGTTGGAGAAGAGTAGCGTTCATGTTTCGGTGTCTCCGAGCTGTTAACGCTAAATACCGATCTTCATTGGGCGTTGTTGCCCGTCTACGACCTTGCCCTGGTCTTCGGCCTGCACATCCACTCTCCAAAAAACGGTTCCAGATCCTGGAAATGACACTTTGTGACACTCCAATGGCTTGCGCTACTTCGGCTTGAGTTTGGCCCCCTTCTAACCTACCAACAATTCTCCAAGCTGCTGAATCTGTCAAATGACTTCGCTGAGACATCGTACTCATCGAAACAAAGCAATCACTGAATGCCGATCATCCTTGTCTTCATTCTCTTTTATCCAGTTGAAAGTCAAATTTCATTCGCTGCCGCTGAAGCGACGTTTTTGACGTCGAACTCAAAATTTGCATACTCCACAGTTTGAAAACCAGAAAAATTTGCATTTGTGATTCTCTTCTTCTATTTTCGGCAAAAAAAATTTCGTTTATATCTTTATTTTATATAAAACTTCAAATATCCTTTAATTGTTTTGAGCAGTGTATTATATTTATTTATTTAATAAGAGTTACATATTTTACGTACTTAAAACCTCATATTTCATGTTTTAGGATCTTCATACATCAATATGATAAATATTTTATCATGCATACTGGTGTTTATGTCAGCGGAATTTTGTTTTTCAACAGTTACTGGTAAGTAAAATTTCTCATAAAATAAAATTTTAATTATTATCTCTTAAATTCTACTTTTTCTACAATACAGACCAAAAAAAAAAGAGAGAAGGGGGGGGGGGGTGCAAAATTCTTTTTATAGAAAAATCAAACTTTTTAAAGAAATATTGAAGTTACCATTTTGCTTTTTAGTATTGAAACATACTGCATAAGCAAAATTACTGAAAGCGTACGGTAATTTTGTTATCTTAAAGATAGGTTTCTTCAATTATACCTTTATATACAGTAGAGTCCCGCTATTTCGAACCCCGCTATTTCGAAAATCCGCCTATTCCGAACAGAGATCAGAAAATTACCGATTTTATTTAACTTAAAAACAGGAAAAATTAAAAAGACGTTCATGAAAAAACGTGCATTTATTGTTATACAAAGAAGTTAAATAGAGACATATATAGAGCCTAAGCTTGATGAAAACCCCCGAAACCAAATTGAAATGAAAGCTGGTTACTTACAGTACATGTCGGCCCTATTTATACAATTCTGTAGAATCATTTTTAATCACTGCTAAACACAAAAAATAACTAATTTACACACACTTAAGAAGTAAAGTCAGTGATTTTTTTCTAACGAAGAGCGCTAAATCAACTTGAGGATGCAATGTTCCGCCATCGCCGTATGAACATAGCATCATTTGGTGTTGATTAAGCGTGTTGTTCGACATAGCGTAAGGCAAGGTCAAGAGAATTTGCCGCGTCTGTGTGTGATATGAGTTCAGTTTGAGCGTTCACCTCCTTCTCGTTTTCCTCCGAGTCGATCTCATCTGATGAGTCCTGGACCATTGCTACGATGTCTTCGTCTGCGTACTGCTGTGGCCATTCTCGTCAATAGCAGTACACTCCTCAACACAGCTTTCTTCTGCGTCTTCACAGCCAGGGATTTTCTTGACTAGTGGAAGAAGGTGACAATCTTTCACTGGTATAAAAACTGTTTCACCAAATTCCAGTGTAAGCCAAAGTGATAGGTAGGGTGGGTGGGGTGATGAGTGGTCAAAGGTCACTGCCCTTCCATTCCCACTTTCACTGAACCTGTTCACCACGAGCCGATCAACGCTGCATAGAGGTGACACTCGCAGATATCCCCGCATTTAATTTACGCCTTAACCCCTTCGCGACGAGAGCCCTTTACAGAATTTTTAATCTTTTACCACCGGTTTTTCAAAACAGAAATTATCGCGTAATTGAACCGCAGAAATGCTATCATTAAATAAGGCGAAGCTTACAATAAAAAGTAACTGGTGGGAATAATTGAGGATTCTGAGCATCTTATGCGTCACGTATACGTGTCGCTCGTCTCCAAGGGGTTAACAAGTCAATACACTGATTATTATTAATGAAATCCGCCTGTTCCGAATTCCCGCTAAACATAACAGTGAGCGGTCCCAATTAGTTCGGAATAGCGGGACTCTACTGTATAATTATATACTCGGAATGTCGAAATATTATGGAAATTGAAAACTTAAAAATACTCCAATTTTCTTTTTTGAGAATTTGGCATTCAGGATAGGAAAGAGGCTAATCTGAGTACACAGGGACACCACTTAAAACATCTTACCGTGTTTTTAAAAAGTTGGAAAGTATGAAGGCACTTTGCCAAACTCTGAATCACGACGAAAGAAAATTTTGTTAGCTAATGATGGATGCCGTCTGCCACAATTTGGAGATTACCATCCAAAACATATAGTCTTACGATATTGCAAAAGTTTCAAATTTAAACGTAACTAGCGGAGCTTCGCCCGCTACGCTGGTCGGTTTATTCCAAACGGACCTCGAATTAAACGAACTTATGATTGAGCGCCCCACTGTCTTTGGATAAAACTCGGAACAACGTTAAAAATCGCAGAGAAAATTTAAGTAAAAAACAAAACCTTCTTGTCAAATCTTTAAAAAAAAAAGCTTTAGCTTTCAACACCCTCCACCCCTTTTCAATCAACCCTTTTCTAAGGCTCCTATAATAGGAGCTGACGCATATCCATTTTGTTTCGTATTATTCGGGTCTCAGTTCAGCATCTCAATCTACCGCTGCCGGAGCTGGGGTTGCCTAAGGCCTCGTTCCTCCACCTTCTGAAAGAGGCTGGATGTTAAATGGCGGAAATTAGCTTGGTTTTTCGACTTTGAGACACATATCTGCGAGGATGCGTCAGCCTGTATTATAGGAGCTCTACCCTTTTCAATCCGGTTCGTTCAGCCCGCTCTCAAACAAAGCACGTGGAAGAATGGAGATCGCTTCCTTCGTCACTTCCTTTTCGCTTCCGGGCAATAGTTAGCCAGGAGGGTGAGGGCTTTCCCTTTTCTTAGGGGAAAAGCCTTCAAAAAAGTTTAAGCATGAGCAATGAGACCATTTTTGCGTGGAAAATCTTGTGTGTATCTTAGAGAAAGCGCTTTTCGCTTTAAATATATGGATGCTTTAGTCTCTCCGTGGATTTTTGGATGATTTTTGAAAGATAGTGGTTATCTGAAATGGCTGATAAAAAAAAATTGTCAAACACAAAAATGTCTTAAGGCTCTTCATCAGTGAGATTTCAAATTCCACTCGCTAATGTTATACCTATGGCCGTGTGATTCATTAGTATTCATAAAATATCTCCTCAGTAAATTAATATTTTAAACTTTTTTCTGTGTACTCTTCTTGAAGAAAGTCTCCTGTTTTAGTTTGCTGTCGAAATATTTCTAAAATATTATACTTAATTTTATGCGAAGCATTAAAATATTACTCAGTTTCGCTAAGATTTTAACACATAAAATTATAAATTTAGTATATATTTTAGAAATATTTTGGCAACTAAGAAATAGAGATCCTTTAAGAAGAGTACACAGAAAAAATAAGTTAAAAATATTAATTTCCTACGAAGATATTTTTAAATTACGAATGCATCATACGCCCATAGGTTTAACATTAGCGAGGGGAATTTGACATCTCACTCATGAAGAGTCAAGGATCACGAAATTTAAGTACTTAAATGGCCCCTGATTTTATATACTCCGACTAAAAATTACCGGATTATCAGTTAAAAAAATTCTTTGTAAGCATGATTCAATCAGATGGTTGGTTGGTTGATGGTAAAGCATCGGGCCGTTTTTGGCCATATTGCTAAAGGGGAAATGCCTTCGTGGAGGACTTTTGAAGAGAAAGAGGACGAATTTTGAAGGACTTTCGAAGGGACTCGAATTATCGTTCTCGTACAAGAAAAACCTTGCGCAGTCACACCGCCCAGACTATGCTGGCATAAGATACAACGAGAATTCTAGAACGAAAACACTTTGTTGTGCATTATTGGGACAATAAATCCCATAAGCTTTTGGAGTTTTTTTTTTTTTTTTTTCCTTACCAAGAAAGTTGCAGGAATGTATATTCCGAATGGTGAAAAGATTTCTAAACATATATATATATATATATATTGTGATTTAGAGTTTCTTGAACAAAACAATGTAAACCTTGTTACAATTAATGATTTCCTAACCAAGTGGTTTTTATTTATATGTTTGAGAATTTTCTTGCTACCTATACTGTAGTTGCTAGAAAAATTTCAGATGTTAAAAGGATATTGTGTGTGTCAATCATCTCACTATGCCAGCCTAAAAAAATCCTTTAATATCGACCAGCTGGTATAGTCAGCCATGTTTTTAAAAAAGTACTTATCTTCTTATCCTCTATTACGAATTAATTTGATTACGCTTATTGAAAAGTGTAAACAAGTAATTCATAGCGATAAAATGAAATCGCCTTCACTTCACTGCTGTACATTGCTTCAAGTGAATGTTGTGTTTTGTTGGTGCACAAAGAACAATGTGGAAGTGAACTCCACAAGTTTATATCCTTATCGAAAGGGAATGGAATCTCTCGGCTCAGTACCCCTCCCCCATTTGCCGATTTCCCAGCAAGAGCACACTCCACACCACTGATTTTGCGTTCAGATATGTAACCACCACAGAAACTCACTCTCCAACATACTGGCCACGCCTGATACAGCTGAACTTTGTTGTGGTGTTTTAATGGGAATCGGTGCTTTATAGCATAGTGTGCCGTTGATTGCTTGTAGATACACTTACATATACATACGTATGCCAAACTGTCGCCAAAAGTGGCAACACCAGGCGAAATATTGCCAAATTTGGCGGCAAAAGCCCGCTGAAAACAATATCAACTTGGCATTAACACCTCAATTTGATGAAATTTCCATTCTGATCCGACATAAAATAAATTTTTTATTGTTGTTCCTGCATAGATTGGCCTATAATCGCGGTATTTTTGTTGAAAAGATCGCAATATTGGATTATCAAAAATATAGAGTAATATCCCAAAAATAAGTAGATTTTTTACAAAATTCGTAACAATAGTTACACACAAACAGTAATACGCACACATATATATGGTTACTCGTTTTGTAAAAATTATTTATTGTATATATATATATATATATATATTTTTTTTTTTTTTACTTCCAGATGCAGATTCACACGTCCTCCATAATGTTAATTCTTCAAACGAACATCTGAGGACCTGGATTAGCGAAGCCTCAGTTCCAGTATTTTCTCGGTATGTGCAGACATCGTCTGATTATGCGCCCAATATCAAAGGACTTTTAGCAAAGTATTATACAGAAAACAGACGTATAAATCCTTGGACAAGAAATCCATATTTCACAGCTTTGGAATCAAACCGTAAAATATCAGCTTACCAACATTCTGACGATACTTACGATCATAGATCTTCCATGTATCAAGATCACATTGGTATGCATTCTATACCAGATCATGATATAGTACCTCTTAAAAAACACGATTATGCAGATGATCAAAATTATGGAGGATGGGATGCATACCCTGGTGGGCTGAACTTTGGATCTGGAGCAGGCTTGTTGCAAATAGGGACGGCAGTGAAGAAAGGCAAAGAAGCCAAAGCATTATTCATCCTCATGGCGCCATTAATTCTTCTTGCCGTATTTGGACCTCTTTTAGCAACGCAAGCTATGATACCATGGATTACTAATGGTGGGCTGACATCGGTCACTGCAGTCGCAGGTAGTGGGAAGCGGAAAAAACGAACTCTTCGAGATCCTAGACAAATGGCTGAATTGGAAAAACGGCTGCAGCTGTTCTTGGCTATTCAAGATTTCATCGCCAAGACAGGTTCGACAGATTTTGCTGAAGAAATGGGTGAAGCATTTTTAAGTTGCCAAAAATACACAGAGAGGAGAAATAAGTGCCTCGAGAGAATAGCCTGTGAATATACCGATGGAACATCAGCTATGGATCCTGCAGAAAGACGCATTGCTAAAATGTAAGTAAAAAATTTATTAGAAAACACATTTTTGCAGTCTTCGAGAGACTATTCAATATTCTATCTTTTATTTCCTTATTTTTCTAAAAATTACTATCTAAGAAACAAAATACTGTGTATGATTAATCCAACTTAATTAATTTTGCACTGATTCAGTTTTAACAAAGTAAAGACATGATCCTACAATATCAAGTAACAATTCTTGTTTAACCTTTAAAAAAAACGAACAGAATTATATTTTTGAAAGCGATTGATTAGCGGTTCCTTTTATCAGATACAGCAGAATACTAGAAGGTTTAATGACTAACCTTTCGGTTCAATCCGCAATTTCCTATTGGCTGCAACCCGTTATCGCCTGTTTTCCTATTGGTCATTAAACATTTCGGTTGAATCCGCATCTTTTCCTATATATATGAGCAAATTTCCAGCATTCTTAGCACTGAGGACGGTACGCTAAATGCTACCGAAACTAGTGTGCTATAGCGAATTTAAGTTCTGGTGTTTTTAACGTTGTTTTATTTACATCTCTATCATTTTGCACCAGGTATCATCTAATAACATTGTGAGTTTCCAGCTTTTAACTATGAGTTGGGTGGAACTAGTGCTCGCGATTATACGTATAATACGTATAAAACGTATTGTAACCGGTAATGATTTTGGATAGGAATCATATGGAAACAAGAACGAAAAATCATGCTTCAAGCATAGATTATGTAACACTTTCCAACGCTTCCAAAATAATTTTACAAATCATACCGTTTAATAAGCTAAAAGATAACATCTAAGTAATCCGAATACTTTTATTCAGCCCTGTATAGGATCTATAGATTTGTATATATACTACATAGGATAATAAATTTTAGTTCAGTTAGGAAACACGTAGCACAGTTTAAAATTCTCCGTCTGGAGTTAAATAATACGGAAATGTGTTCGCGAACTTTTGTGCTTCCCTGTATAGGATCTACAGAATTTATACACACCACGTAATAGACAAAAAGCGAGTTAAAATTAAAATCGCTTTCAGTAACTTAAAACGCACTTCGAGGAATTATTGTTAACAGACAGCAGAGAATTCTTTTGTGTGTCCCTGTAAATGAACGATAACTGCTATACACACGATATTCTGTAGTAAGCCTCTTGTAATGCACCTCATATAAATTTCAATGCGTTTTAAATAGGGAAACATTATTTAAATAAACCGCAGACGATTTTTCTCCATAGACGTAATGTAACGGAATTCTTTTGACTGTCCCTGTACAGTAAGTATAAGTGCTATGCACACCCTATTCCATGTTAAGCTTCTTCTAATGCACCTTAGTGATATATATAAATTTCAATGCGTTTAAAATAGTGAAACATTATTTAAATAAACCGCAAATGATTTTCCCCCATAGACCGCAATGTAATGGAATTCTTTTGAGTGCCCCTGTAAAAAAACTATAAGTGCTACACACTTCCGTTGAAATAGGGAACATGCTATAGATAACGACTATAACATATAAAAATTGCAGAGCAATCCGAGCATATTTACGGGAGTTAGAGCACGGACAGACGGCAGACGGCAGACGGCCAGACGGCAGACGGCCAGACGGCCAGACGGCAGACGGCCAGACAAACCGAAGTCATAAACACTTTTCAACTAGGTTGGAAAGTGTTAAAAAGGCTTAACTACGTATATGTTTAAACGTATATTCGCGAGCACTAGGTAGAACTCTGCCTTCTGAACTATTTTCTTATTTGAAATTGCTTTTAAAATTTCGAGTTGAGTTCTGCAAATCATTATTAAATTTTTGAACCATCCTGTCAATCGTTTATTTATTTAACCCGCCTCAAAGAATGAAAACAATAATAATTATGTATTGTTAGAAGTTACAGTTACAAAATTCAACAACTCATGCGCATGTGCAGATATCTGTTTGGCTGAGTTAAGTCTGTTAAAATGTTTGGTAATGTGAACGGGTGAAGCCTAATATCGCGTTCAGATTATGAAAGTTGTCACTTAGCTTAACTTTTTTGAACTGGACAACCCGAAATTAGGCTTCACCCGTTCAGATTACCAAACATTTTAAGTGACTTAACTTAATCGAACAGATGTCTGGGCGGGCATGCACATAAATTGTTAAATTAGTAGCTACGACATCTGACTATTATTGTTTTCATTCTTTGCGGCGCACAGTGGAGTATTTGACCCAAAAACCCGGACAAAAATGCAAAAATTAAAATTTCGTCAACAATTGTAAAAATCATATTTCTTCATAGCTAACTAATTGATGCGTCGATCTATGTCTATTTTTGGAACCTGAGTTATATCTAGTGGCTCCTGGCCTCAGTTGAAGAGGAAGTTTTTTTTATGAGAAGACGTGTTTTTTGTTGATTTTAGGCATTGTTGTTATGTTTAAATTTAATTTTTTTGTGTCTCAATGAATTGTTGAATTGAAAATAAACAGGGCTTGCGTGTTTCACAAAGGTCAGAGCTTAGTGTTAAACTATGTGTAAATTTAAATAGTTTAGTTTTTAATGTAATAAAAAAATATTAAATGTGTAAGAGGGTCATTTTTAAAGCGTTTTTCGCTCTAATTTAAACATATCGAAAGCTTTTTAAATATGTGCCGGGCCATGTTTGAGTTATAATTGTATTAGTTATAGTCTTGAGTGCCAATTTCTGCAAAAAAATCTTCCGCATATTGTTGCCATTTTTTTATATAATTTTTTTTCTGTTGGACTACTTAAATCCTATTTTTTGCGCCAACCGAATTGAAAAGATAAAAACTTTATTTTTACTCTAGTATTCCAGGTTTTTAGCTTACAGGATATTGCCTGAGAGCTTTTGTTCCTACATATCCTGTATGTATGCATATACGTACCTATGTAACTACGTACATACCTACGGAAATCGACACCTCTTGATAGAAATATCAGATCGGCTTCAAATAGTAAATACTTATTTACTGAAATAAAATAAACTTTTACAAAAAAAAAACATTAACCGACTTATAAAAAAAAGCACTAAAAAGTATTAAATAATTCTTTAAAATTCTCTAATGACAAAATGTTATCCATTAACCACAAATCTGATATCATGTGTCGGAATAAAAATGATAAATTTAATATGTACAGTTTAATACCCACCAAACATGGATTTTCGAGAGAATATATTTTACAAGAGATGAATATACAGACTTATGATTCAGTTTACGAATATATATACATATGAAAAGCAATCAATTACTTTCTGAAGTCGGTGCCAAACTACCTTAAGTTTAGTAAGAATTGTGAATATATTGTGCCTAGTATCTACTAATTTATCGATTGGGGTTGTTTGGCACCGACTTCAAAAAGTAATTGATTGCTTTTCATATGTATATATTCGTAAACTGAATCATAAGTCTGTATATTCATCTCTTGTAAAATATATTCTCTCGAAAATCCATGTTTGGTGGGTATTAAACTGTACATATTAAATTTATCATTTTTATTCCGACACATGATATCAGATTTGTGGTTAATGGATAACATTTTGTCATTAGAGAATTTTAAAGAATTATTTAATACTTTTTAGTGCTTTTTTTATAAGTCGGTTAATGTTTTTTTTGTAAAAGTTTATTTTATTTCCTACTTTTTAGTTATTAATACAGTAATAGACAATTATCTTGATTTCAACATCTGTTGAATAAATAAGTAATTTGTAATAGAAATTATAATTTACCAAAATTATCCTTTAAATAAATATTTTTTAATAAAATCTTTGACAGAATCAAATTCTTGTCAATCTTGACGACAACTGGAAAAATATCGCCAAATTTGGCGATCAAAATATGTTGCCATAAATGAAGCCAACGTGGTTATAGTTGACTAATTTGACGAAATTCTCATTCAGATTGACGAGAAGTGGGAATGAACCTTCTGTAATCGGGTTCCACGCATTTTTTAATTTTGAAAATTTTTTAACAACAAAATTGTTCTAATCATCAGAATTTGACGAAATTTAAATGGGACCAGGGTGTATTACACTTTTAAACAAATATATATATATATCAAAATCGGTGCATATTTAAGAAAGTTATGCGTGAACAGGACTAAAACATACATACATACATACATTGGGTCAAATTATTAACATCCTCCTTTTCTCACCTTCTTCTATCGAAATAGAAGAAAGTATTGTGATCAAAATTTTTTCAACTTCCGGTTTTCGACGGATTTATATGTTTTAGGAGTCAAAGATTCCGAAAAACATGTTTTTACAAAATATCTGTCTGTCCGTGTGTGCCCTCTTTGTATCATTGAAAAGTGTGTCAAGTTATGAAGCAACCTAGAATTGAACGAAATTTCATTTATAGGTTTTTGCTGTGACCAGCAGGTCCCACTTGAATTTGCGGATATTCTGCCGAAAGCGGGCGCTGTGATAGCGATTTTTGTTCCATTTAAATTATTGTATCATCGAAAAGTGTATTAGGTTATCTACAGCACTGAACCAATTTTTTTGTATGTGTTTTTTACTATGACCTGCAGGTCCCAGTTGAATTTAGGGATATTCAGCAAGAAGGAAGCGCTATGATAGACACTTAACTCTTTAACGGGCTGTGGTCACAAAAAAGGACACCTAATTTTAATTCCAAAACTGACAAACGGCACCAAGAATATTTAATTAAAACTTTCCTTTTGTTAAGTACCGGAAAATGAGCAAGTTTATATTTCCTAATGAATTCGTTTGTTATTTCTGGTGTCAGTCCATTATTTCATCATTTTACAAACAGACTTACTCCGCGCCGGAAAGGGTTAAAGATTTCAAATTCAAAAATATGTACAAAGTCGTTAAAAATATTAGAAATCCTAAAGGTTTTTTTCAATTGAATATTCAGCCTTGATCCAAGGATACCGGAACAATTTTTGTTTTGCCTCTACCTTAAAAAATGCCTGAGATATAGCATTTTGAAATTTTAGAGTGGCTGACATTTTGAAACAAGACAGAAGGATACCTCCATAAACGGTTTTAATTTAAGAGTTTTAGTGAACATGCTATCTCGCAAGTTTTATTTCATTGTTGTAACCATCGTTCTAACTCTCACATTCTCACCACTATATATTCATGTTCGCCAGCGTTAAATTCTCTCCAAGCTAGGCAATATTTGGCGAAATATCAACAAATTTGGCGACAAAAACAAGTTGCCATAAATGAAGCCAACTTGGCTATAGCTAGCATATTTGGCGAAATTCTAATTCAAATTGAATATTGACGAGAACTGCGACTGAATCTTCTATAATCGGGTTCCATCCATTTTTATAGCTTGGTGTTTTGCAGTAAAATTAGCTAAAATCTTAAAACCAAGGAATAGGTAGGCTGTCTTTTCCTGCCGGTATAGACCAGAAGGACTTTTCGTAGTTTAGTATACATAATATATCAGCTACAAATAAATTAATCTCTCGTATAAATATGTTTTTAAATTGAAACTGTTTGGAAGTAATGTTATTTGAGCATTTTAAATATGACGTAAGTTTTCCCATTTAATGTTTTGAACGTGTATTAATATTCACGCGCAAGTATATTTTTTATAACGTATTTTTCTACATTTACTGCTTTTAACACGTGATCATTTAATTATTGTTTTAAAGTTTTATTTCTGTTTTTGATAGTCACGTGTAAATACGTTTTTTAATTGAAAGGGAATATTATTATGTGCGCTATTTTACAAATTGGCAACAATTCAAATAATGGACTTTTTGAAATATAAATTAAATTATCAAAATAATGGAAATTTGAATAAAATAATTTGTTCTAATGATCAGATTTTGACGAAATTGAAATGGGACCACCTTGGACCCTTGCTCTTTCAAACAAAATAAAAATTATCAAAATCGATGCACATTTACGAGAGTTATGCGTGAACAACAAAATACATACATACGGGTCGAATTGATAACCTCCTCCTTTTTTTAAGTCGGTTAAAAAGTACCTCCAATTAGTTTCGGAAGCTCATAGGTAGAAAATAAGGGGAGAAAGGAGGGAATTAAAGAAGTCTGGAGAAGACGCAGAAATGATTAAAAGGTTGTAAGTAACATTGAGAGTCATAAAAAGTGGGCATCGCATTGACGAAAAAAAGTTCCAAACATCTGCTGATGAAACAGCAAGACTGTATGTGAACCTTTAAAATTGGTACCTTATGATTCCAACAATGCACAAGGTTTTGATTCATGGTGGCACTGTAATTAAGTAAGCAGTCGTACCCATTGGCCAACGGTCAGAAGAAGCTGCCGAGTCCAGAAACAAACACTTTAGACAATACCGTACAAAATACTCAAGAAAGTGCAATGAAAAAGTTCGCAATAGAGAAGTTTGCTATAGAGATGTTCCAAATTGGCTTCTTTTAAGCAGTGATCCTTTTATAAACTGCTCTAGACAAAGACCAAGGGAAAAGAACAAGCCATACAGTAGTGAGACTCTACAACTTCTTCTTCCAGCCAAGTCTGATGGTAGTTCTGATAAAAGCCAAGAAGAGTGTGATGAAGAAGATGAAAAACCGAGTTCTGAAGAATTAGATTGAAACTGGTAATCTATTAAATACACTGAAAAACCAGCATCTCTATACTGTAGAGACTCCACTGTATTAAATGTATTATCAAATGTAAATAATCTTTATTAAATGTAAATTAAATGTAGTAATTATTATTAAAGTAAATTAAATGTAAATAAATTTTTTTATAGATAGTACAATTAAATACATTTAATTAAACATTACTAGAAAATAAAAAAATCTATCAACAATTACTTTTCTCTTATAAACAGTAAACATTTAAGGCTGCTAGTCACTCGACTTCCAAACTCCCTCCGGTAATGTTAAGTCTATTTAAAATATCTACTTAGTAAATTAATATTTTAACTTCTTTTTTCTTTGTGCTCTTCTTAAATGATGTCTCTTTTTTTACTTAGTTGTCAAAATATTTATAAAATGTATACTTATTATTATGTGAAGTGTTAAAATTTTACTTACACTTCGTCAGCTTTTAAGATATAAAATATTAAACTAAGCTATGGATTTGTATGTATACTACATAGTATGCTAAAAGTTAGTTCAGTGAAACGCATAACAAAGTTAAACATTTCCATTCAGCCATTTCAGGGAATAAACGGAAATGTGCTTGAGAACTTTTGTGCAACCCTGTATATGATCTACAGAATGTATCCACACCAAGTAATATTTTTAAAAAAATCAATTTAAAAATGCATATCACAACTACAAGCGCATTTCAAGCAATTATTGGTCATAGACTTCAATAGTTAAATTTATTCTTCAGCCAAATTATTTTGTGTGTCCCTGTAAATGAACGATATATTCTAAGCACACCATATTCTACAATAAGTGCCTTAATACACCTCAGTGATGTATATAAATTTCAGTACGTTTAAAATAGTGTGATATCATTAAAATACAGAGCAAACGATTTTTTCCCATAGACATAATGTAAGAGAATTCTTTCGGGTGTCTCTGTAAATGAACCGTAAATGCTATAGACTTCATTTACAATACCAAACATGCCATATTGATACCCAATAACATCTAACAATTTCAAGGCAATTGGACTATATTTACATAGAAAAATATTTTTGTCCAGGATTTCGGGTCAAATACTCCACTGTGCGGCGTGTTAAATAAATAAACAATTAGAGGCCCCCGTGGCCGAGTGGTTAAGACACCATTCCGCTAATCGCTTGAGAGCGTAGGAATCAGGCCGGCGGGTTCGACTCACGCCAGCTCCATTGCACGCACTTTGTGGAGCTTCTGGTTGTAACTCTCTGGTGTTATAAATTTCCTTGTGCTATCTCGTGAAGGTTTATGTGATTGTCGAAGTCATGTATGTGTTTCTGTGAATAAAATATATATGGATCATTCGGGACGACAGCCTTTGTAGCTATAGGTCTCAAAGCATCACTCCTTCAAATGTCAAATGTTAAATAAACAATTAAAAGTATAATTAGAAAAAGCTGATTAATTACTTGTAGAACTCAACTCTAAATTTAAGAGGAGTTTCAAATAATAAAAATAATTCAGAAAGCAGAGTTCCACTCAGCTCATAGTATCGGAAGTTAAGTGAGTTTCAGAAACTTGATCAAGTCGAAAATCCTGATGATGGGCTGTCCGCTTTAGAAAACTTCTAGTTAAGTGACTTAACTTTCATAATACCGCGATATAATTCCGTGTTGCTTGTTCAAAAAAATTAAGCTAAGTGACTTAATATTTAAAATGGGAGGATTGAATTTTTTGGCGTTATAATAAAAATAATCCTGTTCAAATCGTTGATTCAATTCATAATAAACTAATTAAACGTGCACATTCCATCGTTAACAATGTTCGCAATTAAAATTTAATTATACTTCCATATTTTTCGAGAATTAGCCATCAAATATACAAAATTTTGATAAGATTCGATTTTAAAGTAATTTATACACCATTTAACAAAATCGTATTCACAAATCTGAAACATCCAATTGACAGATTTTCACATTGTGGAAATTACAGGATATCTTGCGATTGTGATAAAATGTATATAGATCAAACTAAGCGACCGCTTAAGGTACGCTTAGAGGAACATCATAAAAACAATGTTAAAAATTGTGACATTAAACGCTTCGCTATTTCTGACCATTGCTGGTCTAACAATCATAATTTTAATTTTTCATAAAGTTCAATAATTCAGAAATGCTCATAGATTTACGATCTTGATTTTTGGGAAGCTTATCATATATGGAAGAATTCAGGCAACTTAGTAAATGATATATCCAGTACACCACATTTTTCAAGCGTCTGGCTACCTTTCCTTTAATTCACTCTCTTCACTTCCCCCCTTTTTGTCCTCCCTGCTTAGGCTCGCCTAGACTGGCGGAGCGATTCTCATTGCTCTCCTTCGTCACATAGGACTCCTGACTCCACTGTTTGTTTTTTCAACACTCATCGCCATTCCACCTTGACCGCGAGCATAGACGCAAGCATACATGGTCTAAACATTTACATCTCTTAACTTTGGCACTAATGATGGAGCTTTAGAGGCTCCGAAACAGCTGTTTGCCATTTTATATGTATTTTATTTGTGCTATTTTTTACGTTGTTCATTTATTTTTAATAAGTGACTTAATAATCTGAACGCGATACAGAAATATACATATAATCTAACATTATTAAATTGCAGATTTCACTATGTTAGGTATTGTGTAAAAGTGAGACGAAAGTTAAAATGCAAAATTGACGTTGAGGCCACTGATCCGAAGATTTACTGGTTATAGGAATTGTATCAGTGTTGCATTTTGTTACAGCAGACTTATTATTTTTTTTCTTTCATTGCAGGATTCTTCAGAACGTTATGTCGAATCCTATGATTGCTGCATCTATCAAAGGCCGTTTAAGTAAAGGATCCACATTCGGAAAGAACCAGAAGGGTCGTTGTAGAAACTACTGGTGTGAAGCATTAGATGGTCCGAAAAGAATTGTAAATCATACATAAATACTGTTTTCATCAACAATGTCTCTCTATCGATTAATGAATTGTATTTTTTATTAGTACATGCGTTTTGTAACATTTTGACAAATAACAACAAAGGGGTTGTAATTTTCCAACTGACAAGGAAGGTCTCCTTAAAGCGGATACTCAAAATATTTTGAAAAAAAAATGCTATTGAAACTACTCATGTACGTTATAAAGGATCAATTAAATTTAGCTGCAGAATTCCAGTAGAAGATCTGTAAAAAAATAAAATACTTTCCAGTATTTGGCGCAAAAAGACGCGATTTGGCGAGCTCTTTCTCTTTCCTCTCCAAATGCAAGCGATATTAATGCATTTGGAAATTACTTGTTAAATGAATGTTTAAAACGCGCAGTACACTCTAAAAACGACATTTTCAAAACTGAGCAAAAAATACTCAAATCTGAGTATGTCGCATAGTCAAAAGGGTTCCTAATCAAAATTACTCAAGTTTGAAACATGTATATACTCATTTCAGAAAACATGCACACACTCAAGAATAAAACATTATGTGCTCATATTTGAGTATGTCCATGTTCCAAAAATGAGTATGAGCTGACCTCTATGTGCTCAGTTTTGAGTATATCCATGCTTCCATATTCTGCGTACTTCTGGTATTTCAGAATTGAAAGCATTGGGGTCGTCCTATTTGAAACAAAAAGTTTCATAAGAAAATGAAAACATCGATTTACTCAGATTTGAAACCTAGATTTCCAACCTAGTTGGAAAATGTTTAAGACTACGGTTTGTTGCTCTAAATCGCATAAATATACTCGAATCGCCTTGATTTTTTTGTATGTTATTGTCGTTTACCTGTACCGTTAGGCCTGTTGCCTATTTCAACTGAAGTGTGTGGCACTTACAGTCTTTTTTACAGGGACAGTCAAAAGCATTCCGTTACATTACAGTCAATGGGAAATAATCGTTTCAAGTGCATTTTGATGATGCTACGCCATTTAAAACATGAAGAAATTGATATATAATTATAAAGCGCATTAAAACGTTTTGTAGACTATGGGGTGCAAAGCATTAATTATTCATTTACAGGGTCAAACAAAAGAATTCTGTTACACATTGCTCTATGGGGGAAAATCGTTTGCAGTGTAATTTAGTGATATTTCACTATTTCAAACATAATGAAAATTATATGCATTACTGAGGTGCACTATAAATTGCTCTCTTGAAAGTGTGGTGCGTTTATTTACAGGGACACACAAAAGATATTGGTTACAGTACATGTGCGATATTTACAGTCTATGTGTGATAAGTGCGTTTTCAACTTTGGTTTGCATTTTTACCTTTTTTTTTTTTTTCATAGTACGTGTGTGTTTATAAACTTGGTTGAACATATACAGTGCTACACAAGGGAATACGTAAGTATTACAGACTATGGGAGTGAATTGCTTAAGGGTAGTTTTTAATTGTGTTACGCATTTTCCTGCTGAACAATATGCAATAGGTTAATAGAAGTTTGTGGAATATAAATAAATTCATATACAGGGCTACTCAAAGAAAAAAGATACATTGTCGTTTACGATTGGTAATTGCTGCGAGTGAGTTTTAAGTTGCCTTTTAGCTTAATATGTGGTGTGTACAAAAGTCTTCAGATAATATACAGGGTTGTACAAAAGATCTCGAGTGCATTTCCATTGATTGGGGAAAATTGCTAAATGTGAATATTATAACTGAACTAAATTTTATCATGCTATATAGCCGCATCTATTGATCATATACAGGGCTGCACAAAATAATTCGACTACTTTTTTGACACTGGAAGATAATTTCGAAAACTGTATTTTCAATGTGTCATATGCTTTCTAAACTGTTTACATACATATCTTCATTCACGTTATTGAACGGTGAAGTTTCGTTACAGTTTTCTGGATGTGTTGGAAAGTGCTTCATAATGTATGCTTGACGCATGATTTTTCGTTCTTGTTGAAATTTCATTGTGTCGCCAACCGACGATAAATCGCCCAAAAAAAACAAAATTTCATTTATTTTTTTCGGGTGATATATCGAGGTTATGCAGGAAATTATTTTTATAGACATATATATCTTCATAACAAAAACATTTTGTGAGTATGCGAAATTTTTTTGAGTATGCGCATATCCAGACCTTCCTTGTGAGATAAAAGGTATCCAGTCCAGGATTCGAACCAGAGACATTTTTGGCTTAAGCTGCGAATGATCTGCCAGCTAGGCACTATCCAGTTCTTTACCAATTAGAATAATTGTGTTAAAATTAATCCAGTGTAATCACGTATCCAGCGTTTACTGGAGCTCCCTTACCTGCGATTTACTCTGTTGAGCTGTTTCGGATAGCAGACCAGATGACATTATCAATAAGGTTAGTTCAGCCACACTCAACCTTTTTTTCTCGCGGACCGGAAATATATGTTTGCGACGTTCGGCAGGCCGCAACTTATATAATAATGTAAATAGATAATTAAAATAGTAATGTAACAAAGTTAATATTATAAGTAGGATTGAACGTTTGTTGCGAAGAAACAATACTACATGGACTGCAGTATAAACGTTGAAATTTTATTTTTGGAACTTCGAGAAAAATATTTTTTGGTGTAATCTATTAGCTTTGATATTTTTAATATAAACAAAGTAATAAACGATAAAATAGTTTTTTAATACAGAAAAGAGAGTTGACTATCAGAGAAAATTATTACATTTGTGTATTTTTTTATAAATCTATTTTAAAATAAGATAAATATTTCTTTGGAAATTATTAATTAATTATTTTAGTTAATTATTTCTTTTGACCAGCATAAAACCGGGATTCGGCCGTTTGTTAATTGTTGCATTAGATTTAAGCATATCATAGCAGAAATCTGCAGAAAACTAAAAATGATGAACGTAGAACCCGGCTTCGAATATCCATCCAAAGTTTATTTTCGTATGAAACTATGAGGTAGATGGACGAAGCTGGGATACTTATAAATAACAGGAACATTTTGTCTTCCCATGAAAATATATAAAACAAAAGTGAAGATTTTTTTTTTCAGATTCAACCAAGCAGGGAGGGCCTCTGCAAGCCCTGCTTGACAAATTTATTTAAAAAAACAAAACAAAAAAACTTACATATTTGACAAAGCAGCCCTCATGCGGGCATGCTGAAATTATTATACCTCTAGGCTTTGAAAAGCCCGAGATTTGACATTTCATTAGTCTTAGATGAAATTACAAATTAAGTATAATTTTTTAGTACAAGTAAGCAATGAAATTTGACATAACAATTAAACTTTTGTATGGAAATATTTGAAAAATAAAAGATTAAACGAGTCATAACAGAATAAACATTTTTTTCGAGAAGCAACAGATGGAATGCCATTAAAGTTTTATGTAAGAATAATATATATTTATCCTAATACTCCTAATAATATTATAAATCTGATTGTGTGCAAATGTTAGGCTGAAGCCAGCGTCAAAATGGAGCATTTAATGATCCTGTATCTTTGCATACAGGTTGATTATAACCCTCAAATGAACATATGCTGGTTTTTGTTTATTTTATTCAAATATTTTTCTTAATAATTCAAAATTTCGTTATTTTCATAGAGAATAAATGGACATTTTTCCATGCAATTTAACCATTTTACTTTATCGTTGCTAGGGCTTTGATTGTTGCCAATAAATAAAAACACGAAAAAATAATTTTTCCTCAACAATTAATTTTCAATTGAACGATTTTCACGTGAAAACTGAAATTAAAAAGAATTCAAAAGAAGATAAATTTCTGTGACATTTGAAACAAAAATATGGAGTATTTGTTATTATACATGAAAGTATGAATATCGGTTACATTAAAAAGATCTTTTTCTGTCAAAAACTGCGTTATAATTAGAAGGAAAAATGAACAATAATTATATTATTAAAAATAGATTTCGCTTGGACCATGAAACTATGAAAAGGATCCTCCTCGGCTTGGACAAATATGACGTCATAAATAAAACATGTATTTTCAAATATTCGTAATAATACAAGGAACATGACTGTATAATGAAAGTAGATAGATAATGAACGTAATATTTAAGATGAAAAGCTGAAATATTTTTTATCGATACTGATTAATAATTAGCTTGAATATCAGTTACATACAAATGTGAGTTTTCCGCTAAAATTTACGTCCTGATTGCCAGAAAAGGAAAATTAACAAGAATTATGCCATTAAAAAGAGATTTCTCTGAGGAAAAAGTGACGTGTCATATTTGAAATAAAACGGGAATTTTCAAATGTGTTTTACAAGGAGCGTGAATCAATTCCTTACATTAATAATACAAGGATCAGTAAGTATCAAAGCCTAGAAAGTAGATGAGTTTCACGCCATATTTAAAACGAAAAATTTAAATATTTTTTTTTTATCTATACCGATTATTAAGCATGAATATGAGTTACATACAGATGAGAGTTTTTTGCCAAAAACCACACCATGATTATTAGGAAAAGAAAAATAAATACGAATCTATTATATTAAAATCTGACCGCCTGTTTGTATTTCGCAACTACTCCTTTCAGATTGTCGAATTCAACGTGATTTACTTAACACAGGTTATCATTGATCCGAGGATGTCATAAACTCTCAGAATTTAAAAAAAATGATTTAAATTCCGAGATCTTATTATTATTATTATTATTATTATTATTATTATTATTATTATTTTATTTTATTTTATTTATTTATTAATTTTTTATTTATTTTTTGTAAATTTTAACGAAGTTTCTCTAAAAATGGCAACTAAATTATTTTAATTTTGTAGATAAAAAAGAAGAAATAAAACGGATTAATATATTTTTTCTCATTAAAACTGAAAAAAAGAATTTATTTTCAATTTGAATAGATGGTGAAAGAAAAAAAAATCTTGATTACAGTAAAATTTTTGAAAAGTAAAAACGTATTTTCACACATTCAAACTTCATGAATCAATTTATTCTGGAGGGAAAAAAATCGTCTGTCAATATATTTCCATTTAGAAATAAAGATTTTTTTTTTCAGTTATAGATTAAATCAAGGAGGCAAATTTAAGCTCCTTGCATTTAGGTCTACAATTATTACTTCCTATTCACAAGAATTGAATTTAATGAAAAAGAATATACTATTTCCATTATCTTTGAAGGATGGCTATTAAAACGTTTCACAAAGGCGTTAAATGTAAAATGGTTTACCAGGTAAACTTATATGTTTTTACACAATTCGCCGATCTCCACGATTTTATTTGGCCCGCCTTTCTTCATTGGTTGCAGTTTCCTTTTCGTGATTATTTGTCACAAAATTTCACTTTTTTAAAACTTAGTTATGTCCAAGCCTCTATAACATAGAAATACTGTATTGTCACATTTCTAACTATCGGAAATGAAATATTTTGCTTAATTAATGTATTTATTCTTCTTTTAATGATACGTGAACGAAGTCACGGGTAACAGCTAGTCTATCTATAAAATCTTGAAGTACTGATATTTTAAGTATATGTTAAATTATTATTTAACTGATTGTATATAGGTCAGAACCTCATCTAGAAACTCAGATACAAGCAGTATGGATATGAAATAGTATGTAATAGCAGTATAGATATGTAATAGTAGCTCTTTGAGTGCAAAATGCAAAATAATAATAATAATAATAATAATAATTTAAGCATAGATATAAAAATTTCTCTTTGAGAGCTAATTAAATAAATGACTCTTTACAGTTTTAAATACTAACAGAACAGAATATGATTAAGACCTATAATTAGTATGAATATGATATAAATTTCTCTTTGAGTACTGGTTAAAAAATGACCACATTCATAATATTTGAATGCAGAGAATAAGAATGAACATAATAAAATAGTATATTACTGTTTCAGTGCAAGCTTAAAATAAATATAGATGTATAAATTTCTCTTTGAGTGCTAACTGTATTTATAATTTTTGAATGCTAACAAATTATATAGTGCTATAAACTTATTAAATACAAACAGAATAAAATAAAATAAAATAATAATACATCTCTTTGAGTGCAGGCCAAATCTTTTTTATATATCCTAATGCATGCTGGATTAATGTAAAATAATATATAACTCTTTGAGTGCAAAGTCTGATTTCTCACTGAAAAGTTCAAAAGTTCTGAATTTGATGACACCTACAGTATTGGACATGACATTTGAAAAATAGTAATCACTATTGTGAGAGCTTAATTTGCAGAAAAGTCACAATTAATGAGAGTTTAAAAGTTATTTGAAATTGACAGTTTTTTAGCGTAAAATATTTTAAACGTAGAGGCGCTGAAAACCGTTTATGCACTTCTCCATTAATTTTATAAATATAGAATAATTATTATGTGTCTCGGGCCGCAAATAAAAGGTCGCTGGGCCACATGCGGCCCGCGGGCCACAGGTTGAGTATGGCTGGGTTAGTTGGTGAATTGTGTCCGCCAGATTCTTCCAGGATAGCTTAGTTAGCAGAGCATTGGCAACTTCGGCTAATTAAATCTACAATGATTAGATGAAAAGTACATCATTTTGAGCCGGTGCAGACCTGCGCGCTGAGAGAGGAATGGTGGATGTCGTGGGCGGATTTTTTTCAGCAATTGTATGGTGCCCTGAATTTCGACACCATTATTTTTCAAAAGTTTTCTTTACTTGTTTAATCTCAGAAAAAGAAGTCTGAGAAAATTATTACAAAATACTGGTATTCAACTTCAAGGGACCGTTATAATCGCTGATAAAAATCCGTCTACGACATCCACCATTTCTCTCACAGCGGTGGCCTGTGATGCGCATTTTTCATATATAAAAATTGAAAATTATAAGTGTGTTAAAATGACATATTACCTCCATTTATATATATTTAAAGTCAAAGCATCTAACAATACAGAGATTTCAATTTCAAGAAAACAAGAACGAAAAATCATGCATCCGGCATAGATTTTGAAACACTTTTCAACACTAACAGAATATTGTTAGGAAATTTAATTTTTTTCATACTATGAAATACCTAAATAAGTAATTTTAAAAATACATAACTTAGTAAAAATCCATTTTTAGCAATTGCTGTCCATATTCGAAGTCTTTCGTACAGCCCTGTATATGATCTACAAAATTTGCAAACAACACGCACTACACTAAAAATTACATAAAATTGCATATCACAGCGGAAAGAGCACTTCTAGCAATGACCGATCATATAGTCAATCCTTTAACGGAATTATCTTGTGCGTCTCTGTACACGAACGATAAATCTTACGCACTCCATAATCTATAGAAATAAGTTGTATTGAACCTTAGTGATTTTTTTAAATTTCATCATGTTTCAAGTATCATAACATATTCAAAATGCACCGCAAACGATTTTCTCCCATAGATCATAAAGTAATTATTTTGTACGTCCGTGTAATTGAACTATAAATACTACTAATTATACACTCCGATAAAAGTATGCTGTAGTCCACCTTAGTAATGCATATTATTTTCATTATCCTTGAAATATCGTAACATCAATGAAACAGTTGGTGAATTGTGTCCGCCAGATTCGTCCAGGATAGATCAGTTGGCAGAGCATTGGCAGCTTAAGCCAAAAAGGTCCCTGGTTCGAATCCTGGCACTGGACACTTTTTCACTCAGTTAGAAAGTTATAACTCATACAATTTATTTACCAATTAGAATAATTTTGTTAAAATTAATCAAGAACAAAGGATTTTAAGATTTAACGCTTTAAAATGCACGACACACATTTTTGTCACATTATTTTTCGTTATTTCATATTGCGACCCTATACACAAATATTTATATTACACATCACAAATGTGTCCGTGAATAACGCAAAAAATCGAAAGTAGATGTCGCGAGATGCACTATCTCATCTCAACTTTGATAGCACACATTTTTACTTCTACTAAATATATATTGCAGCCTTACTTCTAGACATCACATAATTTCAATCCTTACTCCATTGAGTTGAATACAAAACAAGTTGGAAATTGTACGTCAAACGTTACAAATGAGGTGCGTTCGTACTATAGCTTGTTATATAAATATTCAGATCTTGATGATTTTTAATTCTGTGAAATGAATTATATCGTCTGCAGATTAATTTCTGTCATAAAATAAGTATCTCGGTCGCTTGACGATTAAACTTCGAAAGTTCTTATAACAAGAAAACAACGATTAAAAAAAAAAAAAAAAAAAAAAAAAAAAAAAATCGAATTTCTTAATAAATATTTTTATTAATATCGTCTAAAATTTTGATTCGATTTTCATAAAATGTGAAATGACTCGACAAAATTCTGCAAAGATAATATATCTTAAATTTCAAACCATTCGTTTGGGCAGTTTTTGCGTTATTATATGCGGACGGACGGAGCAGACGACGCGACGACAATAGGTGCTACGTACTGGGTGTCCCAAAAATGACTGATGGATTTTAAAATTCAATAACTAGCAAACGGTGACAGATATTAAAAAAATTCTTGCGGGATGGTTATGTATGATGTCGGGAGTTTTTTTACTGTGATTCTTGATTTTAGTTCGAATTTCAAACAATAGATGGCGCTGACAGCGGTTGGCGCTCATTCGAGGCCGAAACTGACGTCACTGAGCATTAATGCGAAGAAAGGAGATTAAGGCTATGGAGTGGGTCTCATTCGAGTGATCTGGGATTCTGAATCGTGGCCTAAGAGCAAAATTGTACTGGCGAATCAGACCCACTCCATAGCCTTAATCTCCTTTCTTCGCATCAATGCTCAGTGACGTCAGTTTCGGCCTCGAATGAGCGCCAACCGCTGTCAGCGCCATCTATTGTTTGAAATTCGAACTAAACTCAAGAATCACAGTAAAAAAACTCCCGACATCATACATAACTCTCCTGCAAGAATTTTTTTAATATCTGTCACCGTTTGCGAGTTATTGAATTTTAAAATCCATCAGTCATTTTTGGGACACCCGGTATTTATATAATTACGAACGCACCTAAAAACCAGTGCACCCGTGCGAAGATTTCGCACTGCAATCTAATATTTCTTTTAGCAATATCTAATATTTTTTAGATGCATGTTTAATTTTCTAAAGGAAAATTAAGGACTAAAAACATCGGAAAACAACGTTAGTCAAGCCAGAATATCATCAAATTTATTCCATCAAAATTTCACTAACAACTGATCGAAGATAAGAGAGGAAAAAAATAAATTACCAATCTTATTTTAACTGCATTAGAGGATGATATAAAAAGTTAACTCTTTTGGGGAAAAAAAAAAACATGGGACAAAGAAAAATGAATTTAGCATTTGAATTTCAATTTTGTTTTTAATCATAAATATAAAATAATCCCGTGCAGCAACAATGTCCCACTTTACCTTTCTTGAACATTTTTTTTTATACGCGGTATTTTATTTCTGTGGAAACACTAATTGGAGGAAAATCTTTCATTTCATTTATGAAAACAATGCAGATTTAATTTTTAATGAACTGCAATTTTTAATTAAAAAAAACATGTTTTAAAGAAATGTAAGTGTACTATGTCAGAAGCCTGTTCAAAATCCTTTCATATTCCATCTCATTCATCGTTCTGCGTTTCGTATTTGCTTAGAAAAAGGGATGTTGGCAGGAGAAATAATATATAGGACCAGAAGGACCCGTGCGAAGCTTTCGCACTGCAATCTTTGAGATTATTTCCTGGTACGTTTTAGCACTAATTTTTAATTAACTGATTTTTTTTTTTTAATCAAACAACGCGTTTTAACAAAATGTGGGTGTACTATCTCAGAAACATGTTCAAACACTTTTCGAATTGTTGGATGTTTTTTTTATTATGGTTTCTCTTAATTTAATTACAATTGTCATTAATTACCTTTCTTTTAATTTACTTACAATTAGCATGAACCTTCATATGCATATATATATAAGCTCAACTTAAATCTCCTAACCATAGAATTGAGACTACTAGTTGTGTTCTTTTGTGACAAGCAACCAAGAATCTACAAGTGACCGTAAACTGGCGGGTGCAGTCAAGAGTTTAAATTTAGAATAAACCACCTGGAATTGAGGTGAAGAATATAATTAGTGGTGGTTAAAGACAGCACCTGACCACAAGATGAGCAAATCACAAAAGCACACTCTGTTTCATGGTAAGCATGAAACATCCAAAATTTAGAATAAATGCTGCTGAAGTCTTAAACATGAATACTTAAAGAATTTTTTTTTTTTTGTGAACATCCCTGTATAATATTTAATCAAATTATCTTATTACCTCAAAGAATACATGAATTCCTGTAACCGACATGTCTCTTCATATATTAGAACAGAACATTCTTAAGTTCCTCACTTTGAGTAAATAATATTAAAGGAAGAAGCCATGAAAGTGTGTAGTAAACTGACTAAGGACTTCACACGGAGGATATCTTACAATTTAAAAATAATAAGCTTCAAATTTTATCTTAACTCTCAAGATCGGAGGAACTACCCCTCCTTAACATTCATGAAGTATGAGATTTTTTTTTTAATTACATTAAATCAGTTTAGAGACAAGAAATCAAGCACTTAACTGAACAAAGTGAACAAAATTTATTCAAGAAGAAAGAAAGTGTATTTTTAGTCTCATCAGTTCTTTCAAGAGCATCTACATAATTTATAGGGTAAACCACAATGATTATTAATTGAAAACAAAATCGTAGATCATAGAATCAAAACATAAACACAAGAAGCTATAAAGACTTATACCTGAGCACCAACACTAATGTGCTCATATTTTCTAAATAAGTATTTTAGAATGGTAATAAGGACCATGATTTTCAAATAAAACCTATGTAAACATACGACATTTACATAATTAATATTATCACTTTAATTAGCAAGATATTTTCTTAACATCATATAAAACAACAATCTTAATCCAATCAGTACCTTTCTTTTTCACCCTCTCGCATACGCTTAACCGAGACCCCTGTAATTGGTCAAGAGCGCACACCGGGTCAAAGTTGAGTTGCTAGGTCCACCCCTTTACGTTTCCCACGCAGAAACCATGTGATCTAAAGTGTATGCGTGAGGTCTGACTTTTGCGAAAAACAGTTAAATTTTTATGTAGCTCCCTCTACAATACATAACAGATACAGCAATTATTCTCACTTGTCATAAACATGCACTTTTGCTGCAAAGTACCAAGTGATGACCTATTTTATGGGGCTATGACAATCTATTTTATGGGGCTGTAACAACCTGCGCCATTGTCCACTTAAAACTCAAAGTTTCTGCCTTGGTGGTCTCATAATTTTTTTAGCCTCCTATGTCTCGTGGGAATATCTTGTTTACAAGTAAAATATTTACGGGGAGGGGAATGAAACCATACGACAGTCACCCGTAACGTCTAAAACTAATATTATTTTGAGAGAAGGAAAAATATTTTCTACCTATACAAACTGTGGGCTAAATTTTACACAAAGATTTATTTATTTATTTATTAAATTTTATTTATTTATTTTATTTTATTTTTACAAAACGGGGGGGGGGGGTCTAGAAGGAAACTGAAAACTTACATTTAAAACTATAAAACAGTTAAAACTCAACTGTCATAACAGAATGATACCTCATTCATCGTTGTATGTTTTGTATGTGCATAGAAAAAAGAATGTTGACAACAGAAATAATATATATGATGATTGCTTGTGTATAAGAAAATGAGAATAGATTGCCAGAAATTTTTTTTGCCAAATTTTCTTCTCTCGCCAAGGTCATTGCTCTAGGTTGTCAAGACCCCTATACTGAAAAAAAATAAAATGAAATAAAATAAACGAATTATAAAAAAAATTGAAACACTGAATCAGACGTTTAGGGAATTCATATGAATGCATTTCCTCATATTTTGCAAAACTGTTCCAGAAATGTCTTAAATACATAAATCAATATTTGGTACACCACTCTTTTGCAAGCCTATGGGAACTTAAACATGGGATGCTCAAACTTTGTGGTCCAGCAGCCATTTAAGTAACGTCAGAAATATTAACAGCTTAATAGACCGAGAGGCGGCAGCACAGACAATCACCTCATCGAGTTCACGGCAGAAATTCCAGAATTAGTTAAAACTCGATTCGCATATTAAAACGCAATCGGTCTGCCAAGTCATGTGTTGGTGGAAAACACCCGAAAACACGATCTTAGCGGTTGGCTCGTGGATTTACCATTGTGTGTTCCTGCTCCCAGTCCTTCATGTTTTCATACCTTTTGGTGCAGGAAAACACAATGGTAAACCTACGAGTCAACCGTTAAAATCGGGTTTTAAGGTGTTTTCCACCAAGATATGACTTGGCAGACCGATTGCGTTTTAATATGCGATTCGAGTTTTAACTAATTCTGGAATTTCAGCCGTGAACTCGATGAGGTGATTGTCTGTGCTGCCGCCTCCCGGTCTATAATGAAATATTAAAAAATAAATACTTACAATTTTTGTGAATTCTAATGAACTGTATATCTAAATGGAAGATAATCCTTAAATTACGTAATCTACTGGTGCTCCAATACAGTACGCATATACACAGCCATGATTAAACAAAGTAAACAAATACACAATAGGTGACGCACGCGTAAAAATTAAATAAAAACCCGATTAAAAGCTCGATATTTTTGCAAAACGTACGCGCAAGAAATAAATTAGCAATCGTATTTTAATTGCATTATAGGATGACGTCATCTGATAATGCAGTATTTTATTTTTGTGGCAACACTGATTTGAAGAAAATCTTTCATTTCAATTATGAAAACAATGCCGATTTAATTTTTAATTAAATGCAGTTTTTAATTAAAAAACATGTTTTAACGAAATGTTAAGTGTGCTATGTCAGAAGCCTGTTCAAAATCCTTTCATATGCTATCTCATTCGTCGTTCTGCGTTTCGTATTTTCTTAGAAAAGGGGAGTTGACAAGAGAAATAATATATATGGTAAAAAAAAAGGGTTTGTTTGAATGCTGTAACTTAACTTACCGATTTGTGATTATTCTTATGTAATTTTCAATCGCATAAGATAACTAGCAGAACTATCTATTTTTGCCCGTGTTAATTATTTAGGTCTAAAAAAATAATAACAATGCGATCGCAATGATGGGAGTCTGTGCATTCGCGCCCATAAATCATTAAAAAAATAAACAGTAAAAAAAAAAATCACGTTATTTTGACAGAATCATGCCTTAGTTTTATAAATGAGAATGTGCGTTTTATTTAGCGCGTGTAACAGAAAACATAAATATACGATTTCTCTGACAATACGGTCATTGGCGTAGCGAGCGGGGGGGCAGTTGCCCCCCCCCCCCCCCCAATGTTTGGTAAAAGGATTCAGTCGGCTTATCAGCAGATTTAATTAGTGTCTCTGTAGTATGTCAGTAGGCCGATTAAAAAAAACAATTCGGAAAAATTCTGGTTGGCAGGACTTTAAGTCTTCAGAATGCATTTCACTACACCCTTACAATCATATGGCAAAAGCTAGTCGGCCTGTCAATAGATAGGTTATGAGTAAAAAAAGTAATGCTTTCAATAGATCTATCTGGTCAGCCGGTATGAAAGTCACTGTTCTGTCACATTTTCGAATCACATAAATAGCTAGTCGGCCTACACACTGAAAAAAAATTATCATGTATAAATCTTGTCTGCAGAGCCTGAAATGTTGGACATATACTATACCTTACCCACACATGGAAAAACTAAGTCGGCCGTCGATACATAGGCCAATAGGGGAAAAAATGAATCTGATCTATTGATTTGAAAATATCAAAAATTTGTCCTACAGTAGAAAAACTATCAATATATAAACTAGGTAACCGAATGAGAAAGTCGCTTAAGAAAATTCACGAAATTTTATACTTGATACATAGTAGGTTCTAGCAACGATATGATGTTTACGCCCTTTGGAACTGTTTTAAGAACGTTTGGAAAATAAAAATGAAATTTTTTTAAAACTATTTAAAAAAAGAAAATGAATAAATTAAAAAAATATCCGTGCATTTAACATTTAATACCTACAAAACTTCTTAATTTTTTTTTTTTTTTTGATAAAACTAAAACTAAATTTATATGCTTGTGCCAACATAACATAATTACATAATTTTCACTGATTTTTCACTTGTTATTATAAAAATTAGAATTGAAGCCTTTATTAATTACTTAATATTTATTGTATACCCTGATTACCGTAATTTCCGGCATATAATCCGCGGATCAAACAATTATGTTTCGACCTAGAAATTTTATTTTATATAATGGAACATACTAGATCGCTGTAAATATTTTACTTCAATTATTAAATAAAATTTCTGGGTCTAAACCTAATTGTTTGATCCGCGGATTATACGCCGAAAATTACGGTACATGTTAGCGATTACTTTTTTAAAAAACTAAATCATACGTAAGAGGAATTATTTTTTTAATAAAGAATTCAGAAAGTAGAGGATTTCAGGAAAATTAAATTATTAAAAGTAGTTTTATGGTTTAAAAAAAAAAAAAAAAAAAAAAACTTGAAGCAACTTGAAGCTGAACGATTGGGGAACATTAATACGTTTGCACTTAAAACAATATATAGTTCAGCGTTTCAGGCCCGTAACTACCGCCGGGGCACTGCCCCGAGCCCCAAACTGATGGTTAAAAAATTATTGTATTTTAATATCTAATCTAACTTCCTATAAAACACCCAGCACCTAGCTAAAAGTTAATAATTAAAAAAATCCATCAAACTGCTAGAGTAAATGTTTTTGCGTGTCCGTTCAAATACTCCATACGCTTTGCACGCAAAAGCATCTCTAGAGCAGACAGCAGAATGTCGAGTCGAATGTGTCATGTCGCGCCAGGTGCCTGCCGAGTGAGGAGTCAAGTGCAGGCTAGGACGTGCAGTGAGCTAGTGCTATTCATGATGAGTCATTCGTTTACTACTCATCAATATCGGACTGTCAGAGCAGTTGAGCGTCGCATAGTAGTGATAGTACGATAGTTTATTACTTAACCCCTTCGTGACGTGCATCTTTTACTGAATTTTTAATCTTTTACCACCGGTTTTTCAAAACAGAAATTTTCGCCTAATTGAATCGCAGAAATGCTGTCATTAAATAAGGCAAAGCTTACAATAAAAATTAACTGGTGGGAATAATCGAGGATTCTGAGCATCTTATGCTTCACGTATACGTGTGGCTCGTCCCCAAGGGGTTAATCTTACTTTTCTTGTGTTGAGATAATAGTTTATATTATGAAACGAATTCGGCAAGAAACTTGGAGGCTGCCAAAAGTTCGAAGAAGTTATCAACATGGCTGGACAGTGGAAACCACTCGACAGGGAATGGTGATAAGAAAGGTATGAATGGTTTGCTTTATTCAGTGTGATGTGTAAGTCATGTAAAAATAGTACAGTCAAACTTGAATAATTCGAACGTGTATAATTCGAAATCGTGGATCATTCAAATGTTTCTGTCGGTCCCTTGACATTCCTATAAAACACAATCAGTGGTGGATTAAGCACTCAAGAGGCCCCAGACGCAATTAAATTTTGAGGCCCCTCCAAATATTTTCAGTACCCCTATAGTGGGCAATTTTTAGTTTTACAATTAGAATTACTGAAAGTGTATGTTGTTAATTCCATACGATATTATCTCTAATTGGAATATAAAGTTCAAATTATTTTCTATAGCATGCTAATAAAATATTGAAAGTACTCCCCATTCATTACATTATCATAATTTTTAGAACTAAGAGATCATATTTTTATTTAGCTTTTATTTTGAAAATCACTACGTTCTATTTACTAAACTATCACTTCATTCTATCATTCTAAACAAATGTGTTTTTCACAAATATAACTGTAGGATTTTTTCTTATCAATACATATTCCTTTTTTCCCAGTAAAGTTCTTGGTAAATCTTTTAAATAATTACTGAGTTATATCAAAGAAACATTTTAGTAATACAAAATCATATATTTTATTTTTAACTATCAATTATAATTAATCAGTTAAAATTAATTGTAAAAACTATTAATTAAGAAATAATGCGACAGATTGACTATTTTACATTAGTCGGATTTGAAACACTTTTGAGTCGGCCAACCTTGCCTTTTGTTCCTGTAAATTTGAGGTTTTTTATCCTCATTTAAGGTGAGAAGGGATCAGAAGGTTTCTTTAAACTTAACTAACATTTTTATTATAACTAAAAATCGTGCACACACAACATCGTTACAAGGGCAAGCCACACTAACTGTGGACTGTTGCCAATTCAGAAAAGGGAAAAGTTCGTTTTATCAGTTCAGTTCACTTCGAAGCATGGCCAAGATTTGTTGGCGCATGTTGCCACATCACCCCCTTCCCAGTGATGAAGTAACATCAAGATAACGGGGGTTAAATTTAACTCGGCGTCCATATTTTGTGATATATGGCTGTCGACTAGTAGATGGATCAGAAGACTGTGGTTGACTGGTTGCCAAGTCCGAAGGAGACTGTGGTTGGTCAAGTGCTAATGATGGTGGAGGGAAAAATTCTGGCTGCTCTGGAAGAACATCAAGAACTACATTGATGAATGCTGGTTTCAACCGATCAATGTTTACTGTTGTTGTTTTGTTGTTCAGTTGGATGCTGAATGTTTTATCACTGCGGGATAACACCTTAAATGGTCCAGTGTAAAATGGTTGAAGACTTCTGCGAGTGGCATCCTGCCGTAAAAAGACATGACTGCACGACGAAAGAGCATTTTGCACAAAAATAGAAAGACCAGTGCGTTGGCTGGTTGGAACAGGACGGATTGTAGATATGTGGTCTTTCAAGTGACCGACAAATGTTGCTGGATCTACATAGTCCTTGGAGGCAGAAAAAAATTCACCAGGTAAGCGAAGGGTTTCACCATACACAAGTTCAGCAACACTAGCTTGGAGGTCTTCTTTCATGGATGAGCGAAAGCCCAGTAGAATAGTGGGTAGTACTTCAACCCAGCGTTCTGTGGCATAGCAGCGAATGGCAGCCTTGAGGCTCCTGTAAAATCGTTCGACAAGTCCATTTGATGCAGGATGGTATGGTGTTGTATAGATATGATGAGCACCCATGATCTTAGCTAAACTTTCAAACAGCTGAGATTCAAATTGTCGTCCATGGTCTGTAATGATATGAAGTGGTACACCAAATCTGCAAATCCATTCAGAATAGAATTTGAAGGCAATTGTGTCAGCTGTTATATCTTCTATTGGATGGGCCTCTGGCCAACGTGTGAATATATCCACTAGTGTTAGGAGATATTGGTAGCCTTTCGATTGAGTAAGAGGCCCCACTAAATCTAAATGAACATGTTCAAACCGAGAACTTGGGGTGGAAAACTGTCCAGGACGACTAGACGTGTGTCTGCGGATCTTGCTGCGCTGACAGGGAATGCAGGAACGAGTCCATTTGGCAATGTCAGATTGCATAGACGGCCAACAGAAGCGTTGTTTTACTAGCTGTAGGGTTGGCTTGACACCAGGGTGGGAAAGTCCATGAAGGCTATCAAAAATCTGGCGACGCATCACTTGAGGCACAAATGGTCTGATTCTGTCAGTTGAAACATCACAATAAAGCTCAAATGGGGAACCACCTTCTACTGGAAATTTCTTAAGCACTAAGCTTGATGAAGAAGGATTTTATAACAGATGACACAGTTCACTATCACTCAGCTGTGTTTCAGCCATAGCTTGCAAACTGAGATCCATAGATATTGCATTTATGCGAGAGAGTGCATCAGCAACACTGTTATCTTGCCCGCTAACATGCTGAATATCCGTGGAAAACTGTGCTATGAAATCAAGATGACGAAGTTGTCGAGGAGTACATTTGTCTGGTTTTTGTGTAAAAGCAAAACATAGAGGTTTATGGTCAGTGAATATGGTAAATGATCTAGCTTCGACCATGTACCTGAAGCACTTAATTGCTTCATAAATGGCTAACAGCTCTCTATCATAAGCTGAATAGCTCTGATGTGCAGGAGAAAGCTTTTTTGAAAAAAATGCAAGTGGCTGAAGACATTGTTTAGTTTTTTTATCTAATGCTGCACCAACAGCAGTGTCCGATGCATCTGCATGCAGCACTAATGTGGTAGTTGGATCAGGATGGCTTAGCATTGTGGCATGAGAAAGTTTCTCTTTACACAGTTCAAAAGCATTTTTAGTGCTATCAGTCCATGTAATTGGCCGCTTATCATTTTTCTGATAGTTTTGCAGCAAGTGGTTTAGTGGCATTTGAATTGAAGTCATCTCATGAAGAAAACGCCTGTAAAAATTTAAGGCGCCTAGAAATCTTCGGAGTTCTTTCACTACTTTGGGTTGTGGAAAGTCTATAATTGCCTTGACTTTATCCGGAAGAGGTTAACATCCGTGCTCAGAGACCAGGTGTCCAAGGAAACGAATCTCGTGTCGCCCGGGAATTCAGCCTAGATATGGCCGATGCGATGTTTCGACTCTGAAACTCCACTCTCTCTCTGTCTGTGAGTGAGTCCAACTTTCAACTCAGTGTAGTAGTATTCGGAATCGAACCAAAGATCCTATACACTAGTGCAATTTCTTTGATCGAACTTAGAGAGTCGGTTTCGGCTGTCGAAACCAATTCAAAGCGGTATACTTTTGACAGTAGTGGATGGGGACAGCTTAATGCAACAATGTTAAAGAAGTGCCAGCGAAGAAGGGAATCGCGTAAGGATTTCTTTAAACTTGGTTTGAAGCAGGGAGGGGGGGGGGTTGCATTTGTACTAGCGTCACCTATCGAAAATATTTTTAAATAATCACAGATTAAGATTATTATTAAGATCTAAAAGAATATAAAATAAATTATTTGTATTTTATTTTTTTCGCCCTTTTATTATTATTATTATAATTTAAGATGTTAATACTTGAAGATAATGCATTATAAAAAAATTGTGAGATGCGCTCTCATTATACATTTGTTATAAAATAGGAACTGAAATTAAAAAAATATATATATTTATTTATTTATTTAGTTCAACGTAATAACTAAAAAAAAAAAATGAGCTGTGTCCTCTTATTTGGGATTATATATATGTGTGTGTGTGTGTGTGTGTGTGCGTTTGTGTAAATCAAAAAAACATTTTAAATTAAGAACAAAGAGAAAACAAATAGTAATAGCTTTTAAATCTTTCTAAACTGTTTTTTTTTTATAATAATGAAGCCACATTGACGTACCGTATATAATAATAGTTACATATACAAAATTATACTTAGGGAACAAGTATTAAATTATGTATATTTTAATTATAGAAGTATGTGTTAGTTAAATCTTATTATTTTCTAAAGCGTTGACTGAAAGCGAAGTCCAAAGATTTAGGTTAAGATAAGAAATAATAAGTTTATTATTATATTCGATAGGTGACGCTAGTACAAATGCAAAAGTTTTTTTTTTTCCCTTTCTTCAAACCAAATTTAAAGGAATCCCTACAAGATTCCTTTCCTCTATTTCGATGGCACTTCTTTAACATTGTTGCATTAAGCTGTCCCCATCCGCTACTCGCAGAGTAGCCCAGATTTACTCCCAGATAGCAAGCAGGGGCATGGATACAAATGAAACGGTTTCAGTAACAACTCGGGTTGCAGTCACAAATCCTGCCAAACGCGATACAAATGAAACGCCATCCTGCTTCAGGCGTCACAAAGTTGTGACTGTTGTCATAAAAATTTGTTACTGCTTGGAAGCGGTCGGGAGCTGTCACAAGCCGGTAACAACTCTCCAAAACGTAAATAAAGCTTGTCAGCATAACACGTAATGCGGCTTTTTTTAACAAATAGCACCAAATATTCAAGAAATAATCGTATTTAAACAGCGCCAACTAAAAATATTGTCAATATTATGTTTTTTTTTTTTGTTTTTTTTCTTTAAACCATGTTAAAATGCGATCGATTTTATTTTCGAAAAATTTCATCCATATCTTATTTAAAAGTATATTATATGAAAAGTATATTAAGTAAAAGTTATATTATATAAAAGTAAAAAAAAAGATAGAAAGAAAGTTTTTTAGATACGGAAATTGAAATATATAATATATGTAATTCACAACTTTCGATTTTTTTTTTTCATTTTAATTTACCAATAAAAATTTAACTAAACTCTAAACAGACAGGGAAAAAATACATAATTTTCCATTTCTTACCAATAAATGATAGTTTATATTGATTTCACAAATCTATATTTATAAATATTTCATTTAAAAAACCCCACAAGTATAAAATATGAGGTCTGTATAATAATTTACTTTAAACAATAAAATAAAACATTTAAGATGTAACAGATACAAAAATATGTTTTTTTTTAATTAAAAAAAAGTAATTAGAAAGGAAAATATTTTTTTATTAAAATTATTTCAGCAGTATAGTGACTGTAGAAAGAAAACTATTTTTAAATAACATATCAGTTTTATAAATGTGAATAATTCATATATGATCTTGATATTTAAAAAAAATTTAATCATATTTATTTATAATTGTGAAAAAGTTTAATATCATACATTCCAACAAATTAATACATGTAACATATTTTCAGTAATTTTTAAGATAACATTTATAAAAAAAATAATACATTTAGTATAGACTTTTCAAATTTAATGGATATATTGAATCATACTTTTAAAAATGTTTTCAACACTAAAAACTTCATTAAAGATTTTATTTATCATTTCTTATCAATAAATGATAGTTTATATTGATTTCACAAATCTATACTTATAAATATTTCATTTAAAAAAACCCACAAGTATAAGATATGAGATCTGTTACTTTAAAAAATAAAATAAAACATTCAAGATGTAACAGATACAAAAATGTTTTTTTTTTTTTTTTTTTTTTTTTTTTTTTAAATTAAAAGAAAGTAATTAGAAAGGAAAATATTTTTTTAATAAAATTATTTCAGCATTATAATGACTGTTAAAAGAAAACTATTTTTAAATAATATTATATCAGTTTTATAAATGTGAATAATTCATATATGATCTTGATATTTAAAAAAAAATTAATCATATTTATTTAAAATTGTGAAAAAGTTTAATATCATACATTCCAAAAAATTAATGTATGTAACATATTTTCAGTAATTTTTAAGATATCGTTTATAAAAAAATAATACATTCAGTATAGATTTTTCAAATTTCATGCATATATTGAATCACACTTTTTAAACATGTTTTCAACAATAAAAATTGCATTAAAGATTTCATTTATCAAAAAAAGAATAATTGAAACGCTATCATTAAATTCGTGTTTAATAGCAATATTGAATGAATTTGTAATTCAGTTTATATCTAAAATTCATGCAATTTTTTTCTTAACTGTAAGATATTTGTACATTTTCATTTTTATAAAATACTGTTTTTCAATAATTAAATGCTTTTGAGCAGATGAAAGTCAATTTTTTAATCAAATACTCAGAAAAACATTTATAATGAACTATCCTGTATCAAAAACAACCACTTAAAGGTGTCGATCATCTCAGAAAAGGAAGGTTAGTCCCCCCCCCCTCCTTCCTCTATCAATAAAAATAGCACAGAGCAGCATACTTTTTGTATGCCCCCCCGTCCCCAATTTTTTTTATTTGAAATTATCTTGATTTTTTTTTTAAATAAAAATTCACTGTAAAAATAAATTTTAGCTTTGTTATTAACAGCAGAATTTTTTTTCAAGTACCCAAAGCAAATTTATTAGGTGTTTTAATTAATTTTATCTCCACTTTACAGAATTCAGTAGAACTTTATAAATACACTTTTTGTAAAAAATAACATTTTGTAGCAAGAGATTAAATCCTGTAACTCATATTTAAACCAACCATAACTTTAAGTCATTCTGTTAAAGTTTTTCCTGTCTGGTGAGCTTGTTTTGTTTGCAAATTATACATTTTAAAACTGAAGAAAATAAAAATAATTAATATTGATAGTTTATATTGATTTCACAAATCTATATTTATAAATATCTCATTAAAAAAAAACCCACAAGTATAAGATATGAAATCTGTTTAATAATTTACTTTAAAAAATAAAATAAAATTTTCAAGATGCAGCAGATACAAAAATATGTTTTTTTTTTTTTTTTTTTTTTTTAAATTAAAAATAGCAATTAGAAGGGAAATATTTTTTTAATTAAATTATTTTAAGCAAATTGAGAATAATAAATTTTCATTTTTTTTTTTTTCGAAAATCATACAAGAAAAAGAAAATTTAGTTAATTACATTTTAAAATCTGAGGAGGGGCAGTTGCCTTCCTCTCCTTGTGGGCACCCATGATTGAAATCATAATGAAATGATGTATAAAAGTAAATTCATATTAATGAGAAATGTATAAATGTTGTCTCACTGTACTTGAATAAATAAATCTATCCTGCCAATAAATCCATACCAAAGATTTTGTTATAAATCTAGAATGAAAAAGCATTGAATGAATTTGTAATTCAGTTTATATTTAAAATTCATACAAATTTTTTCTTAACTGTAAGATATTTGTTCATTTTCATTGTTATAAAATACGGTTTTTCAATAATTAAATGTTTTTGAGCAGATAAGAGTCAATTTCTTAATCAAACACTCAGAAAAACATTCATAATGAACTATCCTGTATCAAAAACAGCCACACAAAGTTGGATTCAAGAAAAGGAAGGTTAGGCTCCCCCCCCCCCCCCTCTCCCGATTTTTGTAATTTGAAATTATCTTGTTTTTTTTTTTAAATAAAAATTCACTATTAAAATAAATTTTAGCTTTGTTATTAACAGCAGAATTTTTTTTTCAAGTACCCAAATCAAATTTATTAGGTATTTTAATTAATTTTACCTTCACTTAACAGAATGCAGTAGAACTTTATAACCTCACTTTTTGAGAAAAATAACATTTTGTAACGAGATATTAAATCCAGTTACTTAAATTCAAACCAAGCGTAACTTTTTAAAGTCATTCTGTTAAAGTTTTTCCTTTCAGGTGAACTTGTTTTGTTTGCAAATAATACATTTTAAAACTGAAGAAAATAAAAATAATTAAAGAGTGTGCTTTCATGGAATGGAATTTTGTGAAGGACCTATTTTGTTAAGAGGAATTTTGAAAAGGGCCCTATTTTTTTTAAAGGATTTTGTGAAGGAGCCCTAAATAGGTCCAAATTTTGTCTGTATCAATATCGACCCCTGCTTATTGTAAAACTTTTCATGATAAACAAGGATGTGTTTTCAGAAAATCTTACCACCAAGGATGTTTTAATATCTAGCAAGATGCAATACGCAATGAAATTGGTGTGGCAAAATTTACACGACTCGAAAAATAATTCATTTCTACAATACATTTATATATATTTTTTTGTACAAAATTAAGAAAAAATACATAAAAGGGAAAGGTTTAAGGTATAACAAAACACAATGTCATGTTCACATTACTGCATTTGGGAGAAACATGAAATATAACTTGATATATTTTCTATACCTTTAGTTTTTAAAAGACTATCTAGAAATTCGCTATCCTCATTAAAAAATCTACTTGCCACTAATGAATAAATTGGTGTGATTTCCCAACCCTGATCATAAATGTTATGATGTAAAAACTTTTTATCTGTAATCTCAATATTTTGTTTTATTAGTTAGCTTTTATGAAGTTTTGGTTCTAACAAACACACATACAGAAAAAAATTTATATATTACAATGTGTAGAGTGTTTCAGTTTATTAATGTAGGGTTTTTCTGTTTACTACTAACATTTTCCTGAACAGTAATGAATTTTTGGGTGTTTTGATTTACAATGGAAAATATGACTGAAATTTATTATATATTAATGTTGAAGAAGTTAAAAAATGTAACCCAAGATTAATACATTAAAAAAAAAAAAAAAAAAAAAAATCTGTAATATATTAAATATAACTATAAATTAAATTAAAAAAATCCTTTAAGATGCATGCTTATCTTATTTTTAAATTTGATATTTGTAATTCAGAGTATAAAAATATAAAGAAACAGTTTTTACAGCATAATATTGTGAAAAAAAGAAAAATAATACAATTTCTATTTTAGAGCAAGAAATAAAATTTTATAGGAACACATTAATTATTTAAAAAAAAAAAGAAAACTACTTACTTTTGACAAGTTTCAATGTGCACAAGTCATGAGCAGCTTTTTTAAAATTCAGAATGTGATTTAGCCTGCAAGTATGCATTTAAGAGACCGAAGATTGATTATAAATCTTTCTAGCCTCCTAAACGCATTCCAACGGGCCAACACAAATAGCAGCAATAGTAAAATAGATTCCAGTAGTCACATAACAGTAGAAGATTTAGTATATAAAAGAACCAGGAGGGGGGGGGGGAGTATTTTAAATATGCAACACATCTTATGTAGATGACACAGACATATTGCAATTATAAATAATAAAAGGGGCCATATAAATGAGATTAATATAAAGTTAAAGGGAATTGTATATATGAAAGTTTGGAGAGATGAAAAGTGTTTTTTTTTTTTTTTTTTTTTTTTTTTTGTGCTAAACAATCAGCTATGTTATAGTTACAATTTTGTTACAAAGCACAAATTTATTTAAACATTAATTTTAAGAAATACTGATTAGAAATAATACGTGACAAAAAGGTCACAGTAATCGACAAATTCATTTTTTAAATAATTTTTTGGGGAGGGGGAGGATTGGAGAAAAATATAAAGAATAAATAAGGAATTTTTTGACAACAAACTGATATAACATAAATTATAAATAAATATTACGCTAAACAACTTTTACTTGATATTAGATTAGAATTCTATCAAAAATTTAGCGTTAAAACTCGCATATGTTAATTCAATATTATTAAAAATAAATTGTATCGGTTCAAATCTAAAAAAAATGGAAATATCTGCATATTTTCCGAGCTTTTCAACATCCGCGAATCCGCCATTATAATACTTCTGAACCAATCATTGAAGCGTATCGCAAAAATAATCGAATAAGCGGTAACAACTTTGTGACCCCGCTGTCTTCATTTGTGACGGTCACAAGTGTTTCTTTTGTATCGCTCTTTTCATGCCGGTAACAAATTTCAGATTTGTGACCGTCACAGTTTGTTACTGTTACCGTTTCATTTGTATCCATTACAAGGTTCCGAAAACGGTCTTTTTTCATTTTCTTTCAATTTTTCTGGAAAGGTATATTATCTTTACCTTATATCACGGTCACAGTAATGTTTTCAATATTAGATTTTTGAAATAACCGTCAGAAAACCTACATTCTAAAATCATCTTCACTCATTCATTTTTCGCGCATGCGCAACTTATTTCGAGCTACCAATTGTCCATGTGCTTGCGTTCACTCACTCATGACTCATTGAAGGTGATATTGGCGTGCGAGCAGGTCACTATAGCGTCTCTCTGCCAGTGCCGGCTTTGCATTTGGTGCAATCATGTTCCATCTAAAGTATGTTAAGCTATTTTGTATTTATTTAATTTCATAAAGATGTACCTTATTGTAAGAACTACATACATACGCATATTTCTGTTGTAGTTCTTGAAATTTCCATTTATAATATGTTTTTTATTCTTAACGAATTAATGCGAGTTCTTTAACCATATTTTCATTGCAAAATACGATAGATAGAGAATAGCATTTGTTTATGTTTATCTTTTACAATATATTATTATAGTTTATGTTATCTATTGATGCTCCCCAATTTTAAAATATTCATCTTATAGTTCATGTGCTTAAAAATTACCGCCAAAAGTTTTAAATATTGCGTAATAATAATAATAATAGATTTTGTACTAGTATTTAAACTGTAATTTAGTCAAAGTTAATTATTTTTACGCATACGTTTTATTTTCTTATATTTTAGTAATTTATGTTGTATAAAATTTCATTTTAAAATATTCAATGACAATTGTTTTTATATTATGTACGTTTAAGATATAAAATTTTTATTGCATGCGCTGCTACAAAATTTTTAAATATTGTTATTTTTATTACTTTGTTTAATACATTTTATTTTCATGGAGTTTAAAAAAATGAGTTTTAATGAAATCAAACTATTTAAAATTTTAACGTTTCAATATACATACTAATAATTATGAAAGATTTTGAAAATGAATTTTTATATTTTAAAGAAAAAAGGGAAAAAGAAAAGTCTAAATAATCTTAACCGATTATTATTATTTATTTTTAATTATGGAGCATCAATAGATTTAATTCAGAGATAAATCATTCTGAAAAATTATTGTTCTTCTGTTTTAAGTAAAATGAAAACATGCTTAATGTAGACTAAAAATAAACAAATAGGTAATATGCATATGATATAAAAATGTTATAAATGGAAATTGCATATTTGTTTCTAATTTTTCTCAGTAATTATATAAACACCAAAATTTGGTTTTATATAGTTCTTAAATCTTTATGAAATTAAATTATGCAGTAATGTTTAACTTACTTCAGTTTGTCAATAAACTAATAAATAACAGTAATTGATAGTGGGCTGACCATTATCACTTTCCAAATATAAAAACAATAAATAAAGATAACATAAAAACCAAGACATAAGCAATTCCAAACTCAGAAATTTAAACTATTGTGAAACTTTCAGGATAATGTAGTAGGACTTAAGCAAAAATATACTATACAAATTTTCTTGTTGCCCGAATTCACTTTAAAAAGAAAATATTATCCCCCGTATATTTTAGACTTTATTTTTAAAACTAATTAATGGTAAGAGATACAAGGGAAAAAAAAATAAGTTATCTATTTTAATTAATGATGTCAAATTCGAACAAAAGTTAGAAAACTTTCGTAAAATTAATCCTCACAGTTCATTCTAACAAAATGCATATTAGATTTAAAAATTTTTAATGTTATCAACAAGTAATATATATTTTTTTTTAGAAGCAATATATTAATTAAAATATAAAAAAATAAAATATATTCAAATTTTAGCAATTACATAGGAAAGGAATTTTAGCAAATAAAAAAAGAAATATATTAATTAAAATATGTAACTTACTATGATTTCTTAAATATAATGTGGGCTAATAAAAATCCTTATTTTCCATTTTTTTTCTTCAGTATATAAAATTAAGCTAAAATTTAGTTTCCCACAGCAACAAAGGAAATTTCTAAGTATTGTTATTTTGATGAAAATCTAATGCCTCTGTCAGTTAAGATTTAAAACTAACAGATTAATCAAAACCTTTCTGATTTCCTTTATAGATGTTTATAATAAAAGCATTATTATCTACCTTTGATTGTAATTCTTGTTACAATGCCTAATAAGAAATACTGTAACTAGCCTTACATTTCTACCTTTTGGTATGCTTGTCCTAAAACACTTACAAAGTACCTCAGATTGTGTCAACTAGCAACCTTTTATAATCCTTTTTACAATGTTTGCACACTTTTCAGACAAAGCCTTTAAAAAGCATCTAGTCATTTACATGTTAAGGTTAGAAAAATGTTTTAAAAAATCAAAAATTGTTATCTGGGCTCTCACTCAATTCAACGTTCTCAAATTTCGGGAAAATTTCTTAAGTCTACGGAAATTTAAATAATTTTAGAGAAGACATCCTTAAATCTAAGGCCTTTTTGGGCCTTTGGAGATACGTTTCTCAAAATTTTGGAAAAAAGAGACCATTTAACCCATGTTTGAATATTTTCTAAAATATTAAGTAAAAGAAATAATAAGAAGAACATTGGAATCAATCATGTAACAATTTTTTTTTTTTTTTTTTCTGTTTATATTTATCAGTTTTTCTCCTGATGATGGTTATAAAGATTAACCGAAACGTCGAGGTTTATTTATATATGTAGTTTAAAATAACTCATATTTATTAAACGAATTTTACGTTGGAAGCAAATGTTTGATGAGTATTTAAGTAAAAGAGTTTTAAAGTCTTATTAATCAATTAAAAGCACACTCAATATGTATATATATACAGTGCGTCAGTTAGTTGCTTGTGTTGCAAGATTCCAATATTTATCATCGGTCAGAAAATCAAATAGACTATCGGGTGGCCAAAAGAGTTTTTATTAATCTTCCAATTTAGCTTTGCGCTCGTGCATACATATAAGATTGGGCTTACATATGGTGATAGCAATATATCGGATATATAGTCGTCAGCATAAGCATGTGATAAATGTCACTGGAATTAAAAAAACTTTTATCAAAAACGCTGCACTGAATTTCATGAAATCAAATTTTGTTTTAAGTTAATAAAGGCATATAATTGCTTTTTGTTTTCATAATTACCTTCAATGATACTCAAAAATATAAAAACATATATTATATTCAGAGAGCATCTTTTTTTTTTCTTCTTTTTATTGTCAAATATTTTACATGTGCGTCTATATAATATGTATCTCAAAATTGTGCTATATCGCTATTCACACAAGTATTTACAGCTTAAAGAAACGGTCCAAAACATTGTCTTTTCTTTAGCCTGATCGATAAATTTTTAAGTATTTTTTTCTACGACGTAATGCAATTTCAAATCATCTGTATTTATAGAAACTTGTGTAGACCTTATTACAGGGCCGTAGCTAGAGGGTGCCAGGGGGGGCTCAGCAACCTGAAATTTTTTTAGCCCCTCCCCCCCTTCCCCTGGGAAAGTTGCCAAGGCCACCAAAAGAAATTCTGTTTCAAAAATCCAAATGAAACTCTCTTCAAAAATTGAACTTAGTTTTGGGGGCTTTTTACAGTTTTGCATAAATACTAAATTGCAGCATTCGTTTAAAAACTACAAATAAGTGCTTCAATATGTGCGCATCATATCTGCACATTCTCAGAATTAGCAACCTTTTGCTGATGCAAACATTCACTTTTGCATTAGTTATATACTCAATTTTTTCATTTTGTAGCGTTTTCCATTATTAGCATAAAACAAAGTTATTCTAATGAGTTATAGCCAATTTAAATACAAGAGGTTTTAGCTTTTGACTAGATACAAAAATAATTTTAGAATACAAAATACACCCTTGATTGTTCTAATGTTTTTTATCATATAAAAACATAACTTTAGAATCCTTAAGAGCAAGGAATATTCAGAATAAAATTAAAGGTTGTAACTCTTTTGAAACAGGTGAACTGTCAGCTTTTATTTACTTATTGACATCATCACTTATTATTTCACTAGTATAATTATGTACTGAAAATGTTCATTATGCAGCCAGTGATGTAGTAATAAAAAAACCAGAGAGCATACGCTTTAGGCAGAGGGTATACCCTATAAAGTATATGCTATAGTGTTTTTGAGAAGAGGATATACCCTATAAAATATATGCTATAGTGTTTTTGAGAACAGGGTATACGGTATTCCTTAAAATAATCCAAAAAGTATACTGCATATCCACCATATATCCTCCATTACATTGTCTGCAGCCTTTACTTTTCTTAGCATCAAATATAGTTATAAACAATTTAATAAAAAATATAGTGCCTACAATATGAATATACACTAATTTACCTTTCTATATAATACTTTGATCATATATATCTGTGTTTGTGCGTGCATGTGTCAGAGGGAGAGAAATAGTATGAGCCCCTCCTACATTTTCTTGAGCACTCCCTATTGTTTACTTCTAGCTACATCCCTGCCTTATTAGGACCTAATAAAAATACTCAGATACACTGCCTCTGGGTTTTTATTTTTTTTTAAATGCGCTTTCGATTATATGATGAGTTTTCCAACTGAGACAAACTATGGTATAAGTAATGTGGAGGTTTAAAAAAAAAAATCGAATGTCATATACAGTGAAATCTGTGTCTAACGATACTGTCTATAACGATAAACCTAACTATAACGATAATGTCTATAACGATAAGCCTGTCTTAACGATATTTTTCTTTAGTCCCAGCGAAGTTCCTATTTATTCAATGTATTTTGAACTTGTGTCATGTGTACACCGATAATCAATTTTTAGCTGCACCTGTCTACAACGATAATTTTTTCTCGTTCCTGGTGGTTCCTGATAACCCGATGTTTTTCTTAGAAAACGACACCCCATCATCCGAAATGTGAGATACAAAAAAGGACGGTGTTTAACGAGTTACAACAACGATGTAGTTAATTATACGCCCAATCATACTGTCTAAAATATATACCAATTGTCTGTGAAATTGCAACTATGAAATATTTTAAACACTAAAGAATAGAAATTAAATAAATAAATAGTGTAATTATTTGTCTAAAACATATGCTTATATCAATTAATCTTTTAATATTTATTTAATTATGTTTATACGTTGAAAAAACAACTTAGTAATCATGAATAGATAATTTAAATAATGCAGTTTTCCCCCACTGAATGCTTCTAAAAGAGTGAGATTTAAAAAGCAATTTTACTTTTTGTTATAAGTTAATCATTCTGCAATTTACAAAACGTCTGCCTTCATTTAAAATGTTATTATAACTTAAGCAATCCCACTTCTTCTGAATACCATTGAAATCCACTTTTTGATCTGTAATTTAAAATGAAAAAATACTGTATAAAATTACTCTTTTTAGACGCATAAATAATATTTTTAAATGAAAGAAAACAGTGAACTTTCCAAACTGAATATAGGAATTATACTAATATCTCAATGAACATTCGTTTAAATGTAAATTGAAAATATCAGAATCATTCCGAACTGAAATCGATCTACACGAAAGAGGAATTATACTTATACGCACGCGCTAACCCTGGCTTCCACAGTTTTTTCTCTGTCTGTGTCGCTTCACCCGAGCGCCCCTAAATTATTCTTATAATCCGGGGGCGCTGCTTCACTTTCGCGCAAAACCTGTGTCAATTTAATTCTATTATTTAAATTGGGAACCACTCAGAGCAAGCTCCGCCCTTCCCGTTCTGCACAAGACAGAACGAGCGCGATCATCAATTGGCCTCACCCACCATAAGGTAGGATGGCAGCCGGCTTCGCGCTCGGGGCGAAACCCCACTCCACATCATCGTGGTTGGGTTTTCTGCGAAGTTCGGTGAGCGAACTCGCTAATCATACTATAGAAATGATCCTATGAAGTATGATCTTGAGTGCAATTACACTCTAAAACTTCCAAAATCATGAACATTTTACTATTTCCGGTGTCAGACATAAAAGTTTCTGAATGTATTTAATTACCTATCCTTTATTAAGTATATTCTTCTATCACATGTTTCATAAATGCAATTTATAAATAATTGATCCGAAATTTGGATTGAACGATGAACACTTTTGTCATTTTAAATAACATTGAAACCAAAATCTAATGTTATTTTGCTCGAGATTTGTCTGCAAATTTTCATTCGCAGAAACAAACTTCAATCTCGAATGCATTTTGAATCTTTTTTTTTTTACGTGCCTCAGTAATTTCACTCAGGGCTTAATTATTTTACTAGGCATATCAGGCCCGATCCTTCGACCCCTAAATAATGATATTCTGGTTATGCGTAATAGACCGGTAGGCGGCAGCACCGACAATCACCTCATCGAGTTCACGGCTGAAATTCCAGAATTAGTTAAAACTTGATTCGCATATTAAAACGCAATCGGTCTGCCAAGTCATATCTTGGTGGAAAACACCCGAAAACCCGATTTTAGCGATTGGCTCGTAGGTTTACACTATTATGTGTTCCTGCTCCTACCTTCCTGTTTTCATACCTTTGGGTGCAGGAAAACATAATGGTAAACCTATGAGTCAACCTCTAAAATCGGGTTTTAAGGTGTTTTCCACCAAGATATGACTTGGAAGGCCGATTGCGTTTTATTATGCGAATCGAGTTTTAACTAATTCTGGAATTTCAGCCGTGAACTCGATGAGGTGATTGTCTGTGCTGCCGCCTCCCGATCAATAACTGATATTCTATAAGTTCGTCAGCTTTTCAAATATATTCATAAAAATGGAAAGAACAAAGAACATAGTTGCGAAAGCTTCCAATTTTTGACTTATACTTTTTCGTATAAAAATATTCTCTTTATATATTCGTTCGTAACTTTCTCCGATTAAATAAAGTAAATATTCCTATTATGAGGTAGTGATAGTTAAAAATCAGTAGACTTGGCAACCGTGTAAAAATCTGTATAATTGATTGTGGTTTACGGCTAATTTATTCTAATGAACTGCAATTTATTTTAGTGGGATTAAAAAAAGAAATGTTAGTTGAAACATTTGTAAATAGAGGTCTCTGTACGAATTAAAATTATAATTATGTGATAAACAAAGCCTTTTTGCATTCAGGGAAACTTTAAAAGCCTTTAACAGCACGAAATGCTAAATGTGTATGTCACACAAAGAAATACACTTTGTATGCCAGTGTGTAACTTCTTTAACGGAAGTACACTGCCTAGAAGTAAGTACTTCTAGGCACTATAACGAAAACATGCAGCAGCTACAAGTGTCTGGAGGACAACTTCTAAATCCCGCGTAGCCACTCAAGGCCCAGACTTTGGGTTTAGGTCCCAGAGTTTATAATTATTTTTAATTCTTTAACCTTCGTACAATACTCAGGAAATTGGGATTATTCAACTGTTGATGTATACATTTCTATTCAACCGCCAAGTAAATGCTATTAATGCGCGGGGGTAGGGGCGCAAAATTCAGTCTTGGAACCTAAATTGTCTAAAAGTCAGACTCTGCTTCTAGTAAAATTTTGTTTGAAGTGTGGAGAAAGGAAAAATCGGTATCGGTTTCTTCTTTAAATTGTAATGATTTCTGCTTTTATAGCCTTGTTTTTCTTATTCAGTCATGGAAATCATTAGAATTATAAATTTACCAGAAAGAAATGTTCAATGTTACAATTGAACAAAGAAAACATCTCTATAATTTTGGTAATACTTTTAACCCTTTAGCGGACGGTGTCCACAAAAAATGACACCTAATTTTAATTCCAAAATGGACAAACCGTACCAAGAATATTTAATTAAATTTTTCCTTTTATTAAGAACCGGAAAACAAGCAAGTTTTTATTGTCTAATGAATTAATTTACAAATTCTGGTGTCAGTCCATTATTTCATCATTTTATAAACAATCTTACTCCGCGCCGAAAAGGGTTGAAAAAGTAAAAACTTAAAAAAAAAGAAATCAATTAATATGATATTTAAACCACCCTTAAAACTTAGATCCCGTTCGAATGGAATTGAAATAAATCTTTGACCTTTTTAAAGGTTTATATTTTGCATGCATCTTGTCATTTTGCATATACACATCATAAACATATTAAAGTTTAATCAGTAATACAAATGTTTGCAATTTGTAAATCTTAGAAATGAAAAAAGTCAAAGATTTAATTCAATTCCATTCAAACAGGATCTAAGTTTTAAGGATGGTTTAAACATCATATTGGTTGATTTTTTTTTTTTTAAGTTCAATTAATTTAACTTTATATGTTACCAAAAATTTAACGTCAAATGTGAAACCTGACGAAAATCCCAATTATAGGATAATCTTCTATGTGGAATCAACAACTCATCAATCAACGAATAATAAAGTACTTTAAGATTGCAGCAAAATGACTATAATTATCTCGTCGAAAAACCCATTCATAAACTATTTCATCATAGTGACGTACTTGGAACAACCGTCCACGTGAAAGGAAGATGATCAAGAACTTTTTTATGTGTTTTTTCCTGTGACGTCATCCAAGGCTAGCAAAAGAACTCAAAAAAATTTAGACTTTTTAGGTCTGTAAATATAATCTTACAATGTAGTACACCGAAAATGTCAGAGCAAGTGTAAATGCTCTGTTATGTAATAACCAAGAAAAAATTAAATTATAAGTTAATCGTAAGGAAAATGGTATTATTTTCCACTGTGAAATTACAATTATGCTAATATTTATACACTTTCAGAAGTGTGTTACTTAGCTGATCGTCGATACTCCCATGGATTACTTCATATAAAAAGCAAACTTCCAACCAGTCAACGATCTTCCAATTGGATTATTTTCCACTGTGAAATTACAATTATGCTAATATTTATACACTTTCAGAAGTGTGTTACTTAGCTGATCGTCGATACTCCCATGGATTACTTCATATAATGTACACTAACCAGGTTTGAACATCAAATCAGGTAAGATAACGCATGCTTACTTACCTTTCTATTCAAGTAATGTTTGATTCAATTAAGAAACTGTTTACACGTTTAAATTAACTGCGCCGCCGATAACCAACTAAAAGAAATAATTTTAATATCTGCCCCTTCGCGGGGCTAAACAATGTGGGAAATAAATTATTTTTTCTTTAATTTGTTCTGCAAATTATGTTTTTCTTTAATTTATTTAGATGTAATCAGACCCAATATTATGATAATTTTATTCAGTTTCTGAAATTGTCAATGTGATGGATGCAGTTGGTGATTCTTGACAAGATTAGGAATGTTGCGGTAAAAGTTCGCGAGTTTCAACTTTAATTCCCCACGACATATTGAAAATACTTAGTTGTTTTATTAGATCTAACATGTTAATTCTACTCGAGTAGAAGATCATTTAAAAAAATCCTTATACAGAAATATTATTGTACGTAATTACATGCCGCAATAAAACATTCGATTACACCGATTTTCGGTATTTTCACCATGTATCCAGTATCCCATTTATTCAATATCAGCTGTGTTTACTCTAAGCAGTGTGAGTGTATCATCATGGCGTCAACTTCTATGGGCCGGAGCCCACCAATCGCCGTGCAAAAATGATCCACTCCATGTGACGTTTTAAACGCCATGCACAGGCCGTGTATAACCTAGGTCGCGCTGGCACATATAAAAGTTTTGTTTGATGTTTAGCTTTTTGCCCTTTCCATTTGTAGTCATATTCACGCTATGATGATATTACAGAAAATATTAGTGTCTTTATAAGCAAGAATTTTTGAGAATAAAATTTAATAAAATTTCAATTTTATTAAAATATGATATTGACTTACAGTTATCATCTTTCCTTATCTATCGACTGCTCAAAGGAAAAAAAACTGGCCGTGCAATTTTACCAAAATATTTTTGAGCCCACCCAATATTTTTCAAAAGTTGGCGCCACTGATGACGTTAGATTGGATGACCGACAGGCAGTTCCGTAGACAAATAATTTCAGTTAGAATGGCAGCTAAATTTTATTAGAATTAAATAAAATTAGGGGAGTGACTGGGAGTAATTGAGACCACTAAATTTTCTTTAAAGTAAAATCAAAAGTTAAACAATATATATATTTAAAACATATTCAACGACCCCATCCGCAAGAAAAAAAAAAAAAAATGAGGAAACGGTTTTCCCTCTCCTCGGTTAGTTTTTCTCGCTCATGACACTGCTGACAAAAACGAATATAATAATTTTCTGGAAATAGAAAATACATCTTTGCGACGACTGAAGGTAAAACTCCGGAATATGTTTTCATAGCATATTCGTGGATATTAAGGAAATAAATATTTATCATGATAGAAAAAAAATACTACAACCCATACCACTTTTATCTAAGAATTTAATTTAATTTTACTAATAAATGATTTTCCTAAGGCGAGCGAGGACAAAAAAAAACACCAAATAAATCCGTCGTGGTTGATATTCTGCACTTTTAATTGTGCAGAATATCAAAGACTAATCACGCACCTCTGTTAAACAAATACACAGCACCGCGCTCAGGCTGATCTCAAATTCAAACCTGTTTCTTTCTGATTCTTTTTTGTTCACAAACGTATGGAATTGGCAGGTGCTCTAATTTTAATAGATAGAGTTCTTTGGCTCTAATTCAGAAATTTTGAATAACGTTCTCAGATATAGGGGAAAATACTTAGATCTAGGGAATTCTTTCTTATTTGTAGGGAATTTTCAAAAGACAGACAATACTTCTCCAAAATCTAGGGAAAAGGCGAATTTTTGTTAGTCTTCTGTGTTTTTCTGAGAATGAACGTGAGAAAATGATAAATGTGACGTGTGTGATGAATGAACATGGATGAAATGAAGGAAGTAAAAGGATAGGAGAAATTGTCTTCAAGCAACTCTTTGGTTAACGGAGGGGGAGGAGTTTCCAAAATACTAATCTCGCACCTCCCTTTCATTTCTCGGAATCCAGTATGGCTAATAAATGATCACCACCTGGACCTACAGTTGTTAATTGCTCCAGCTAAGGGCAATGCATATTTTGTCATCCAGCCTCTTAGAATTAGAATAGAAAAATCATTTGCAAATTTCAGCACCTCAATTAGAATCACTAGAAACTTTTTAAAATGAAATTACCCCTTATATGGTCCTTCATTTGGAGAAAATAGAGGAAGAGGGGCGGAAGTTAGATCTGGTTTTTCTTTCTTCCTGGAGTATTTTCAAGTAAAACAAATTAATCATCCATCTGATTTCCTTTTGTTAGAAAGTATTACCCCGTATTATGTGCATAGGGCGAAATCATAATTATACCCGTAATGAGGTATAGTATATATAATATATATATAACAGAAGAGTATTAGATGAAAAGATGTGCTAAAAAATTAAACATCCTGATCCTATAAAGGAATTTTATTCTATAGCTTTTAAGTATTAGTCATGACAATAGTGAGCATTTCTCCCAAATTATCAAATTGGTATTTTATTCCAGTTTTTTCCCCTTATTCAAGGATTATTATTATTATTATTATTATTATTATTATTATTATTATTATTATTATTATTAGATTCTTATCGCAAATAATTTTAAAAGAGGTTTACAGCAGTCAAGGACTATCTGAGAATAATAAAGGGATGTAAGATATTCTGGGGTTCTATCTTATAAGAACGTGTAAAATTTGTTTAAAGGATATCCATGCATTTTAACATAATTTGCTGATTTTGTTTTATCAGAAATTATTCTTTAGTGAACAATAAATTTCCCAAAATATCAAGCTATCAGTATTAATTTACAGATTATATGCCAGATACCTATTAATATATTTTTGTTACATCTATACTCCGCCCTCGCTGTTTTTTATGTTTAAACTCCGCCCATCGTCATTATGTTATGTATTCCTTCAGAATAAATGTATCAGTACAGAAAATCTAGTATATAAAGTAGGCGGAGCATCGTCTCCCCGGTTCGATTTGAATACAGATGTAAATTGTATTAATGTTATTTGAGAAAAATATCTATTTTTTGAATAGTGCAAAAAGCCTCTTAATCATTGCACCATATTCCATGAAGTTACAGTATGTTTTAGGGTACTAAAGAGTTATAATTTGATAGTGTTTTTACAATTTCTTTCAGTAAAAAAGAAAAAGGGAATGAATTTAGGGCGGAGCTACACATTATTTTGATTTTCTTCCTATAAACCTTGCCTATATTTTCTGTTTATGTATTTTTACCAATAAATATGTGTGACACCGGCCATGAACTATGAACACTGGATATATAACCTAGGTTAACTGTAATCCTGTGTGTAGTAGATCTCGAGCGCTGTGTAAGTTTGTTATTAAATGTTGTGATGTTCTAAAGTTGATTATTTCATACTATATAGTAACCGGCACATCGCTATGATGACAAATCTTTATATTTAAGCTCGACAGTATCTTTTAAGATACATAACAATACATGATGGCAAGCGGTTTCAAATTGAATATCTAATTTCATTTTTACGCACACTCTGTGTACGAAATGGCGACATCAGCTTATCATATTTCACCACCGGAATCTTTTCCTTTTTCAAAGCCAACCGAATGGCCGAAATGGAAACAAAGATTTTTACTCTTCAGAACTGCTTCAGGATTAAATACGAAGTCAGGTGAAGAACAAGTGGATGCTCTTATATATATTATGGGTGACAAAGCCGAAGATATTTTTCTGTCATTCGACATCACAGAAGCTGATAAAAAGAATTTTCAAGCAGTGCTAGAAAAATTTGATAATCATTTCGTAGTGAAACGAAATACAATATTTGAAAGGGTACAATTTAACCGACGGATACAAAAAGAAGGTGAGTCAGTTAACGATTTTATTACCTATCTATATGCATTAGCTGATAAATGTGCTTATGGTAATCTTCATGATGAATTACTCCGAGATAGCATTGTTGTCGGTATTACTGACGAATCTTTGAGTGAAAAGCTACAACTTGATCCTCAGCTTATTTTACAAACCGCCATCAATAAAGTCCGTTTATCGGAATCTATCAAACGGCAACAGTCTGCAGACTGTTGCAGCAGCATTACTCACTAACACATGTGTTAGTGAGTAATGCTTCGATTAATGCAGTAACACATAAAAAGAAATTTCGACAGACACTTCATAATTTAAATAAAAATAATATCAACTTCCGTGATCATAAAATGCATTCTAATGTGAAAAATTGTAAATGGTGTGGGAAAACACCTCATGATAGAAAATTTTGTCCCGCTAAGGACTCTTTTTGCCGAAAGTGCAAGAAAAAAGGGCACTGTGAAAAAGTTTGTTTGTGTTCTATGAACAGAGTAAATGAAATTCATGGTGAAGCTGGGTTCATAGCTCTAATAGGAGAAAATCAACATAGTGATGATTGAATAGTTCCGATCAAAATATTGGGAAAATCTATTCGATTTAAAATCGACAGTGGCGCTGATCACTCAGTCATTCCTAGTAATATCGTGCAAACAGTTCTAAAAAATGCTCATCTTAAGAGTACGGATAAAATAATTTTCGGTCCCGATAGAACACCATTCCCAGATAACAATTTTTGATTTTTAAAACATTTTTATAACCCCAACATATAAATGACTAGATGCTTTTTAAAGGCTTTGTCTGAAAGGTTTGCAAACATTGTAAAAAGCATTATAAAAGGTTGCTAGTTGACACAATCTGAGGTACTTTGTAAGTGTTTTAGGACAAGCATTCCAAAATGTAGAAGCGTAAGGCTAGTTACAGGATTTCATATTAAGCATTGTAACAAGATTTACAATCAAAGGTAGATAATAATGCTTTTATCATAAGCATCTATAAAGGAAATGAAAAATGTTTTGATTAATCTGTTAGTTTTAAATCTTAATTGACAGAGACATAAGATTTTCATTAAAATAACTTGACTTAGAATTTTTCTTTTGTTTCTGTGGGAAATTAAATTTTAGCCTAATATTTATATACTGAAAAAAAATGCTTTTTATTAGCTCTTATTATATTTAAGAAGTCATATTACATAGCAAGTTACATATTTTAATTAATATATTGTTTTTTTCCCTTTAATGTATTTGCTTTTTTTTAATTAATACATAGCTTTTTTTCTAAGCTAAAATTTTAATATATTTTATTTTTTAAGTTCTACTGATTGAATTTTGCCTTTTTTTCTGTGGGAAACTAAATTTTAGCCTAATATTTATATACTAGAAAGAAAAAAAAAAGAGGAAAATAATGCTATTTATTAGCCTACATTATATTTAAGAAGTCATTACATTTAGAAAGTTACATATTTTAATTAATGTATTGTTTTTTCTTTCTTTTAAAGTAATTGCTAAAATTTGAATATATTTTATTTTTTAAGTTTTACTGAGTGTTTCTTTTGTTTGTGTGGGAAACTAAATTTTAGCTTAATATTTATATGCTGAAAAAAAAATAATAATGATTTTTATTAGCCCATATTATATTTAAGAAGTCATATTACATTTAGCAAGTTACATATTTTAATATATATATATTTTTTTTCCTTTAAAGTAATTGCTAAAATTTGAATATATTTTTTAAATTTTACTAAGTGGGCTTTTCTTTTGTTTCTGTGGGAAATTAAATTTTAGTCTAATATTTATATACTGAAAAAAAAAAAAAAAAAAAAAAGAATGATTTTATTAGCCAATATTATATTAATTTAAGAATTCATATTACATTTAGAAAGTTACATATTTTAATAATTATATCGTTCTTTTTTAGTAATAGAGCAGTTGCAATCAGCTGTTCAACCATTGTATTCACTTGGAGGTAAGGGTAATTCCACCAATCAGAACTGCCTATTTGTACTGTTTACCTCCAAGGTGACGTCAATTGCAACTGCCCTATTGCTAAAATTTGAATATATTTTATTTTTTAAGTTTTATTGAGTGTTGAACATTGTACTCAGGGGTGCCATGTCAGAACTTTCTTCAAGAGGGGGGGGGGGGGTTATTTTTTTAATCTTGTTGTGGACAGCCTAGAAATAATTGATAAGTTTTTCTTCATATTGTTAAAATTAACCAAAATACTCATTGATGATGTGTCTCACTTAGAGAATATTGCAATAGGATGGATAATTTGTGTGCTTAAACTGTTTATTTAATGCAAATGTTTCTATTCTATTCAAATCAGACAAGTTGTTTTAGAGTTTATGTAATTTCTAATTCTTAAAATATATATATATATATATATATATATATATATATATATATATATATATATATTCTGACATATTAAATTCCTTGGAGTTGGGGGAGATAGCACCCCATTTGTAGCCGATTCTGTCCAAATATATTTCTTACTATGTATGTGTGTATAATCAATCCACTACATTAATAGATAATATTTTCATATTCAAATATTCCTAAATTATGTTAAGAAGTTTTCTTTAGGAAAATTTATTTTATTATTTAAAATTATTCTTATGCATATAGGCGTAGAGTTTTGAAAATTATTGGTGGTGAACTTGAACATAACTTTTTTTCAGACACATGTGTGTGTAAAAGACATTACTTACAGATTCAATGTTGCTTTTTTAACTACCTTTTAACCTCTTAACTGTCGTGCCCGAGACATTCACGGGCAGCATAGGTTACAATTGTTTTATTCAGATTGTTTGATTCCCACCAGTTTTTTAAAAAAGTGTAATTGGCTTTATTCTCGCATTATTTTATGTCTGTTAAATGACGGGACTATTTCTACTTAAAAAAAACTGGTCGTAATCAAGCAATCTGAATTTTTAAAAAGTAGCCTACACTTATTGGGCGCGACAGTTAAAGGGTTAAAGAAATTAAACAGAATTGTATATTTATAAATAAATCACATTAAAACAATGTAAAAATTCAAATGTACAAACCAGTTTATAAAATGATATACTTGCTGTCATTCACAAATCTTTTATAATAAAATTACAATGAAAATTGACTTTGAATAACATTTTTTTCAGAATATGAATTATTTTCCTATTTTTACTTTTTATATGGGTTTTTGGCTACAAAATTTCAAATGAAAAATAAATAAAATTAGGTATTAGTGGAAGATGAATTTTTTTTTTCTAATGTTGTTTATCTTTGTAACAAAAGAAAAAGAGAAAATTCTAAAAAAATATATATTAGAGGGGAGGGAAAGTATTTTTAAAATTATTGGTTGGATTCAAGCATATACAACTCTACGCCTACATACATAGTAAATTTGATTATATTTTCAGTTACTTACCTTTTGAATACAGTTCACTGGTACAGGATCAGCTAATTATACATTGTATGAGGAAAAAAAACAACCTGTGTTTACTCCTCCTTGTCTTCACTCACTCCTTGTCTTCAAAGATTAAAAATGAGATTGATGAGATACTCTTTTGATGTTTTTCATACTCCAGGAAAACATTTACTGGCAGTAGATGCATTATCCAGAGCACCTCACTAAAAGCAGGTCCCAACTTTTGATTTGGAAGAAGCTGTCGAGCTCTTTGTCAATCAAATTACAGAAACTGTTCCGATAGCTCCAAAAAGACTTTCCCAGTTGAAATTGGAAGAAGAAAAAGATTCAACATGTAGGATGTTAACTACCTATGCTTTAGAAGGATGGCCAGAGAAAAAGAATGTAGAATCATCTTGCCGGGTCTTTTGGCCTTTAAGATACGAAATTTCAGTTCATAATGGACTAATTATGAGAGGAAATCGAATAGTTGTACCAAACAAGTTTCAACGAGAAATCTTGGAGAAAATTCACGAAGGTCACATGGGAATAACTAAATGTAGAGCTTTGGCAAATTCAGCTGTTTATTGGCCTGGAATGAGCAAGCAAATAGAGGAACTCGTTCGAGAATGTCCATCATGTATACAGGAAGCTAGAAACTGTTCTGAACCACTGAAACCAACTAGTTTTCCTCAAAGACCTTGGGAAATCGTAGCCATGGATCTATTCAAGCTTCATTCAGACTGGTATTTGCTGGTAACTGATTTCTATTCACGCTATCCAGAAGTCGCAAAATTAGACAGGCTCACATCCAAAGAAGTAATTCTGCACTGTAAGTCAATATTCGCCAGACATAGAATACCTGATATAGTTAGGTCTGACAATGGACGACAATTTGAACTAACTCGAATAGCTGAGTTCCAACATACGAGTAGTAATTTTCCAACTGGACGAAAAATGTCCGGGCCAGGATTCGAACCTGGGATCGCTTGGCTGAAGCCGCCACGCTCTACCACTGAGCTATCCCGGTCGAATCTGGAGGGCATAATTCATCCAGTTAACCATATATTGATCAGAGAATCTGGTCTGATATTTTAATCAGCTCAACAGAAAAGATCGCAGGTAAAGGAACTCCAGTAAACGCTGGATACGTGATTACACTAGATTAATTTTAACACAATTATTTCAAATTGGTAAATAAATCATACGAGTATGATCGATATGAATTTTATATTCAACATAAACTGATTTTTTTTTTTTGACAGATTTTAATTTAACGCTAAAATGCTCTATCTTATGATTTATCAAGGGAGGGGGGGGGGGGGTATTATTTTTTTTTTACTTTTTATGATGGTTAGGTAAATCCATTTTCAATTTTGTCAACTTTCCTAGGGCCTATTTTACATTATTGAAGCAAACCAAACCGATGGTCATTGTTGAGAAAGGCTTGAAAAATATTTAAAAAGTCGTTAAATTAAGCGGCAGTTTTCAAATAAATTTCATTCGAAAGCTAACATTTTTCTAATTGGTGATGTCAACATTAAAAATGTAAAATGTAGTACAAAATTGAAATTTGTAGTATATTTAGAAGTGATGTAAGCGCGATGAAAGCGAAAGTGCCGTTTGTTGTCACAACTGTTATACATTTCCAAAAATTGCCACTGTGTTTTGCTGGCGTCCAAAAGTAGACAAACATTTTTTGACGTTGACAAAGAAATTCAGGACTTTACCGCTAATAAAGAACTATTAAATGAACTTATAATAAACCTACCAAAATAATTCCTATAAAATATTAGCCTTACATTGTTTATTCTAACTAAAAATACAATCATTAATAAAAGTTTTTTTTTTTCTACCATAACACTATTTTTAATAATTTTAGTTTTCCTGAAATCTTTTACTTTTGTGAATTTTTTTATTAAAAAATGAAATCTTTTAACCTATAATTTAAAAAAAAAAAAGTAATCGGTAACATGTATTCAAGGTATGCAATCAAGCTGAAGCAATCAATAAAGGATCGAATTCTAATCTTTATAATGAAGAATGGAAAAATCAGTTATAATTACGTCATGTTGACACAATCCTATAAATTTTTCTCTTTAGTTTTATCAATGGTAAAATGCATTTCAAGCTAAGCATAGCATCATTTTCTCCAATGCAAACTTTTCACACGAACTTTATATACGTTACTTTTATGCTTAAACACCATGTATACAAATAAAAATATATTTTGTATTTAATTGTAATGAAAAAAATGGCATCAAATCAACAAAGTTCTAATGCATAATGATAAAATAAACCCAATGGACAATATTTCCGTGATTTCACAATACATATGAATTTTTATTCGCTTATAAAAATAAAGTGCACGCGGATAAATATTTTTACCAAAATTTAACTTGCAAATTAAAAAATTCGGCCTAAAAAGCCATGTGTCTTTAATATTTATTACTTGCTAATCCGCCCGGCGTTGCCCGGGCCCGAAATATTAATAATCTGTTCTATACGAATATGACTGAAATCTGTAAGGCTATCGAAATCAAGTCGAATGAGGCAAACTTCGTCGTAATCGGGCTCATAAAACCCAAGATCGGAAAGCGCATCCTGGCGGTCGAAAGTGCAGCTAAAATATTTAAGGCTATAGATATCAAGTCGAATGAGCCTAACCCCGTCGTAATCGGGTCCATAGAACCAGATATACTCTATAGTTCCACTTTCTACTGCCAGGGGGCGCAGTCTGTTCTGGAAGAGGCCTTTTCAGAACACTTGACCTAACCAAATTTCCTAATTGAAATTTAACTACGGGTAAACATTGCCAAAATAGCGGAAATCGCGAAAGTGGGTTACGTAATCGATCGGTTTCTAAAGGGTTAATGTAGATATTTTTTAAAACCCAAAGATGCATTTTGAAGAAAATGAACGTGTCTATGATCTGGAGTCTACTGTTTGTCCGTACTTGCATTTCCCGAGTCGATGCCGATTTTTAAATCTGGACCAAAAAAAGGAAATTCGCGTGAGTGAGTTTTGAAAAGGATTTTTCGGAAGGTTAAAATGAAATTTTTTTAAAACGGATACCAGATTTTAAAAAACAAAGGGATGTAGATTAGTTGAGGTATTTTTAGTTTTTCGTATCTTGTTTATAAACGCCAATTCGGATTTTTAAAGATAAGGGAAATAGTTAAAAAAGCGAAAGATTTACGGTAAAAAACGTTTTCGAAAGGGTTAACGTGATTTTATTTTTAAACTAAAGGTTTCTGCCTAAATTCGACAGAACGTAGATTTGTTTGATTTTTGTTTAGTTATTTTAGAAAGCCGATGCCAGATTTTATATATCATAGAAAATCGGAATTCGCAAAACAGAGTCCTGCGCACGAATTTTTTTTTGAAGGGTTAATATTTGTATTTTTCAAAAACAAATACAGATGTCGAAAGAGGAATAAATGTAGATATTGTCTGGTATTTTTAGTTTTTCGTACCTTTCTCTGAATCGCCGATGCGAATTTTTAAAAATTGCGAAAATCGCAAAAATTACAAAACGGCATACAGAAAATATACTTTTTCGAAGAGTTAATTTTTGTATTTTTTAAAACCAAAGGTGGCTTTGAAAAGGACAAAAACAGTTCTTTAATTTGGTGACCTTCGTTTTTCCGTATCTTTTGTATTCCGGTAGATGCAAGGCTCGGAAAACGAGAGAAAATAAAAAACACGAATTCGATGCTTTTTGATTATTTTTTTTGAAAGGGTTAAATGTAAATTTTTTTCAAACCAACCAGATCGTTCGAGACGTAAAAGTATATTCTTTTAGAATATGTAGACGGTTTTTCCATATTTTTAGCTGTTTGTCCATGGCGAATTTAGAAATACTTTAAACAAAAACGGAATGTCTTCTGCTTTCTTTCTTCTGTTCCGGAAGATACGGAAATTGGTTTCTGCACATGCGCCAGCTCGCTTCAGAATAATGATTTTTTTATTTGTGATCTTTGATCAGTTTTTAATTGATAACTACTTTAATTTTGAAAATTTTAAAATTCTGAGGCTCAGGTATACCAGGAGAGTGTTTGGACTACCTAAATCTAAATTTACAGACTTCTAGGTGCGCTAAATTTTCCTAGCCATCGCCAACAGATACACACACACACAGACACACAGAGCGAAACTTTCTTTTATTAGTATAGATTTCTCTTTTATCCTCACAAGTCACAACAGTGGTAGTTATCCGATGCCGAATTTATGACGTTGTACGCAGAAGAAAAAGTTTAATTTAAAATTACGGCTAATTAATTAACTTTTTGAACAAACGAATGTACGATAACAAATCTGTGCCCAAATATCTTATATTTAAAAAAAGAATGATGTAATTTGATGCAGGAGTTTGTTCTCACGGACTGTCGAAATAAAACGCATAGCGTTTTAAATATATAGATAATAAATATTAATTATTTTATATAAAGAAAAGGGTAACATTTAACTACTTAATTATAGATATTTTTGTGCAATTTATTAGTAACTAAACCTTCAATTATCAAGGGTTTCAATGGATGTTTGATTGTCTAAATGTAATTTTATCCTTATATATTATTTCTCCTGTCAACATCCCTTTTACTCAGAAAATATGAAACGCAGAACAACGAATGAGATACCATATGAAAGGTTTTAGAACAGGCTTCTGACATAGCCCATTTAACAATTCGTTAAAACATGTTTTTGATTAAAATTTGCTGAAATTAAAAAATTAAATCGGCATTGTTTTCATGAAAGAAATGAAAGGTTTTCCTGAAATTATTGTTGCCAAAAAAAAAATAAAATACCACATTATATGATGCTCATAGCAATTATTATAAAAAACACCGCACGGGTTTATTTTATACTTATGATTAAAAAGCGAAATTGAAATTGAAATGTTTAGATTTATATTTCTAAGTCCCATGGTTTTCCCGAAGCGGATGACGTCATCCTCTAATGCAGTCAAAATACGATTGTTAATTTTTTTTCTCGCGCATGCCTTTAGCAATCTTGGATCAGTTTTTAGTCTAACTTTGATGGAATAAATTAGATGATATTCTGGCTTGACTAACAACTAAATGTTGTTTGCAGATATTTTTATCCTTGCTTTTTCTTTAGAAGTTTAAACCTGCATCTAATAAATATTACATATTGATAAAAAATGATACTTCTCTATTATCCCGTCGACCACTTTTCACAACAAAAAACTATCGCCAAATAAACGGGAGAACGTTGCCATTAGAATATCAAAAAATAAATAAAATATAAGAATTTAAGGACACAATTGTTATTTTAATTAATAAAATAACTACTGAATCAGTAAAACATAATGAAAAATACACGCAAATGTCGAATGTAATACATCTAGATGACGTAACAAACACGCATGATGATTCTGACATCAAGTAAATGGGACTGCATTTTTGGCGTTTAATCTTACAGTTTGGCGGTAGTTTTTTGTTATGAAAAGTGGTCGACGGGTTAATAGAGAAGTACCTAAAAAATATTAGATTTTAGTGCGAAATCTTCGCACGGGCCCTCTGGTCTGATCTTATTAATGTAAATCATATATTCTAATAAGAGGAAATCTTGTGTATGGTTATATATATATTTTTTTTTTTTCAATTTTTGCTTTTTATCTTTTTAAGTATAATTCCTTCAGTGTCCATTCCATTGCTTTTTATGGTGTTTTATCCTTCGTTCTTCACATGTGTATTCATTTTTAAATATATATATATATATATATATATATATATACACTGACGGAAAAAAAAAAATCCCAACACCAAGAAAAAATTATTGTAGAGTAATTAAATTTGGACAATGCATTTGTCTAGTTAACATGTTTAATTGATTAGATTTTCAAGATCACATGTTAATTTAAGTTCAAGAAAATGCAATTCAAATGTGAAATGCCGTTACATTAATAGCTGCTATAACGTCCAGAATTTTGAATGCAAGCGTGCAAACGTAAATGCATTGTGTCATACAGGTGCCGAATGTCACTTTTTAGGATGGAGTTCCATGCTTGTTGTACTTGCTGTGTCAATACTGGGATGATCAGTGCTGGATGTGGATGATGCTGGAGTTGTCGCCCAATGATATCCCATAGGTGCTCAATTGGATTTAAATCTGGTGATCTCGCAGGCCAGAGTAACATGTCGACACTCTGTAGAGCACGTTGCGTTACAACAGCGGTATGAGGGCGAGCGTTATCCTGTTCGAAAACTCCCTCTTGAATGCTGTTCAGGAATAGCAGCACTACAGGTTGAATTTCCAGACTGACGTACAAATTTGCAGTCAGTGTGCTTGGGATAACCACGAGAGTGCTCCTGCTGTCATAGGAAATTGCTCTCCAGACCATGACTCCAGGTGTAGGTTCAATGTGTCTAGACCGCAGACAATTTGGTTGCAGGCGTTCCCCTGGCCTCCTTCTGACCAACTCACTGGCACCAAGGCAGAACCTGCTGTCATCAGAAAACACAACAGATCTCTACTCCGTCCTCCAATGAGCTCTGGCTTGACACCACTGGCATCGCAAATGGCAATGGCTTGGAGTCAGTGGAATGCATGCTACAGGGCGCCTGGCTCGGAGCTGTCCTTGAAGTAACCGATTTCTAACAGTTCGTTGTGTCACTGTGGTACCAACTGCAGCTCGAATTTCTGCCGCAGACGCAGTACGATGCGTCACAGCCATACGCCGAATACGGCGGTCTTCCCTCTCAGTAGTGCCACATGGCCGCCCGGAACGCATAATTTCCCTATCCACCGCGGATAGACGATTGCGATTATCATGCTTTCTGATTAGTTTTTAAACCGGACGCTTCTTAAGTAATTTCTGGTTGAACTTGGTTTCTTATATAATGTCTATTAATTTCCATATAATATCTATTAATTTCTATATAATCTAATTAATTTATAACTGTAATATAATAAATATTATGGTAATATAATCTAATTAATTTCTATATAATCTAATCTCTATATAATCTAATATTTCTATATAATCTAATAATATATATTAATTTCTTATATCATATCTTCTTATATCTTCATAATCCTCCAAAATACCGGAAATGACTTAAAAAGCGTTTGATTTTACAAATAATCAGAAAGCGTAAAAATCCCAATCGTCGATCGGCGGTGGAGACAGTGGCGCAGCCAAGGGGGGGGGGGGGGGGGGTTGGGGGTTACACCCCCCCCCAGAGCTAAAAAAATTACTATAATTGCCGCTTATATGAATCAAAACAACTAAAGTTAAAATTAAGTTTTTTGGCCTTTCCGCCTTGGCAGAATCCACCGCTTTCTTAAATCAAATTCTATACAACAATGTGATTCAATTAAACGGCGAAAATTCTACTTAAAACTGTGAAAGCGCATATTACACGCATAGGTTATGTCAAAACTTGATTTTTGGACTGCGTCACTTTGTCGAGACGTCTTATAGTAAAAGATGGGTCATATACGCTCTCACAGAGACGCTTTGAGTTATATAGTATACAGTGGTCTGTTTTTTAATTGCATTTCTGTCTTTGTTCCACGTTCGAAACAATAACAGATCATCGAATTCCAGAGAAAAAAAAAACATACACATTGTAAGTCTATCTCAGTTTCAAGTGGCTTTTTTTGCGTTTTTTGCTCTCAGTTATATCTAAGACCAAGCTATGTGCGTACCCAGGAAAAAAATCTTTGCAAAAGTAAGAATTTAAAAAAAGTACTTAAAGTTATAAAAAGCTATTTTTCGATTATGAGCAGATTTTTGCAATCGGTGTTTCTTTCGAATCATTTGTTTCGTAGGGGGTCCAGGGTTCAGAAAAACTACTTTTTGTTTGTAACGAACTACAACTACAACTACTTTATAAAAAATGTAGTTAACTACAACTACAACTACCTATTTTTAAAAGTAGCGACTACAAACTACTTTCCAAAAGTAGTCACTACTTCGCTACTTTAGTAATCATCGCTAATTAAATACACCGCAAACGATTTTTCCCGATAGACCATAATGTAACAGAATTCTTTTGAACGTAACTGTAAGCGAGATATAAATGCTACACATTTCATTTTCAATACTGAACATTCTATGGTAAACTTCAATAACATAAAACTTTCATGGCAGTCGGAGTATATTTATGAGAGTTAGAGCACGGACAGACAAACAAAGCAAATTCATAGAACCTTTTTAATTATGTTGGAATTTTTTTTTAAAAGGGGAAATTTGAAAACAAAAATTGTAATAATATTACACATTTATGAGAGTGATGTAGCACAGTAGCGCTTAGAATCCTGCATCGGGTCGGGTTACCCGCTTTTACCCCGACCCGACCCGCCGTTCGGGTCGGCTATATTTTCCCGTTGCGGTTCGGGTTCGGGTCGGATTGACTTCAAATTTTTTGTTGCGGGTCGGGTTGGCTTTCATTCTTTCGGGTTCGGGTTGGCTTTTTGAATTTTGCGGGTCGGGTTCGGGTTGACCCGGTTTTTTAAAAGAATGTCCAAAATATTTTTTCACATTAAAAGTCTATATAAACCGCAGATCACAGTTTCACAAAAGCAAAATGCGTGCCTGTCTGTTTTGTTAATCTTAGAATTCGTATCAGGAAGTTAATATAAACATACTTTTTCAACTACTGGTACGATAATGGTTATAACGAATGCTCCTGCACAGCTGAAACATTTCTGCTGAATAGTTACAATTCTAATTCTTGATACTTCTAATTTTTTTATGGCAAAAAACTGTGTGATCGACAGGAAGACAGGAAACGATTATTTAGCGTTTTGCTTCTTATAGTATTTCGTTATAAATGGAAGTTTTGAAACCGCAACTAATTTTAAACAAGTTGGAAATTGTATGTCAAACGTGACAAACGAGGTGCGTTCGTACTGTAGCTAGTTATATAAATATTCAGATCTTGATGATTTTTAATTCTGTGAAATGAATTATATCGTCTGCAGATTCATTTCTGTCATAAAATAAGTGTCTCGGTCGCTTGACGATTCAACCTCGGAAGCTCCTCTAACAAGAAAGCACCGATTTAAAAAAAAAAAAAATCAAATTTCTTAATAAATATTTTTATTAATATCTCCTAAAGTTTTGATTCGATTTTATTAAAATTTGAAATGTCTCGACAAAATTCTGCAAAGATAATATATCTTAAATCTCAAACCATTCGGTTGGGTAGTTTTTGCGTTGTTATATGCGGATGGACAGACAGACGGACGGACGGACCAAGCGACGACAATAGGTGCTACGTATTTATATAATTACGAATGCACCTAAAAAACATTTAAAGATTAGATTTTTAGTTGTATACCGTTTAGAGTCCTGCATCGGGTCGGTTTACCCGCACCCGACCCGACCCGGCTCTAGATTTTTTTTGTTGTGGGTCGGATTCCGATCGGGTTGACTTCCACTTTTTTACTGTGGATCCGGTTGAATTTCATTATTTCGAGTTCAGATCGGTTTCGGGTTGGGTTTTGACTCTAGCGGGTAGGGGTCGGGTTGACCCGAATTTCAAAAGAATGTCCAAAATATTTTTTTCAGGTTAAAAATCTATGTACAATAAGACTTCCATTCTGGTTTTTCTTCCAAAAGGCGGCCACCTCTATTTAGCGCCACTTTTTAATTCCTAAAATTTATATATTTGAAAACGCTTATATCTCTGAATAGCGGCCACCTCTAAATCTAGACACACATAACATGTGCAGAAGATTTTTTTTATATAGAAATAAAAACAACTTAAATTTTTTCTATTTATTTGTATGCTTGTGGGGGGGGGGGGGGGAAGAGTAAATTATGGGAAGTTAGGGGACAATTTAGATAGTTACTTATATATTATTATTAGGTAGAAACAATTGTGGACATTTTTTTTAAATAAAGAGTTTTAAATATTTGAAACTGTATGCTGGAGGAGGGGCAAAAAGGGAAGCGTAAATTTTGGGGACAAGGCAATAATTTTTATTTGTTGTCATTAGACAAATGAGTGAAAGATTTTATTTTTGTATAAAAATAAAGATTTAAAAATATTTTAAACTCCTTTGTATGCTACTATGGGGAAGCGTGAATTTGAGAGATTAGGGATAATTTAGAGGATTTATGTTTAGATAAATCCATTCTTTTTCTTTTTTTAATAAGGATTTTACATTTCTTTGCTTGCTGGGGGTGGGAGGCAAAAGGTAGAAGAAATTAGTCAAATAAAGATTTAACATAGCCAGACGACTATATTTTGGTAAAAAAAAATCGTAGTCGTATAAAAATACATTATATTGAGAAGATTTCTATGGATTTAAATAACAGTACACGAAGTTTCTGACACCCAAACTGTGAAAATGACAGCTAATTTGTGACTGTGCCCGTCGTCTATGGAGAAATATATGACACTGCAAATGAGATTTGTCGCTGACGTTCGCAAATTGTTGCAGAGAACATATTTCGCACGAAAGAAACGAGTTATAATCATGTGATTTGAAGATTGGGACCTTTTTTCCTCCCTCCGAAAGTAGCGTCGATGCGCGCTACAAACTACTGATATTTTGTATCGCGCTACTCGCTACACTACACTTTTTTAATGTAGCGCGCTACACTACAAACTACTGGAAAAAGTAGCGGCTACTGTAGTTTCGCTACTTGTAGCGCGCTACTTCCGAGCCCTGAGGGGGTCTGTACACAAATTTAAAGACTATATTTCATTTGTTGGTAATGTTGCAACGAACTCTTGCTTATGATGGAGATTCGTATATTTATCGTTAAAATTTTATAAATTAGTTGTGGTTCCTCTTTTAGCTATTTTTAATTCTATCGCGCTTCTAATATTGTAAACGCTGTTTAAATGAATCATAACCAACGTAATTGCGAAGAAAAGCATAATGATTTCATTCATTTAAAAGACTGATTCCATTAACCGATGATTCATATAACCGGCGACCATCTTTATTATAAACTCAAAACCCCCCCTAGAACCGAATTCTGGCTGCGCCCAGGCCCGGACTGGCTCCATTGGGGGCCCTCGGCTAGAAACTGAAAAGGGGCCCCTTACCGGGAAATTTAGAGGACATAGAATATTAGAATATTTACTTTTTTAAAATTAGGTTTACATGCCTAAAAAACACATTTAGCTACTTTGTCACTTGGAAAATAGTTGGGTTAAAATGTCAGCTTTCTCTGATGTAGTTTGTTTACTTTCACAATAAATATTTATATTATTTTTATATACCGTACCTAAACTAGTTCCATGCTAGAAAAAAGTAAGTATACTAATTAATTACGAGTTTTTTATTACTTAAAAATGGGAGTGAAAAATACTTTTAGTTTTAGGCAACCAAATAACAGAAGTTGAAGCTCTAATAATCTAAATCCTTCTGTAATACCTAAGTAAATATTAAAAAGGGACAGAATGGTAATAAGAAAAAGCCTATTGAAAAAAAGCAATGTCCTCTTTAATTTTAATTTAATTGTTACAAATTGTAAAATAGGTTTTATAAGAAAAAGAAAAATGGCTCTGCAATACCTTTGTACAGATACAGCGAACTAAGAAAGTTTATGTGATTGTGAACGGCTGTTTACTAACCAAACGCCTTTTTGGTCAGTTCATCTAAAATAGCATCTTTATCCAAGTTATAAAAAAATCTTTCTACATTCATGAAAAGAAGATTAGAAATAAGGTATTGGATTAAAGTAGATCTAAGTCAATTCTTGAGTATTTTAAGTTTAGAAAACACCCTTTCACAGGTGTACAAACTTGTAAGCTACATACAGGTTGGTAAACATTCTGAGAGTTCAAAAACAACAGAAAAAGCGCATGATAAACACAGAAATCATTTTTTCTTGTCAGAGCAGTAACCACAAAGATTTTTGTCTTTTTCAAATTCAGATTCTACATCGTCATATTCACAGATTTCTTCAGCTCCATTGAGATTGCCTTGTTTTCTTTTAATGATAGTTTCTTCAGCCATTGTAAAGCTTTCAGATTGATCTGCAAACTCTTTCAGCTCTACCTATAACTGACTTCTTTCAACTTTACAAAGATTAGAAATGCTACAAAGGGCTTCTGCAGGAAAACTATCAAGCATTACAATTTCATTAAATTTCTTTGGGTCTAACCAGGGATGATCTACTGAAATTTCTTTGTTTGGACTAAATCTTTCTTCGATACTTGCTCTGGCACAATCTAAAACACTGAAAAAGACCAATTTATAGTTTTGAGCAGTTGAGATTCCAAGAGCCTCGTCTATTGATTTTTCACCAGGCATTACTTTTTTCTTTTAAGTTCTTTTTTCCTTGAAATCTAACTCTACTTCAACATCAATACTGCTTTCTTCTAAATTGCTATTAACTATACTTGTATAATATTTTGTTTTGGAATACAGAGCATGAAAGTGTTTATCACTCCTTTTATCCCTTATTTGTTGAAGCAGCTTCTCTACCAAGTTCCAGGCTGTAGAATAGTCAGTGGTTTTACTTTGTAAATATTTTAAAATAGGAGATATAACAAGAAATAAATCTAATAAAACAATAGACATAAATAGGTTTACAAATTTATTTTAACTACAAAGTTTCTAGTATGTTAAAATACAAAATTTTATTTGCATTGATATAATTAATATACACTATAATGCCATAAATGATGGGAACTTTCAGTTTTAGACATTTTTTCAAATATTTAAAAATATACATATCAGATTATTTTGAAATTTTAGAATTAAAAAGAACAGGTTTGACTTCATATTTTTCAACGTCGATTTGATAAGGGGAACAATTAGGGGACCAACCAAAAATTAAAGAAAAAAATAATACTTGGGATCACCCTGTAAAATAAAATGCACGAAATGATCTGTCGCTGCAGAATATGCATAGGTAGACATTGTATAATATGTGCATTCATTTGTGTAAGAATAGCATGTATATTAATAGAGATAGAACGATTTTTTAAAAAAATTCTTGCATGTTTTTTGCTTATAACACACAGGGTTTTTAACCAAATTTAACGCCAATTTCAGAAAAATTGACAAAATGTAGTAGCAATAATATAATGCTATTGGAATATAAATATATTAAATATTTAAGGAAATATGGGCAGTTGTATGCAATAATTTTTATCTGCGCATGCGCGAACGATATCAAGGAACTTTTTGCATAATTTAGTAGTTAATTCTCTGGAGCAACTTAATAAAAAAAATCAGTCAAATATCGCAAAAATTCAGAGAGATATCGGCGTTAGAGTGAGCTATTTTTTAGTTTCTGTCTAAAACTCGTTGAATGATAAGGGATTGTCCACAAATTGTTATTTTTAAGTTATCGGAAAGCGTTCGGAAAAAGTTTTTTGAAAAAGCTATTTAATTATAGTTTACGGTTATGTTTAGGAAGATTTTGACTCTAAATTACGATGAAAAGGAAAATATAGTCCATACATTGATTACATTTAGGTAAATTGAGGTGTTTATAATAAAATTTTGTGAAATTTAGCCCAATACCAAGGCTACACTAGATACCGGGCTGGCTCATTCATTATCATGACGTCACAAAAGGTGGCTGGCCGCGACCAGCGATTGGTGCAAAGCGACGAGCCCGTCGTTTTGTGCCAATCGCTGTATGTCTTTCATTTTGTCGTTTCGCTTTGTACCAATCGCTGGTCGGGGCCAGCCACCATTTGTGACGTCATGAGAATGAATGAGCAAGCCCGGTATCTAGAGTAGCCCTGCCAATACGCAAAACACTCTACAGTAAATTCTATCGCATATATATGTATTTTCTGTATATACGTAATTTGTATGCCAGTAGTGAAGATGGTAAACTAAAATCTAAGATATATTATACATTTTTCATAAGTTATGAGTCAATAAGTTGTAATTTGATTTTTACAGTTATATTTCAACAGCTTTTTGGGAAATTACGTAGTAGATCGGAACCGTCTATGCCTAAAACGTGTTGTGAAATCAAACCGAAAGGCTTCCTTTAGAGGCGATTTCAGGGGAATTTTGATCGTCTACGACTAATGATGCAAGTGATCGTACTGTCCAGCGGCAGATCGTGGCACTTGGTTTTCATGGCCGAGCTGCAGTTCACAAGCCAAATATCACGCATCTGAATAAAACCCGTCGATTAAAGTGGTTCAAAGAACGACGGCGCTGGTCAGTAGAAAAATGGAAAAACATCCTACGGAGCGATGAATCACGCTAGCACTTTTGGCAGTCCAATGGACGTGTTTGTGTGCGGCGAGTGCCTGGCGAACGATATTTACAGGACTGTTTCGTACCCAGAGTGAAATTTGGCGGAGGTGGGATCCTGTTGTTTTAATATCTGGGAGTATAAATGCCGAAGCCTACAAAACAATTCTGGACAATTCAGCGCTACCGATATTATGGCAACAGTTTGGTCTTGTTCCATACCTGTTTCAGATTGACAATGCTCCATGTCAGACAACAGGTTTTGTTAAGACGTGGTTTGAAGAAATTGGTGTGGAAAACCTTCCCTGGCTAGCTCAAAGTCCAGACCTCCACACTTTGGAACACCTTTGGGATGAGTTAGAGGGCCGATTTAGAGCCAGTCCAACTCGGCCAAAAACACCACAGAAATGTTTGCTACTCTACAGGATGAATGGAGCAAGATTCCTCCAGAAACGTATCGAAAACTAGTAGAAAGTTTTATCTCAAAGAGTTGCAGCAGTTATTGTGGCGAAGGGTGGCCCTACACGATACTAAAGTTATGCTGAGTCCCCTTTAAATTCATAGTATGAGGGCAATAACATTGCAGTTTTAAAATTAAGAGGGGGAGGGGTGGCTAAATAAGTTTCAAACTCAGTTTTTTTCAAAATAACTGCGAAACTAAGAAAATCAATTAATAATAGAGCTTCTCATTAATAAGCAAATATGTAGATTAATTAATAATTAATTTTATTGAAAATTCAAAATGTGTTTGCGCATTATTTCAAAGCATTATTTCATTTTTATTTTCATATAATTAAGAATTAAATTCAGTTTTAAGATGTTTTGAAATATTACATCAGGGTACAAAATATATATTTCATTAATAATACTGAAAAAATAAGAAAAAACTAATAACAAATGAAAATACACTTACAAATTTTGGCATCATAACATAATGTAAGTGTGCTTCGCTAAAGTTGCGTTGAAAATGGATTCAGCATCTACTCCCTCCCTCCCCCCTCTTACCCTTGAGCAGCACAAATGTCTAACAAATACAATGATATGGATTTTCGAAGAATATCCATCCCCCCCCCCCCCCGATTTCCTACGGTCCTAATGACAGGACTACCAATAGCGATTATTTTTATATTCTATTTTCACTATTCTTTTCAAAAAATAAATTTTGTATTATGTTTCTCTTACACATGTTGTTAAAGCGCATGTGAAAAATTTTTATTTTGAAAAAGTGGTACGAGAAAAAATTAAAAAGTAGTCGCCAGTGTCAGCTCTGTAATAAGGTGTATTGTGACAAATCGCCATGTACATGCTGGTTTTCCAAGAAAAACTAAAGTGTCAATAAACAATGAAAAATAGCATACATATTAAGATATCTGACTACATTTAAAATGCGATTTTTGTCTAAAATTTTCGTTTTCTTTGTATTACATTTTATTAAAGCCCGCATTTTTACCTTTCCAAATCTGCGCTTACATTTATTGTACTATAAATAAAACCTAAGTTATCAGAATTTAAAAACTACTTGATAGTGAATGAAACCGGAAGTGCCAAACGTTTCAACGTTAATTTTTTTCCCTTCGTGCAAAAACTGCCAAAACTGTCTTTTAGATATAAACAGAAAAAAAAAAAAAGACCTTGATCGATAACTACAGTAAAATTCCAATTCGTACTCAACATATTTGTCGGATATTAAAGAAAAATAATAATTTTTAAACCAAACAGCCTTATGCAATTAAAAACCACCATCAATGACGAATTGAACCCTGCCGCTGAACCGCTTGGTTGGTGGGGGTTTTAATGCCTTGTAGAGAGTAGATTTGGTTCTTTTTTCTTAAGCCATTGTCGAATAGGCACACGGAATAAGGTCCTGGATCGTACGTCAAAAACTCCTCAATATCTTCATCCGAGTGCTTTGCAACCCAAATTCGTTTGAAAAAAGTTGTGGGATTAATAGAAACCAATTCGTTGTCTACTCGTATCACACTGTTCATTACAGCAAGAGGTTTTATTCTGTCGCTCCGTTTAAATTTGACAGTTCCAAAGTCACCAACAACAACACTGTTCACGTATTTAATGTCTGATTACCTAGACTTATGGCAGTTGATCCGTTTAGGCTAAAAATAAAACTTTTAGGAACTGAAGTCCGTGTCAGCTGTTATTAGCGAAAGAGTGTTTTAGTTATTTTATTTTTGTGTTATTTAAAAGGCAAAATAAAGTGCTCAATTTTTTTAAAAGCAAATAGAGATTATGATCCGATTCCAGGTATGCTCATTTTTATTTATTTTTTAGTTATGAAGAAAACAATGAACCTCAGATGCATAAAATATAGTCAATCATATAATTTTTAGTATCATTAATGGTCAACATTTGCGTTATAATGCCCTTTCAAAGATAATCCGCGAAGTAATGATTTGGTAGCAAAAGGATTAAACTTCGAAAATATTTCTTACATCCGAACGATCACTTTACTGAATAAACAAAGATTTTCTTTGTAGATGAAAAATAAAAATAAGATTAAAAATTAGAATAAATTTCATGAGTTCGTCGATATGACGATCGTTCGTTTTAAATTATCGCTGACTAGACTTCAGTGTCTGTTCAGTACACTATAATTGACAGTTAGATTTGTTTTATATTAAGAGTTTTAGTACTCTTCTCGATTCGTGAAAAGTTCAGAATTCTCTCTCACTCTAGTAGGATTTTTATCCAGATCATGTGTTGCATCTCAAAAGGTTTCTCGTTTCCTGTCCGCAAAAACCTTCTTGCGGTCGGACTTTCTAGCATTCGCCCGGGTACTCGGCGTACCCTGTATTCTCGAACAGAGGTCTAGCACCTCTCTGCGTTTCTCTCGCAGTCACCCGGGTACTTGGCGTACCCTGTATTCTCGAATAGAGGTCTGGTACCTCTCAGCGTTTTTCTCAATCTGAACTCTTAATTAAAATCCTTTCGCTCATGGTTTTCGCAATGGGAGAGGATTTTGTCTGAGGTTAGGCTTATCAGGACCACTTGTACCGTGGGACCATGACATCACCATAAACCAGTGCGGTATTGGTTCCTTTCTAAAAAGGGGAAAATAAGTAGTTGCACTTTGTGGTTTCTCACGGAGATCTTTTTTTCACCAAGACAGGCCACCAGCAAAGTAAGTTATGTCATCCTTGGTGGGCAATGATACATCAAATATAATTCTAAAGTTTTCCTCTGTTCACAAAAGAAGTTCGGGATTGCCACTATTTCAAAGCAAGGCCGATGTGAGAAAATATGCTGGAAATGTTCTTTTAGAAGTCTTCACACGAGAACTCTCAGATGCCGCACACTGGTTCTCACGCACCTGCACGTAAAAGTAAAAATGGATGCTTTATAGCGTAAAATGGTTAGTTTCCATGTTACATAGATGTGCAGTGCCGTATTTCCCGCTGTTTCAGTTTTTTGTTTTAACCCTTTCAGGGGCCACTTGTGCTCCTGTAACGTTGAATTCCCACCGGAATTTAAAAAAGAATTTAGTTCAAAATAAGAATAAGCAATTTTTCAACTTTTTCTCGTCAAAGTTAAAAAAGTGAAATTTCATTAAAAGTTTCTGGTTTGAATCGGATTAAAATTAGGTGGTATATAATATATACCACCGCCCCTCAAAGGGTTAACACCTATTTCTGTGGCACTCTCATTGCTAAACTATTGATCAGAGAAAAAAATTTCGATTCATAAAATGTATGAAATTTTATCCTCTTTGGTTCATATACTATACTGTCGACTTTCACGTAAAATGCATAGATTTAGAGTTATTTTGATAAAACAGAGAAAAGTCCGTTTTTTTTTTTTTTTGTAAAATGAAAAGTATTTTCCGGAAAAAAGTTTGTTGGAAAACGTCAGATTCGTGTTCAGCGACCCTAGAAACATAAAAGCACCAAATATCAAAACTTTCTTTTAATTTCTACCAAATGACTGGACTAATAATAGGCGAGAAACACAAACACGGAATTGGCGACTCAAAATACTGAGTATGTGCAAAGTACTTATGAGCTAATAAACTAATTCGATTTATCTTACCTGTATTTAATGTATCACTATTGTCCCTTAAAGGCTGACTTTGCGATTGAGAAGTGGCACTAGTTAACCAAGTATTCTAACTTTTCGAACTTTTTTCAACGTCTAAATATTTTCTCTTCTTTTTTTTTTTCCTTTTCGAACCATACTACGATACTGAGCGAATGAGCGTCTCAGTGCGCCCTGAATCAAAGCCTGTGAGCACTATACAGAACTCGATTAGTAAGTAGCCAGCAGTCCTCTTCCGTCTGGCCAGCGACACGACACAGCGCCACTACGTAGGCTACCATAAACAAAAAACAACTGGGCACTGCTTAAAATTGATTGTAAACGCGTAAAATTAGTGGGAAATAGTGAAATTTGTCAAATGTAACTAACTAAAAAGTTGTACTCGTATATCCATTTTGGGGGGGCCCCTTGGGCCGGGGCCCTCGGCAATCGCCGACCAGCCGACCTGGCCAGTCCGGGCCTGGCTGCGCCACTGGGTGGAGACGGAAATTATGCGCCCGGAACCCGGTCTTCTTCCCGTAAGGCATGGTGACGTCACGGCGACGTCAGTGTGAAGTCACACTGTGACTTTGTGACCGTCGATGTGACGTCGATGTGAAGTCACGGTGACCTGAATGTGAAGTCGTTATGGCCGTTTTAGAGCTCTTTTGTGACCACTTTGTGAAGTCACGGTGTGACAAATTTGTGAAGAGTGTGTCATTTGTGACGATTTTGCCATTAACTTTGTGTCGAATCTGTGACTAAAGCGACAACATTTTGAAGTCACATTGTGACCAATTTGTGAAATATGTGTCATTTGTGACGATTTTGACATAACATTGTGATGAATCTGTGACGACAGTGACAATATTGTGAAGCCATTTGGGTCCTGTCCTGTGATGGATGATTTCAATTTATTCAAACCCGACTTGAATTTTTTAATTTTATTTCAAGTCCACCCAAAATCCGACCGTAACCCAATAAAACAAATTCCGTTGACCCATAACCCGTCCGAACCTGATAAATGTTTTGATCGACATTCCTCCGTACCCAAAATCCTAAATAAAAAAATATATCTACAATTTAATACAATTATAGAAAAGAAGTCTATAAAAATATTTATCATATCTATTTTATGGCTTATACAGAAAAATAAGCATGTATAAGGCTCATTCATACTAAACTATAGTTTTTCATCTGAAACAATATTATAGTAATTCTTTTGAAAAATTAGATTAACCCGTACCCCAAACTGCAAGAATAAAATTTTAATCTAAAATCGAAACGAATCCGAAACAAGTGACTAAGTGTCTTTAATAAATCCAAATTAAAAAAACTCATGTTTTATATAAAATAAAAAATTGCCGGTCTAGTTTTTTGTTTTTTCAAATATCTGAACCGTCCTTATAGCGGGAAAGCCCGCTATTATACTCTGTCATAATAATATCTGTCATGTGAACTAAACGCGATATTTAAAAAAAAGTAGTCCCCCCCCCCTCTCCCCTTCTTTATTAACAATCCCTATTCACATAATAAGTACATCATTGTCTATTAGCGTTTTATTTCTTTTTTTTACTAGGGAGTTCTGCCCCCTAGGAGCTACGCTCGCCAACCCCCGTTATGTCACCGCAAACTTTAAAAGCACGCTAATTTGATTAACTCTAAAATGATTACAGAAGATTCAATTAGAATTAAGCGACCAGTGGCGATCGGCTTTAATCGGGTTTCCATTCATTTTCCTTTCACTGAGATATTTTAAGGCCAAATCAACTGCTGTCAACTGCCATCATAAACACTTATCCGTCAGCCGAGGGGGATAGTTAAGAAAAATATTGTAAATAAATAAAGATTTAAGATTACTTTTTTTTCTCTTTTCTTTAATGTATTATAAATTTTATTATTTAAAGTTACTGATAATTGACACTTTAGTGAGTGGGGCTTTCGATTCTATAATGGCAGCATTCTTCCATTGGTTTTTTGGACATTAGAATTTGGCAATAGATTTTTTTTTTTTTTTTTTTTTTTTTTTTTCCTTGTCATTCGGAAGTTGTCAACCGTATAATGGAGAAGTACCGATTTCTTTTTCCGTAAGAAGTTTGAAATGTATCGATTCCAATATGACGTAATTTTCAAAGTTTTCTTTCTATTATTAAACTTAAAAATATATATTGAAAGGAAATATTAATATTTATGCTGTTTTAAAATTTGCGATAATAGGTCAAATATTTTGTCGAAATAAATTAATATATCCTGTAAATATATTTTTATATTGAATCTGTTCGGAAATATTGTTATTTGAGCATTTTAAATATGACGTAAGTTTCCCTATTTAATGCTTTGAACACGTAATAATTTAATTATTGCTCTTTTTAATATTCACGCGCAAGTATATTTTTATTATGTTTTTTTTTTTTTTTTTTTTTTTTTTTTTTTACAATTACTGCTTTTAACACGTGTTCATTTAATTATATTTTTAAAGTTTTATTTCTATTTTTGATAGTTACATGTAAATACATTTTTTAATTGAAAGGGAATGTTATTATGCGCGAACTTTTGCAAATTGGCAACAATTCAAATAGATTCTGCGCATTAGTTGAATATTTTTATCCATTAATGAGTGGGTTTTAAAGGTTTTAATTAATATCTTGCGTTAATGAAGACATTTTCAAAATTTTATGATTTTCAGCGTGACAGTAGGTTTTCAGCTGTAAGTACACAAAATATCAAATCTCTAACTTATACAGTTTCTGAGATCCCACTCTGTGACGGACTTACAGAGAATCGAGACAAATTGGGTTTCGTGGGATGAGCGAAACCCTAATAATAGAATCAGTTTGACCCTGACCACAACAACATAAATATATAATTTTAAGAATTATTCTAAAAATTGTTACTGCACTGCATTTTAATTTTCAATTTAAAAGCACATTTAAAATAAAACTTTTAACAGATCATATTTTTTTTTTAAATATTTTTTATTCTTACTACTTTTTATATATTGATATTTTTAATTAATTTTTTTTTTTTTACATTTCTTATATGCTATACAAGGCAGTGCATGAATTTTAGGTACAAATTATATTAGATTAAAAATAATTTTTAACTGTCATAGCTAGTGAAAAGTGAGGGTAATCTAACGCTTCTTCATATGATATTATTTGTTAAAAAAAAAAAATTAAAAATGTCAAAGTAAATGTCATGTACAGTTTTATCGAATACATAATAAAAAAAATATGTGCAGAAAATTGTAAAGCTCAACCTTAAATACAAAAAAAAAAAAAAAAAAAAAAAAAAATACTTTAACATTTTTAAATTATGAAAAAAAGGAAAAAAAATAGTATTGATAAAAAGCCATTTACAGATTTATTTTGTGAAAAAGTACCCCTTGAACAGGACTCCCACTGGTTCGTTTTTTTTTTTCTTTTTTTTTTTTTTTTTCAATATTAGTATTTGTGCTAGGTTTTTACAACATTTGCAGAAAAAATTACGGACCGCGTTGGTGTCTGCAAAATTTATAAGAAAAATCTAAAACGATGATTATTTTTAAAAAAGGCGGTATTCAAAAATGGACAGAGTAGGAGGCTTGCTTGATCTACGATTCTGTACATATTAAACATATAGTAATATTAAAGTGGTAGATTTTACATTTTAACCACGTTAAAAAATTATATATTATATAATTTGAGTTCATAATTTTAAAAAACTGATACTTTGCCCTGTTTTTCCTTTTTTCTTTTGGGGGGGGGGGGGTTCTTTCTCTCCTTTAACCATTTAAATTTATAAATATACCTTTTATCAAATATTCCAATAGGTTTTAAACAGTATCTTATATATTTAATAAGAGAAAAGCAAAAATTTAACCTTCAAAATAAGATATGCTACAAATCATGCATGGGACCTCTATTTTAAATACTATATGTGTTTTAATTACGTTTACTCCAGTATTTGACTGGTATTACTTTATATATAAATGATAACTATAAAAAAATAAAAACAATATTTTGCTTATTTTTTTTACCATTATTAATTGATTTATAAATTATGTATATATTTATGAAATTGTAATGTTTTTTAAATAATAAGTTTTGCAATATATTATTTTTTAGAAACACCGATCATTTTTTGTTGATAACCCACTGCACTGCAGCCACTCTAGTTAGCATATGATGTGAAGAAAATGTACAATTTTCTATTGATTTACGATTCATCAATAGTAATACATGTTGACGCCGATGACATGATATCTATCTGGTTTGATGTCTGATTCCAGGGCAAGAACCACAGTACCATTTGCTGTGATTCTGATACCATAATACGTAGTATATCCGGAATACAACCGGATTTGAGATCTATTATATAAGTTTTAGAATGCAGTTTAGTGAATGTTACTGATATTTTGCATTAAGGATGCTATTTTGCATTGTTTTAACAATACAGATAATCATATTTATATGATACAATTAAAAAATAATAAATCTAATATTAATATCAAATAGTTATTCATCTTTTAATGTTTATCAAGTGTAGAAATGCAGTCTAACCACCAAGCGTAATAAGACATCGGTTTATCATTATTATTTTATTTACTGAATTATACGGTAATTGTAAGTAACAAGCTTATTTTAATCATACTGATCACAATAATCCTACATACTTTTAAATTTATATACTAAAGTATAGATGTTAAATGAATACTTTGAAATTTATCAAAATCATTTAGGAATCAAAATAGTGAGTAGTGTAATTCAAAGCAGAAAATCAAAAATAAAATTATTATATTACAGCTATTCATTACTTAAAGATTATGTATCATTATTATTATTTTGATAATTAAAATATTTTAGCAGGGTAATATTTAAATTCTTACTAGTATACACAACAACAAAAAAATTTCAAGCTTTGCTGTTGGTGTTCTTTCTATGTTAAATAATTTAATCATGTAGATTGAAAAAATAAAATTTTTACATACCTTTCTTTAGCAGATGTAATTTTTTATGGCATCAACGAAGTAATCCGAGTAATACAAGTGCTTTTCAAGTAAATTAGGTACAAAAACATTACAAATGCATTGACGAATATCATAACACGCCAACGCTATTGTAATTATTTTCGGACTTATAATATTTTAATTGGAATTCTCAAATCCAGAACATAAATCCTTATAAAAAAAAGTTTCTTCTAGATAATATTCATTGTCTGTTCCGTTCCAACAATTAAATGTCGTGTTTTACTGTTTAGTGGTCTGCAGTATGCATTAGCACTCAGCAAAAACAAGGCCAAACGACGCAGATGCTTTTCTTCATATTTTACAGCAGTTCCTTAAATATTACTACGTATGATAAGGATGTTAATTACGTCCAAATTTGAAGAATAATTATATCTCTCTGAATAAAAATATCTCTCCTTGAACGTGCAAAAACGTATCCTTCGACACATAATTCGTTCACATCCGCCATTTTGGAAGAAGAATAAAATTGAAAATATTCTAATTCGAACTTCGAATGACAAAAGTCGTCTGCTTCCAATATCCGCAATTAAGATCTGCGCAGCATTGTTTAACCAGAAAGTAACACCTCGCAGATGTTAACAGCTTACCGCAAATGATAGATAAAACAAATAATTTAAATAAAGATATTTCAAATGCTTTATAATTTATATGGCTAGAGGTGATATCTTACTAAGCACTGGCCAGTTTGGAATAGATTGCTATAGGAATGACATGTAGTTTATGACATTTACTTTATGACATATTTTTAATTCGTTTTTGTTCGGAAATGCATTAAATTGGCTGATGTTTTTATTCAGAAACTATGTAATTGAAAGACGTTTTCCATTTTTTGTTAAAAGCAGAAGATATTTCAGAAAAAAATGTCAAAGTCGGCGTTTTGAACCGAATAGCCGACATGTCAGTAAAAGAAAGGGGAAAAACCGGTCGTCACGTGACACGAATTGCTTATAACTCGATAAGTAGTTTATTTATTTTTAAAAAAATGAAAAATCATTTCGAATCCAAATTGCTTCCATAGACCGTCCTGCCCAATTTATGCCTTTGCGTTTAAAAGTGAGTCTGAAATTATGTCAGAAAGCTTCGCGTTGTTGAGCAGGTCAGTTAAGAACCACCTTAATTATACCGTACAAGGAAAATCCTGAAAGTGTTGGATCGTCGCAAAAATTGTGCCCTCATTTTTTGACAAGAAAACTGATGTTTGGGTTGAGTGGCCTCTCAAAATAATTAAAGATTGGAGATTTTTAAAGAAATATTTTTAGCATTACAAAATTAGCAAATGAGTTCCATGCGGTAGTAGAAAAAAAAATAATGTTTGCATTTAAAATGTTAACAAACCTGTAAATTGCTAACAATTTTATTAGACTGGGAGATCTATTTCTGAATTACTTTCCGCTAAAACTTTCATACGTTACTAAATTTCTATTTAGGATTTTTTACCTGTGTATTATATAGTATATTTTGTTAAATTTCTTGAAAATGGTAATGAAAATTGTAAAAAAGTTATCTGCCTCATATATGTAGACAGATATTTATTTATTATTTTATTCTGGAAATACTCAATTTATTTAAATAGTGTGTGACAATGTTTTTATTAATGATTTAGGCAAATGACATAATTCAAATCTATATTTTACGAGTTTCTGTTTCAAATTACCTCTCCGATCACACTGTGAAGTCACAGTGTTGGAATTTTGGTCATAGGTGTGACGGGACTTATGCGACTTGAAGTGACGTCATTGCAACGTCACAAAATTTTTTTAAGCTCTCAAATAGTAATTTTCTTGATGCCATAAGTTGTTCTAAAGTTTATTTTAAGTTTTCTTAAAATCTCCAAGACGTTCACATTTTGGTCACAGCGTGACGTTACAAAGTGGTGGAATTTTGGTCACAGGTGTGACGTGACGTACGTGACTCACAGTGACGTCACTGTGTCTGTGCATGCTATGCGGGTTGAGACAGTACCACCCCTTGACCAATGCTCCCATTAATCATGCACAGTGGATATATCCGGCCAAGTTTTTCTGCAATATTGCGGAAAGAAAAAAGACCTTCTCGTAGCCCTATTATACGACCTCGTTCAACCTCGGTGAGCTGTTGATAATGGCTTCTTCGTCTTCTTAAAGTCATTCTTGGCTAACATCAACTCAATACGTCAAATTTCGAAGATAAATAACACTCACAAACTTTACAGCACGCATTTAAAGCAAACCTGATATTCAAATTATGAGTGGCACTACTAGCGCCACACTCATGCGCGAAGCTCGAAATTTGAATCGATGTCATCTTTCAGATGTATAACCACGCCTACCAAATTTCGTTTATCTAACACAAGTCTTTCTTGGTGTTGGGATTTTTTTTTCCGTCAGTGTATATGCAAATTTTATCTTAAAAATGGCTCTAACGATTTTGACGAAATTTTGTATCTTACCGTTTCGGGGTAGCAGAAAACCATTGGGCTAGGTCACATGTTCGAGAAAATTCGATTAGTGCGTGATTTTGGGTCATCATGGGTCAGGGTCAAGCTAATTGTATCTAAAATAATGGTTCAAACGATTTTGACTAAATTTTGTATCTTACCACTTTCGAGCATGAGAAGACTATTGGGCTGGGACACATGTTCGAGAACTTTCGATTAGTGGGTCATTTTTGGATCAACATGGATAAGTTTATTTTATCTAAAAAACGGCTATAACGATTTTGATTAAATTTTATATCTTACGAGTTTCGGGCACGAGAAAATCATTGGGCTAGGTCACATCGTCACATGTCCGAGAAAATTCGATTAGTGGGTCATTTTTGGGTCAAGCTAATTTTATTTAAAAAATGGCTCAGAGTATTTAGACTAAATTTTGCATCCTATATTTTCGGGCACGAGAAGACTGTTGGGCTAGGTCACTTGTTCGAAAAAATTCGATTAGTGGGTCATTTTGGTCATGAGTCATTATGGTTCAAGCTATTTTATCTTAAAAATGGCTCTGAGGATTTGAACTAAATTTAGTATCCTACAGTTTTTAGGGAACGAGAAGACTATTGGGCTAAGTCACATGTTCGAGAAATTTCGATTAGTGGGTCATTTTGGTCATGCGCAAGGCTTGATAAATGCGGTCGCCAGGTCGTCACTGGCGACTAAATTATTCCATCTGGTGGTTTATATTTTTGTACAAAAATTGACCTAAGAAAAGGGCACAAACTGACTTTTTTTTCTCCCCCCCCCCCAACACACACACACACACATTTACTTGCGTGAGGCAAGCAGAGATCTTCTTCTTCTCTTGTACTACTTTTAATGGAAGAACCAAGTTTAAAAGGCATTCTCCATCTCATGTACAGAAAAAGACATTCTTTTCTGCTCTAGCCAACTAGCATATCACGTGATTAGAAAGTTCGGGGAGGGAGACATTTCAATAAAACAGTAAGAAATTGTGTCAATCCAGCCTTTGTGTCGTCTAAAATTGGATACAATGCAAAAAAAAAAAAAAAAAAAAAAAAAAAACCAAGTTTTTTTTTTGGTAAGTTTTAAATCAGATTTTTTTTTTCAGAATTTAAACTGATTAATCTATCATATTCATTTTAAAGAATAATAGCATATATATGATTACAAGTAATTTATTTGAAATCAATATTTTTTACTGGTGACTAGAAACTTTTTCTGGCTACTGGATTTTATCAAATTTGTAAGGCCCTGGTCATGCATCATTATGGGTCAAGCTATTTTTATCTTAAAAACGGCTCAGATGATTTGAACTACTTTTTGTATTCTACGGTTTTTGGGCACGAGAAAATCATTGGGCTAGGTCATATGCTCGAGAAAATCTGATTAGTGGGTCATTTTTGGGTCACTGTGAGGGGTCAAGCTAATTTTATCTAAAAAACAGCTCAGACTATTTTGACTAAATTTTATATCCTACGAGTTTCGGGCACATGAAGACAATTGGGCTTGGTCACATGTTCGAGAAAATTTGATTAGTGTGTCAGGATATTTGAACGCAAAGCTAATTTTGACAGAGCATAGCTTGGTCTTCCCTGCTCGGGATTATTAAGTTAATTAAAGCTTAATTGGTCGCATAAGTATCTTTTCTTCTCTTATAATTTCTGTTTGAATTATTTGGGGGGATTGGATGCTTTATTGCATGTTTCCCTTTTTTTTATATATGAACAATATATTTTTTATATACGATACAAAATGCGGCCAATTTATTTACGAATGTTTTACTATCAGGTCAAATCAGTGAGCAGTTAAGAATCCAGGCATTTACTAAATTTAAAAGTTTATGCAAATAAACTGATCTTTAGCATTGATTTTGATATCTGTAACATAATATAAATTTTAAAAAATTGAATAAAAAGCATTGGATTCTTGGCTATTGTGTGAAATTTTCAATTAAAAATACTTTGTAATTGTTTATGCATATTATATATATTTGCCTTTTGCCATTGTTTGTTTTAAAATGTAGTGTAGATCATTCTAAAATTCTATTATAACAAGAAAATCTGTAAAAACAAAGCTCATGTTTTGCCAAAATTCTGCAATTGTAAATTTTTAGAACCAATAAATATGACAAAAAAAGTGTGGGATTCAACACTTGCTTATGGTATTTATTCATTAAATAATTCTGTTACACACATTGCATTTAAATGTATCATTAGTTTATTTTCCAAATCTTTCCATAAATGAACTACACATGAGGAGGGGGGGGGGGGATGATATCTTTGCATGGCTTCGGTAAATATGACCTGAACCCGAAGATTCTAAGTCAATCTGAACCCGAAAATTCTAATTCCAAGCAACCCAAATTAATAATAATAATAATAATAATTGAATAAAAAAATTAATTAAATAAAAAAAATTTGACCCGTAACCAGCAAAAAAATAATTTTTTTTTTTTAAAACTTGAAACCTGACATACTTCAAACCAAATGGAAAAATAGCCTACAGTTATACTTCTAATAACAATTTTATCTTTTATATGTAGAAGAATGAACTATATACTCGTTCAAATATAGTTTTTTATATCTGAAAAAATATTCTAGACAATTCAACCTTATATTGCAAAATCAGGTCAATCTGAACCTGACCTACAAGAGTCAAATACCAACCAAAAAAAAATTAAAAGTCAATCCGACCCATAGAAAAAAAAAATAGAACTCAACCCAGCCTGAATAAAAAAAACTTTGACCTGATGGACAGGTCAGGTAAAGTGGAGTTACCTAACATGAAATAGTTCCTCAATAGTTGTGTCTCTATAAATCATCTTAAATTTCTAATTTTGACTGCATTAAAAAAAAATCTCCACTCTTACAGTTTAGGGGTCTTCGCAAGAGAGAGAAGAATGCAGTTTTAATTACAGAAATTAGATTTAAAAACATGCACATAAATACATTAGTTAAAATGCATTTGAAAGGCCTAAATTTACCTTAAAGTTTTATAAATCCTTTCAGAAAGTCTCCCTGTTTTTTATTAATTTAAAATTTCACAGCAGATTTAGATATTTCCTGACAGGTAAAATACATGCATTAATTGTTTACTGTATTTTAGACATTATTCTATATTTTTATTTTAAAGTTCACTATTTGATTTAAACAAAATTTATAAAACATGGAGTTTGGGTTCTTGCTATCTCCACTCAAAAAATTTGCAATATATTTTTGACAAAACACAACATTTTACAAAATATCTTTAATTAAAATTTTAAATATAAAATTGGATGTAACAAATAGCAATTTGGCCAAATATCTTTTTTTTTTTTAAGTATATACATTGATTAGAATTTATTTTTCAAATTTTGAAATAGAAATAAAATTAAACACAAATTAAAATTGATATTTTACTATTTGTATGTTTAAAAATTTTAACAACTTGATGTATTTTTTATAATATTTCAAATATCTTGCTGCTAACTAACAAAACACTACATCTTTAACTTAAATCTAAATAACATAATTTTAACTGTAGATACATGTAATTTATATTAATTTTAGCTAAAATATAGGAACTCATTATTACAACTGTTAAATGTAATTTTTTAATTTATTGTTTACTTTAGAAAGTGTATTTTAGTGCAAAAAAAATTAGGAATTTATATTTATACTGTTTATATATTCAGACATATCATTGATTTTTAGTAAGTCAGGATGTTAAGTTATTTCCATTAAGATATAGAGAATATTCTTCACTTGTACTATCCAGTCCAGGATGGCTACTTATATTGCAAAAGAAAGTTTCCTTATTTCCATTATTAACGACACACATACGGTATTTTTTAATGTATGACGCTACCTCGTAACACACTTATACAGCTTGCTAATACCTATTTCAGAAGAAAAAACATAAATATTGCACAATATTCATAAAGTTATTACTGGTTGACAGTTTCATAAATCCAAACTCAAAATTTAGTCCAACAACTTCATATAATAGCAATAAATATATGGAAGAGACCAGAAAATTTCCTCATTTTCTGAAGAATATTAAAGTTTAATTCTAAGACATATCTATATCTGATGGGATAGCTAATGCTAATTGGATTAACCCATTAACCGCCAAAGCATAAGGGGTTAAAATTTTTTAATACAAATTATCTTCGTTATTCATTTGAGCATATATAACATTAATTTTTAGTGAAAATAACAAAAAAAGTCTTACCTTACGAAAAATCGGGTGTTGCGTTCACGCAACGTCAGCGAAATAGGAGTACTGATTTAAAGCGAGTTCAAATGAACAAGTGGAGAGTTTTCTTAGAATTGAGCACTGGGAAATTTTTTTTAGCTTTGTTACAGTTTAGAAATCTATGATCACTTCAGGGTTGGCAAGTTTTTGACGCATGACGTTTTTTACCGTCATGTCAAAAACCTCCTTGTCAAAAATGTCAAAAACCCATTTTTTAGTAGTTTGTTTTTACGTAAAATATTCAGTATCAAACAGACTCTAAAGTATATTTATCCATCCAAGTAAAACAAAAAAGAATTGCATTAGATTAGAATAATACGTGTACTGTTATCTCTGTTAGCTATTTCTAATCTTAAGCTATTTGGCAAAGTAAAAAAAAATTTAGATTTTTTGAAGAAATCCTGTAACTTATAAGTATTAGATTACACAATGTGTATAATTTCGGTACAATTTATTACATTGTTGAAAACAAAACTTTAAGATTCTACTTATTGAAGTGCAAATGAAAATCTCCATAATAGCATTTATGAAATACATAAGATATGCATTTTAAAATATTATATCGAAGAATATTCAAATTTATTCACTGCCAGTCTATGCTTAACATTTATTGTCATACAATGTAACAGCATTTTTGCATCTCTAAAATAATTTTAATGTACTTTATTAAAAATGTATATTGAATGTTATTTAATAATTATAAAAACATTTTATTATCATTTAATATTAATGTTAATTGCAGTTAGTAGAATCTATATTAGTGAAGATTATGACAAATATTGTTCTTATCTTTTACTCTTGTATTTTTAAATCTTGCCATTTTAGGAAATGATCTTCTTTTAAATAAATTTAACAAATGTAATTGTTAAATAATAATAATAACAAGAACAACAAGGTAAAATCAATCTAGAAATGTATTGTACGCTACACTTACACCATAAATTGGAAGACAATCGAAAATGATAGGTTTTTTATGGAATAAACCGGTAAAAACACTGTTTTTACCACTGTCATGTCAAAAACCCAACCCTGGATCACTTTATAGTAAATTAATTTATTATAAAAATTTTTTTTTTCCTTTACAAATTGCTATTTATATTCAGAAAAGAATTTCAAGCATGAAAAGATTCACTACAATGATGATGTAAAGCAACATCACAAACTTTGCATCGATAAACTGTCTGGCTATGGCATTGTTTAGAACACAGTCTTCTGCTGTCTTTGGACGTGATGATTAAACGTCCACATTCTCCATGAAAGGGCTTTTGCATGCTGAGCCTACTAGGCCTTCCTGTTGCTGATCTGTTTCTGGCTAACTCTTTGCTTTCGAAAGGTGTTTGCAAAAGAGACAATGCAACTTCACGTCTGAAATCTAAGAGAGACTTTTTATTTTCAAAACACAATCTTGATACTTTCCATGTGTTTGTCAATGTTACATCAATGTAATTTGTAAATATTGGCCACCACCATTTTTTTTTCACGTATTATTATTCTGTAATTGGCTACTAAATTGTCGCATAAATTGACTCCTCCCATTTTGGTGTTGTACTGTTCAATAAGATGAGGTTGTGGGACAAAAACTTTTTTTTGCATTCTTGAATAACGGAAACATTTTTTACTGGATGAATTTTTCCAAATGTTGAAGCAAGAGTCGCAACAGAATTTACAACAACATCTTGTTCATCAACAATAACTTACGGACAACAATTGTCTTGTTTTTTTCTTCGTACTGAAAATCATAATAACCCCTCTCATTCTTTTGAACACATTTCACAGATTCCAGTGGGCACATTTGTTTGCGGTTTTCACGAATCGTGCCTGTAGCACTGAAAACACTATTTTTTAGATGAGAGAGAAGATAAAAAGAGGTAAAAAATGTATCAAAGTAAATGGCTGAGATTAGCAGGATTTTCAACAACATTGAGCAAATTTAATATCACCTCACACTTCAATTTTACCGGCAGTATCGCATGGTAAAATATCATTGTCATTATTTAAAATATTATCATTTCCTTCTTCTTCATCACTAGCTTCTGCTGTATCTGGTGGAATAACAATAATATCAGTTTCGTTCTCTTCATCATGATCTGAATCTTCATCAAAAATTCTTTGAAGAGTTTCCTCTAACATAAGATATCTAGTTTTAGGCATTTTTATGAGTGCAAAATGAGAAATAAATCCACTGAATCGATCGACACTAGTGAATAAGGGAAGTACTCTTTTCCCGCTGACGATTCACAAACGCAATACCTGTTTTCACCCCCCCCCCCATGCAAACAAAAGCAACTGATTCGTGGAATGTTGCGCTATACTTTGACCTTGGCTAAAAATAGATCCCCTCTAAAGCTTATATTTGTCTAGCTATATTTTTTCTGCGAAAATGACGACGTGAAAGTTCTTGTTTAAAAATGCTTCAAGTTAGAAACTCGTTATTAAATATAAATAAATTGCTGAAAGAAAATATTTTTCTATTTAAATATTACTCATAACATTCACTACCTAAAAATTATCATTAATATAAAATTCATTTGATATATAATTTTTTATACACCTTTATTTTGGCCGTTGCGTGAACGCAACACCAGCGGTTAATGGGTTAAGCTGGCCACCTAGTCAGCTTATGTTAATGTATCATAAAATTTTCAAAAATGGTTAACTTGCCTTCAATATAACATCTATCCACAGAAAATGAGGGCATCTGATCACCTTAATTTGTATTAAATACCAAAAATTCATATCATGTGCATCTTTTTAAAAATATATAAAAATTTTACTTTTTTTTTTAATCGTGCATGATTATTATTGGCTTAAATATCACCTGTTTGCCAACCTGCTTCTGATTCATTGCGTTTACACTACAACTAACAAAATGTTGAGTTAGCTTCAACATTCTGTGTAAATTTTATGTATAATTTTTTATCGATTAAGCCATATGTAATCGCCATATTCATTTTGAATTACCATTTATATTTTGTATTTGATTAATTAAAGTTACAGTACTTGTTTAAATGCACAATGTTTAAATATGCAACAAGAAAAATACTTTTATAAATATAACATCATTATTTGTGCTTATTTCATACTTAATCAACCTAACAATATAACTTAAACTTATCTGCAATTTAAAATTCAGTTAATGTTAAGAGGTCTTTTAATAATATAGTGAAATATAATCTTTCAATATTTTAAATACAATATATTTAAGGCTGTTGTTCTTAACAAAATTAATAAATGCTACTAAACAGTAGGCATCTTTCAAACATATTAACAAAGTTGTTTTTATATGTGCAAATGTGCATGAAATTTGCAGACATTAATATTCAAGTGCTTCAAGATTTAATAAAATTTTTCTTTTTTTATAAATTATTGTTTTACATTATAATTAGTATTTTATATTATAATTAGTATTTTATAAAATAGTCAGGGGTCAATGCAGGGTTTTTTTTTCTTGCCCATTTTGTGAAAAGTAAAGGTTATTTTTGTGAAAGATAACATTTTGTAACAAAAGTTGAAATCCAGTTACTCAAATTCGAACCAAGCATTTATTAACAAAAACTTTTTAAAATCCCGTTGATGAAGTTTTCCTTTCTGGTAAACTTGCTTGCTTATAAATTACACATTTAAAACAGTCACAAAATAATAAATAAATAGTAAGTTTTTATGGAATAGAATTTTGTGAAAGTATTCATTAAAAGGAATTCTGTGAAAGGAAAGGGCCCATTTTATGAAATTGATTTTAGGCTCCAAATTTTGCCTGGATTGACCCTTGATAGTATCTTTTTATAAATAACGTCTATAATCGATTGTTATAGTTGTGTCTCTAAAATCATCTTAAATCTCTAATTTTGACACCACTTTAAAAAAAAAAATCTTTGACTTTAAAGGAAAGAGAGAAAGGTACTTTTTTCCAAGAGAAGGAAATCTGACAACATATTTTCTAACAACCTATCCACTGTTTCATATACACACTACACAGCAATTTTTTCAACATTTATACATACAATTTATTTAATATCTAGATAGCAGGGGTCTGTCCAGACTTTTTTCCCAGGGTCCTGTTTTTGTGAAATTGTGAACAGCTCTTCATATTTGGGAAAAATCTAGACATAATTATGTGAATTTGAAATGATCGTTCTATTCAGGTTCTTATTTATACATTTTTAAGAAGATATATGGATGTAAAATACATATACACTACTGGCCATTAAAAATGCTACATCATGAAGGAATGCAAATAACAGAATGACATTTATTGGACAAATACATTATAATGGGAAGGACAAGTGATTACATTTTCAGAAAATTTGGAGGTATGGATCCCGAGAAAACACTACCCAAAGCAGCCACTTCTTGCCGCAATAACAACATTTATCTGCCTAGCCATGGAGTCGAACAGAGATTGGATGTCATGTACGTGTACATCAGTCCATGCAGCTTCAACACTATGCCATAGTTATCAACCGTAGTGACGGGCGTGTGGTGGCGAGCCAGTCGCTCAGAAGCCATTGACAGGGCATTTCCATCAGGTGAAAAATCATGAGAACGTGCCGGCCAGGACAACAGTTGAACATGGTCTGTATCAAGGAAGGTCAGGATAGTACGAGCAACATGCGGTCGTGCACTGTCCTGCTAAAACGTAGAGTTGCGGAGGCATCGAAGATAAGGCAGAACCACGGGCCGTAACACATCAGAAATTTAACGGCTGCTGTTGAAATTGCCGGCAATGTGAACAAGAGGTTACCGAGACGTGTATCCAATGGCACGTCATACCGTCACTCCAAGTGATATGACAGTATGACGATTCGAATGCAAGCTGGCAATGTGCGTTTTCCACGATGCTGCAAAACATGGATGATAGCATCATGATGCTGCATACAGAACCTGGATTCATCAAAGACGACGTGAGATGCTATTCCTGCTTCATATACAGCATCATGATGCCAGCATCCATATTTGGCGGCATCGTGTAAAACGCACATTGCCAGCTTGCATTCGAATCTATGTACTGTCATATCACTTGGAGTGACGGTATGAAGTGCCATTGGATACATGTCTCGGTAACCTTTTGTTCGCATTGCCGGCAATTTCAACAGCAGCCGTTACATTTCTGATGTGTTACGGCCCGTGGTTCTGCCTTATCTTCGATGCCTCTGCAACTATACGATTTAGCAGGACAATGCATGACCGCATGTTGCTCGTACTATCTTTACCTTCCTTGATACATAACATGCTCGACTGTTGCCCTGGCCGGCACATTCTCCTGATTTCTCACCAATTGAAAATGTCCTGCCAAAGGCTTCTGAGCGACTGGCCCGCCACCACTCGCCCATTACTACGGTTCATGAACTGTGGCATATTGTTGAAGCTGCATGGAGTGATGTACCCGTATATGACATCCAATCTCTGTTCGACTCCATGGATATGCAGATAAATGCTGTTATTGCAGCCAGAGGTTGCTGTTTTGGTAGTGTTTTCTCAGGATCTATACCTCCAAATTTTCTGAAAATGTAATCACTTGTCCTTCCCATTATAATGTATTTGTCCAATAAATATCATTCTGTTATTTGCATTCCTTCATGGTGAAGCATTTTTAATGGCCAGTAGTGTATTTTCTTTTATATGTAAAGTGACAGGTCAGATTTTACTTTTAAATGAATAATTTGTGAAATGTTTCGTTTAAAGATGGAAAAATTTTGCGAAAAACCCATTTTTAAGACAAAGAATTTTGTGAAGGGTCCTATTTTAGGGAAAATAATTTTGTGAAGGGTCCTCTTTAAGGGAAAATAATTTTGTGAAGGGTCCTGTTTCAAAATGAGAAATTTTGTGAAGGGTCCTTTAAAGGACCCAATTTTTTCCTAAACAGATCCCTGGATATAAACCATTTATCTATTTTTATGTACAAACAGAAGTAAATTGTATATAAAAAAAAACCAATATCTATAAATTCACATATAAACAAGCATAAAAGATCATTAGGTTTGTTTTCATAGCTGTTTAATATCATTTGACAACAAATCTCACTTTCTGAAGCACGGATTGCACCAAGCTTTTTAAAAAAATGCCATGGTCTCTCCCAATAGTGGAAAAGTACCAAGAGAAATTCTTTTCGACTTCTTAATATATTGTGCTGTCCTCTAAAAAAAAACCCTTTTTTTTGAAATTTTCTCTATATAAAGTCTAATAAAGAATTAAAAAAAATAAACATGGCTAAATTTTCACAGTTTGTTCTGACCAAGATTTTAAGGTTGAACATCTTTCATTTTATCACTTTATTCAGGGTGTCTATTCCAGATCAGCAATGAATTTCCCTGACATTTCCAGGTTTTTCATACCAATAAAAGAAAAATTCCAGGTATCGAGATTTTGTCATGTTACACACAAAAAATCTTAAAGGTTGTCTATTTGAGAGTGAAACTTTCACAACTGATTCTGAGGTACAAATTACTGATTTGTTGCATAATTTTTTGCAAAATTTACAAATTGTTGAACTTTTTAACAACATGCTACACGTTTTGCAGATACACACTTTTAACATCAGGTTCTATCCATTTTGCCAAACCAGGATGAAATTCTTTATCACATCAGTGACAGTTAAATACATATTGCTTTGACATATTTTAATACAAATATCTAATAAATATTCAATAAATTAAGCTAACAAATGTTCAGTTCTTAAACAAAAATAAGTTAGCCGAGTGAAACACGTAATCAATCCTACAACATTTAGTAGAAAGTTTCAGTGAAGCTGGAACTGAAAATCTCCGAGTTACAGAGGACTGAAAGGGGTTAGACCAAATAGTTTGCACAAGAGGTTGAAATACTCTTTACAGTACTTATGAAGAGCAATGTTTGATTTTAACGGCGTTGCAATTTCAAATCCTTAGTTTTATAAGAAACGTTTTCCTATTTTTAATTTCTTAAGTTCAAAATTTTCTAACTTTTTCTCAGAATTTTCAAATTTTCCTGACTTTTTCCCAGAAATAGTAAATTTCCCTGACTTTTCCAGTCATTATAAATTTCCCTGACTTTTCCAGGTGGCTAGACACCCTGTTACAAAATGGCAGCCAATTAAGCGAGAATTAAAAAAAAATCCCACTTTTCCAAAAAATAACCTATGTTACCTAAAAAACACACCCACACCTGACATAATCAGCTTAAAATGAAGCATTTTATTACATATTTAATGGTTTAGCATAAAAAAATATAAATTTATGTAGATCATTCTAAATTTCTATTAAACAAGAAAATCTGTAAAAATGAAGTTCGTGTTTGCCAGAATTCTGCAATTGTTAGTTTAAATTATTTTTTATTTAAATAAGCACTCCTTATGTATTTTTAACTATTTTTATTATTCTAATTGCTGCATAAAAAAAAAAAAAAAAAAAAAAAAAGACATTAGTGAAATATTTGATGTAGTATTAGGGTGTTTTTTTTTTTTTTTTAGAAAACATTTCACTGTGGTTTTTTTTTTTTAGAGGAAAGCACAATATAAGAATACAGGCAAATTTGGTGCATTTAAGCATGAATATGAATGTGTCAGAAAGTAGCAAATTTGGATTTGAGAAAAGCATAGCAAAAATAATAATAAATAGCTAAAAAATATTTTTATCCTGAATTTATTCAACAGTATTTGGCTAACCAAATATTTAGAAAGAATGCAGAATATAAGCCAAATATTTATTACACTCCTAATTTAAATCAATCAGTTTTAAATCATGACTAAAATCAAGCAGATTTAAATCAATAAATTCTGTCTGTTATCTATTCATAGATATATTAAACAATAATATGCTTGAAAATCATTTTTTAACCTTATACTGTTGTACAAAGTGCAAATTCATATTCATTTTCAATTAACTGAAAATGGGTGTGCCTGGTCAAAAGTTTTTAAAAAAAAATTAATTAAATTACAGTTTTCAAGAAACTTTATTTGGAGGTATATTTTTCATTCTATTCGATGAGATAATAATTGAAATTACGAGCTACTTAGATTTGATGAAAGAGAAAAAAAATTCAAAATTAATAAACTTTATTCATTTAAACCTTACATGCAATGTTATTGAATTGTCGTTCACAAATAACAGACACATAAATGTTAATATCATACACTACAAATTCAAATTAAGAATTACATCATTTTAAGTTAAAAATAATGAAACACTTAACTGAAGCTGTTGTGTAAATTCAGGGGCGATAAAAAAGGAAAGAAATGCTTTACATAAATCACTTTCTTACACCTAAAAGCTTTAAGAGTAATGGGATTCTATATCCTACAAATTATCTTGAAAATTGCACAATTCAGCTGAAAGCCAAAAGCAAACTTTTCTACTAAAAAAAAAAAAAAAAAAAAAAAAAACATTTCACTCAAAAATACAAATCTACTGTAACCTGATTAGAGGGAGACAAACCTACTGAAACAAAACAACAAATATCAATTTAAATGACACACTGAAGCTTTCTAAGCCTAATCATAATATATAGTTTATATGATGATATTATACCAGCTACAAGCTACAATCAAAGCATAATTCATAAACACTGAAAAAACACCCGTACAACACAAATTCAAAGTATTATGCCTCAGCAGCAACAATTCTTTTAGTTTTTGCACAACAAATTTTGCATGATTTAAATGGACAGAAAATTCCAGGACTACAATCAAAAGCATTCTTCAATAACAATTCTTTCAATTATCGCCTCTTAAAGTGTTGGAAAGATTTTTTAACGTAGCTCAATCTGAACTACTCTTCAACAACAATTCTTTCAATTCTTGCACGACAAACTTTGCACCTTTTAAATAGCCTAAAAATTCTCGGAGCACAATCTGAACACATATAACGGTGGTTACATGGTTCGGTATGAGTGTTCACGGGATTTTGTTCACATCCTTTGCACAACTCAGAATCTCTTGATAAAACAGTAAATGACGAACTTTCACTGTCAATAGATGCAACAGAGCAAACACTAGGTGCTCTTGATGCCTTTGTCTTATCCATATTGTTGACATCCGTAGAAGAGATATTACTCCAGCTTGACGTAGATGAATTAGATGATGATGTACTACAATTTCCAGCGGAATGAGATTCACAATTCCAACATTTTTGAACTGGTTTGACAAAGCTATTTGTAGAATCTGACTCGTCACTGCTATCAGTAGAATGGGATTCACAATTACAACAGCATTTTTTAACTGGTTTGGAAATGCTATCAGTAGAATCTGATTCGTCATTGCTATCAGTAGAATCTGCATCAGAAATATTTTTAAGAAAATATTCCTTAACTTTTTCGTCCACACTCATAGCAGAATCGATATTTTTGTCCGGTAGTACTTTTCTATTATCAATATTCTGATTATCATCAATAGATTCAGTCTGCACTTCCTTAGAAACTGCTTCTTTCTTTTCAGGCGGTGCTTCCTCAGAAACTGCTTCTTTCTTTTCAGGTAATGCTTCAGATTGATTTTTGTCAGTGTTGGATGATGAATTTGGAGCAACATTTCGTTTTCTTAAGTTATTGTCCGAAGCATTTGGTCGTGGCGCAGCATTAGTAATTGATTTTGTTTCGCGATCGTAATAGAAAATTTCAGATTGTCTAGGGGAACCATCATCCCCACCATCATGGTCAGGACCGCCAGATGAATTTGAGTATTTTAATTTTTTCTGCTTCTTCGGCTTTACAAGCTGATAAACAACAATTCCAATGGCCACAGCAAGAACAGCACCAAAAACTAATGGATGAGCTTTAGCAATAACTAATGCACCCAATTTAGGCATTGTAAAACCTCTAAATCTAATTAACAGATCACACAAAAAGAGATAATAGAAGTAAGCGAAAAATCACCAAAATCCTGTCGATCAACAAACAAGCGAGAGCCTGCTGTTACTGTCACGCACGCATACACAAGTGAAAACAAAGAGTTGCGTTGTTATTGCTTTGGTTCAGAACCGAAGATCAGGCGGCGCGTGGGTGAAGGAGATTTGCGTATGGAGTTGTTCTTATCAGAGCAAGTATTTGTAATAATTTTATTATTTCATGCTTTTATAGTTAAGAACAGGTAAAAACAACGACTACATATCCTTATCTTTCCAAAATAATGGCTCTCGTAATAGGAATACATGCCTATATTTACTCTGAAAAAATCCAAAATATTCATGAAAGTATCACGTGATTGGGAATTCAAGCACTCGAATACACCATCTGGTGGAAAAAAGATATAACTTCTCCCTTCAGGAAAATCCCTTCAATCCCATTGCGTTACATGCATTTTTAATTTGTTCATAATGATTATTTTTTTGCGCAATTTCAGATTTCATGTGCTATTTGTGTTCTGTGTTTATATGGCAAAGTAAAAATTATCAGAATTTGAATATCTAACACTTTTAAACGCATTTATAATAAATAATGGTTTCAATGGCACTTTAGCATTAGTTAAAGGGACAATTTTCCTGTACCGACGGCTGCAATCAGCGCCTCTATAGGCCGTTTCAAGTCCCAATCTGATTTAACCCGATCAGCGTTCGTAACTCGCAAAATTTTCGCCCGCGCGCACGGAGAGCTGACTTCTTATAAGGAAAGGGCAACTGACATCACTGTTGGTTAAACTACTGTTGGTTTGGAAGAAAAACCTGTTCGTTCTTTATGACTCCTACAGTACACATGAGATGAAGTGATTTGATTGGCCTACGTTAAACTGGTCTGTGATATGATTGGCCTACGTCGCCATGACGATTCCTGCAATGATAGCTGCGACAAAAATACAGTGGTAGATTGGTTGATGGAACTGTTTGTTTGTAAACATGCCCTTTCCTTATTCTGATACATTGTAACCAGCGGTCCGCCCATGAATACAATGCCAAAGATTTTCAGAGGAAAATCTTTGGCAAAACACAGATTGTCTCCCATAGAATAGTATGGGGTAGATATTTTCAAATTAGATTATCTTTTAAAAATATGATGAAGTTGCTTACAATTTTCGCTCATATACATTTTTAATTGTAAAAACTACAGGTTTTATTTAAATTCATCGCCAATATTTAATTTGATATTTGTTAAAAAGGAAATTTTATATAAACTCAATAATAAAAAAAGAAAATATGTTAAGTATTGATCATAAAAATATGAAAAAGCTGTAGAAATAACTAAAAGTGACAAAAAGTAATGTGGAAAAGTTAAAAAATTGCCTGTAATATTAAGAAAAGTTCAGGATTCATTACTTGCGCGCACTGAAAGTGTGATGCGGTTGCGGCAGAAAGTGGATCGGTGAGTTCACGGAGAAAGAACCTGGAGGGGAAACTACAATAGGCGAGGATATCGAAAATGCAAGTCATATATTTTTAACAAAAGAGGGCGCTGTAAAATTTGGCGGCTGCCTTTAAACAGAATGTCATTAGATTACATGTTAAATTCCGAAAGTATTTTACTCGATTATTTTTAATTATAGCAATTATATGTCATAAATTTAAGATGGGGTATAAATGTCTTATTCCGGGATGTAGATCGGGCTATGATGATGAGATGAACAAAAGAAAAATCGAAGGAAAAAAAATAAGTATGTTTAGAGCTCCAAAGATGAGTGCTTTTTATTATACTTTAATTTAAAGTTATATGCATGTAATCATTTTTAAACTAAGAAATTTTTATTCTAGTATATCGATCTTAGTGCATATGTTTTTAAAATGTTATACTTAATGAATGCTAATGTCTGTGGCTAATTGACATGGCCATTTAAATTGTCTTATAGAGTGCTATTTGTTTGGCTGTAATCTGAAGCTGTTTTTTCAAAATTACTTTTAAATTAAGAGAATTGTCTCTATATGTATCTTACTGTAATTAGATTTAAGTATATATGGTTTTTAATAACTATAATTTTCAAATTTTAAGGTAAGCATGTTACCTTTTCTATCTGCAGCAGTGTAGGAAGCATTTATGTATGATAAAAAAAATGAGAGTTTTTGGACCATTCATGACAAACATTATATTAAAGTCACAATTTACGATTCTTGCAAAAAATAGTTAATAGACCCTATTATTTATTCAAGTTTTATTTCCCAAATAATTAAGATAAAAATTTGTTTTTAAATGTACATATAATTAATTGCATAGATATAAAAAGTTATGAGTTATTAAATTATTCAAAGGTTATCGATATATACGCAAGATTAAAACTTATTCCAGAAAATTTGAATAATACTTTTAATCTCTAAAAATTATAAGTCCATTCCGTATTTCTTCGCAGTACAATATCCGTGATATTATTTTTAAATGACTATTCAGATGTTTTTGTCAGGATGAACTCTTATTTAAAGAGTTATAAAAAGCAATCGAAATGCCAAATATCTATTAAAATATATGCATGGTGTGAAGAAAACTTTATTTAATGAAATTTCTACTTGTTTGACTTTTTTAAAGTTCAAATTTTCAATCAAAAACATTTAAAAAATGAATGCTTTTCGCATTGAAAAGCATTGCAGAAGCAGGCTAGGATCGCCGTCAGTTTACCGTAGCGCCATCTATAAAGAGAAAAACTGTATTGTAAAATTTCAACGTTACTTTCTCCTTCCATCTATCTTCCTCCGTGGGTGAGTTCCAAAGACATTTAAGATACATAGACTGGCAAAACTCTCAGTTTAACTGAGGATTTTTTATCACAGCTGACGTACGTCAGATTGTTGAAATTTCATATAGTAGTATATTATGTGTGGTTAGCTGTGTTGCGCTATAATTTCTTTATTCGAGAATTTTTCTAAAAGTTTTTTTTAAAATCGTTGTTAAATTTAAAAGTATTCTATTTATTTTAACACTTTATTGTGGCATTAGTTTGTTATTAAGACGAAATCGCAATTGTTATATATGTGTGTTGCATGTGTGTAAGCACCGGTAATCAAGGTATAAATAAAACTTTATCTTTCCATCGGTAAGTCAATTTTTATTTATGAGTATACTTAAGAATGCCCTTTTTAGTAAATGTTGGTGTCATTGTTTCATTTATTTAGCCAGTGTTATTTAAAGTGAGGACAAAATAAAATTCATCAATTTGATCTGGCCATGAATTTATGGCACAAATGGGATTTATTTAAAAGTAGTTACTTACTTGATTATAAGTTGTTTAATTGAGATATGTCTCATTATCATATAAACACTGAGATATTAGCTCTCAATGTTACATAAAACTAAAAAAGTATTTTTTTTTTTTTTTTTTTGAGTTTGAACAGCAAAATTATATTTATTCATAACATTTTAATCAATAAAAATATAACTTTCTTATGAATCGTTTCATTTTAATTTAGCTGTTAAAGTAGAACTGTTTTGGAATTCCTAATGCATTTCTAATATATAATATACCTTGCAGAGTGTGGTATAAAATAAAAATATTTACTGAAACACTAAGAACTTTTTATTACTGTTGTTATCCAAAACTGTACAATTAGAATAACTTTTACAAGTCCCAAATGAATATCAACATATTGATAACCTCCTAAGCTACAAACAAGTTATCTGTGGTCTGCTTACTAATGGAAGTCGAGGAACTGACTTGCAAAAGCTGACGTTTGGAATTCGAGGAACTAAGTTAACAAAGTCTTCTGTTGGAATTTTTATGCCAGCTGGAGACATTCACAGGCAGAGATTTTTATTTAATTTTTCTGTCTGTAAATGTAACTTGCTAGAGCAGGGCCGGCGCCAGGGGTGAGGCAAGTGAGGCAGCCGCCTCAGGGCGCACCCCTAGAGGGGCGGCATTTGGCTCGCATATTGTATGTGTCGAAACTTAAGAAAAAAGAGAGAGAGAGATTTTTTTTTCTTATTTAAAATAAAAATACGGAGTACATTGCATATAATTACAGTCAAAGAAGTTGCATATAATTACAGCGAAAGGATTCCGGTTACAATGTTTTACTCCACTTTAGTAAATTTTCTTCTCGGCGATTTTTGAATTATTAGTGATTTTTGACGAGATTTTTTTTCTCTTGCGTTTCGCGGTGATTTTTTAATATTCGTTAAAGGAATTAATTCTGATTCAAACTTTTAGCCTAATATAGTAAATTTTGTTCTCCGCGATTTTAGAAATTTTAGTTGTATTTAATGCAATTTTCAATGCGATTCTCAGTGTCTTTTCGCGTTCTTCTGCGAATTTTTGCTAATTTAGTAAATTTTGTCCTACGCGATTTTTGAAATTTTTCCGATTTTCAATACAATTTTTAGCATTTCGGGGTATTTTACGGCGATTTCTTCACATTCATAAAAGAAATTCGGTTTCAAATATTTAGCCTAATATATTACATTTTGTCTTCCGGGATTCTCAATACGATTTTTAGCATCTTTTCGTGTTGATTTTTTTACATTCAGAAAATAATTCCTTTAAAAATATTTTAGCCAACTGCAGTAAATTTGCTCCTCTGAGAATTTTTAATTTTTAGCAATGTTTATGAAATTTCTAGCGTTTTTTATTTTTTGTTGTTGTTGTTTTATGGCGATTTTTCTACCTTAGTAAAAGAATTCCGGTTTTAAAATTTTAGCCCAATATAGTTTTTATGTTTTAGCCCAATATAACCCCTCAAGTTTGTCCAGTTTTCAATAAAGTTTATTCGGAATTCGTACAACGATTTTTGAATTTTTCTATGCGATTTTTAGAGTTTTTTCCCGTTTCGCAGCGATTTTTTGACGTTGTTAAAAGGAATTTGGTTTCAAACCTTTAGACTAATATAGTAAATTTGTCCTCCTCTATTTTTTAATTTTAGCGCTTTCTCGCGTTCTGCAGCGATTTTTTGACATTCGTAAGAGGCATTTAGCATCAAACTTTTAGCGTAATACAGTAAATTTTGTCCTCCGCAATTTTTGAATTTTTAATGTGTTTTTCAACTCGCTTTTTTCGCGTTCCATGGCGATTTTTTGACATTCGTAAAAGGAATTCTGTTTCAAACTTTTAGTTTAATATAGTAAATGTTGACCGCTGCGATTTTTGAATTTTTAGCGATATTCAGTGTTTTTTTTGCGTTCCATGGTAATTTTTTGACATTCCTGAATAATCCCTGTTACAAAGTTTCAGTTCACTATTAGTAAATTTTGTTCTCAACGATTTTTAGCGTTTTCCGGCGATTTATTGACATTCGTAAAAGAAATTCGGTTCCAAACTTTTAGCCTTATGTAGTGAATTTGTTCTCCGAGATTTTTTTATTTTTATTGATTTTTAATGCGATTTAGAGTTTTCGCGTTTCTCGCTGAATTTTTTGACATTTGTAAAAAAAAAAAATCAGCTTCAAACGTTTAGCCTATCATGTGAAATTTTGTTCTCCGCGATTTTTGAAGTTTTTGGGATTTTTATTGCGATTTTCAATGTAATTTTTAGCATTTTTTGCGTTTCGTGGCGCAATTTTTAAATTTCATAAAAGGAATTCGGTTTCAAACATTTAGCCCAATATATTACATTTCGTATTCAGCGATTTTCAATGCGATTTTTTCGCTTCAATTTTTGACTTTCGGGAAAGAATTACTGTTAGATTGTATTAGCATATAGTAGTACATTTTGTCCTCTGTAATTTTTTTTTTTTTCTTTTTAGCGAGTTCGTTTTTGTGTTACGCGGCAATTTTTCCACATTAGTAAAAGGAATCAGGTTTTAATCATTTAACCCAATATAGAACATTTTGTCCCCTTTTCAGCAAAGTTTATTCGGAATTCGTTTAGCAATTTTTGAATTTTTTTTGTTCGATTTTTAGAGTTTTTAGCGTTTCGAGACGATTTTTGGACTTTCGTAAAATATGTTTTTTTTAATCTTTTAGCCCAATAGTATATTTTGCCCCTTGCGATTTTTGTATATACAACTTTTAGTGCTTTTTTTCCGCAATTCGCCGCGATTTTTCCACATTAGAAAAAGGCATTCTAGCCCAATATAGTAATTTTTTTCTCTTTTCATTAAACAGGGCTCCCACTCGGTCCGTTTTTTGAACACCACTATTTTTTTAAAAACAATCTTCTTTATAATTTTTGCAGAAATTAACATCGAGGTCCGGTTTAGTTGAAATTGTTGCAAATACATACCACAATTTTCTTTTTAAAAAAATACTGGTTTTCAAAAAACGGACCAGTGGGAGCCCTGATTAAAGCTTATTTCGGAATTCGTGGAGTGATTTTTATATTTTTTGCGCTTTATATTGACTTTTAGTTTTTTTTCGTGCTTCGTGCTATTTTCTGATGTTCCCGGGTAACGCCGGTCGGGTCAGTCAGTTAAATTATTCTAGCAAATGATAAACAATTATTTTTTTAATATTAGGGTGCTATAATAAACGATTTTGACAAAAAAAAATTTTTTTCAAGGCGAATTAATATCGAATTATTTATTTCACTGTTGATACTTGTGTTTTTGTAAATATTACTGATGTAAAATTTAATCTTCATGTATACAATTTCAAATGATCATGTAATTTTCTATTCATATCATAATTTCGCTATTTAATTTCAAGAATGTGATGCGTAGTTTGCGTTAGTATGTTTATCTATTTTTGTCTTGATAGTGTGATTGCTTTATAATATTGATTTTCGTATTAAAATAAATGACTTCGCCGAAGAAAAATCAAGGAAAATTAGATCTTGAAATTTTGTTTTATTTTTAATAAATATTTTCTTTTAAATACTACTAATAAGGGATTTTATTTTTCTGCATGTTTCATAAAGATATATAACTTGTTATTGATATCATTATTTTGCTATTTGAAATTCTATAAAAATTTTATACATAATTTGATTGGTTTTAAATATTTGACATATTTTGGCTTAATTATGTATATTTTAAACTTAGCTTCACCTGATGTAACTTTTTTTTTTAAACTAATATTCATAACGTCGATACAATAAATGCATTTTTCAAAGGAAAAACAAAGCGAATGAGATTTTGAAGCGTTTTTGATATGATGCTTTTTAGGTGCGCTCGTAATTATATGAATAGACCCCTTGCACGTGACGTCACATGCTTCATCTGGCGCCCAAACATAAGGGAAATGTGGTGTTTTCACATTTGTAAACATAGTGATTTGCGTTTCATTTTTTAAGTAGTTAGAAAAATAATGCAAGAATAAGAAAAATCAAAATTAAACAGAAAGACCACACGTGCTTTAAACGGCAAACGGAGAATTATAGTGTTTTGTTTGGGCTCCAGATGTGCACCAGTTTACAGTATCAGCCGTTGCTGTGACGTCAATGCAAGGGATCTATACGAAGCATCACCTATGCTCGTCGTCTGGTCCGTTCGTCTGTCCGCACATAACAGCGCAAAAAACTACCCAACCGAATAATTTGAAATTTAATATATATAATCGTTGCAGAATTTTGTCGAGTCATTTCAAATTTTATGAAAATCGAAACAAAACTTAAAGAGATATTGATGAAAGTTTCCTTTAATCTGTTAAATCCTATCATACGTAATCTATATAATAAAAGCGCAAGTCATGTGACCAAGGAAAACAAATACGGGCTAACCACATCGTTTTCCATATGCCAAGCGGCCATTTTTATTCAAAATTATTTTTTCGAATAAAATTGCATAAAAGTTACATTTATAGAAAGAGCGTTGGAAAAAAAAATCGTTTGCTTGAGAGATGAGTTACAATCAACAATGTATAAATTTTGAGATATAACTTCAGTGGAAATTACGTTAACTGAATATCTCAATTCATTAGAGTAAGCAAACACAGGAGATTCATTCATTATGAGTCATAAAAATATTAAACCATGGAGATAATCCTTCACAAAGCAAGATCTCCATGGTGAAAAAAAATTCGCATTTGTAAACGTGGCATACCTAATAATAATAAAACAAACCTACCTCCTTTGTCACGTTCGCTCCTAGCAGACGACATAATTTATTTCACTGAAATAATGAGGAGGATTTTTTTTTTACATTGTGAAAGTAGTTATATAACGAACGCACCTGATATGTCACGTTTAACGTACAATTTCTAACTTGTTGTAACTATTATTACAATATAACATTTTTATTTATTTAATTTCAAGTTAAATGTTGCTATATTTTCAAAATAAACAATTTCTTAAGTAATTTGATTTTTTTAAAATTTCTTAATTCTAAATTAATTTTATATATATTTGTTTTCTTTTGAATAAATCATAGTTAGCAAAATTAATTTACTTATTCTTAAAACAGTTTGAGAAGTGGGGAAAAAACAATCACAGCATAGGGGCGGCAAAATATTGCTCGCCTCAGTCAGTAAAATGTCTAGCGCCGGCCCTGTGCTAGAGCTTGAGATGTCTTCCACGTCCAAGAAAACTCTTGCTGCCAATCTTCATTCACAGTAATTCAATATGTTGATATTAAGTTCGTTTAAGATTTGGAAAAATTATTTTACTTGTACTTTTTTGCATAACAACAGTAATAAAAAGTTCTTTGTTTTTCAGTAAATATTTTTATTTTATATTTGTATCTGAAAGTATTATATATTAGAAATGCTGATACTTCTCGACTATCTTGGCAAGAGAAGGAAATTTCACATGCATAGTTTCTGGTAACCTATTTACTGTTTCTTTTACAGAAGATTTTTTTCTGTATTTATATAATTTATTTAATATAAAAAAGTCATTTATTTTTTTGGTACTTCTCCATTATCCCGTCGACCACTTTTCATAAAAAAGTTATCGGCAAACTATAGGATTTAACTTCATATTTTAATACTTGGAAATTTTTCCAGAGAAAATTTCTCACGCCTTGCATTCATAATATCCAAATTTTAATTGCTTGTTGGATATACGCATATTAAGCAATTAAAATTTGGATATTATAGGATTTAACGCCAAAAATGCAGTCTCAATCACTTGACGTCAGAAGCATTACACATGTTTGCTAAGTCATCAAGGGGTTTTTAATTCACCATTTACCTGTATTTTTCATTGTTTTACCAATTTATTAGTTATTTCATTAATTAAAATAACAATTGCATCCTTAAACGGCTGTGCCATGATATTAAAAGAGAAAATGCATTAAAAAAATTTTGCGTTGCATAGTTAAGTGCAATAAATCAATTTCAACCGATGTTACAAACATTTATTCACCAGCCGAGAAGGATAATTAAGAAAAATAATGTAAATAAATAAATATCCAAGATTTTTTTTCTGTTTTCATTAATATATTGTCATTTTTTTTTTGTTTAAACTTACTGATAGTTGACACTTTGGTGAGTGGGGCTTTTCCGAATTTTTTTTAATTTTATTTATTTATTTTGATATTACAATGGCAACATTCTTCTATTTGTTTATTTTACATTACAGTTTGGCGATAATTTTTTTAATGAAAAGTGGTCGACGGGATAATGGAGAAGTATCATTTTTTTATATACAAACATAAGTAATTTGTATATAAAAAACAATAATAATAATATATAATACACAAGTGTTGGGGAATTATATCATTTTACTTGCCTCTAGTGAGTGGTTTTTCTGATGAGGCGAGATAATCTTTAAGAAATCTTTTAAAAACTGCAGGCTATAGAAGAATTGCTTTTACTTGTTAGCTATATTTTGTAACTCTTCAAATTAGTGTAATATCACTATGGTAACTAAGTTTTAACCTTATACTAAACTTTCCTCTTTTGTATATATTTCTTAATTTTATTTGAAAAAAAGTACGAACATGTATTATTGTAGTAAGGACTTATTTTTGCAGTTGCGTAAATTCTGTCATAACAATTTTCAACTGTATGTTGCTTCTTGCTGACTGGTAAGATTTTCTGAAAATTTCCCACTCCTACATATATCTTCAAATCTGCATAGTTTAGGACCAGAGGTTGTGCAGATTTTAGAATTTTGTGGATTTCTGGTCATGCATAACTAAATATTCATAATGATGATGAGATATTTTTTTCTTGAATTATTCAATGAAACTCGTCTTATAATGATATATTAATAATTTACTTCAAAATCATAAAAAAACAGAAATTTTATTTCATGCTTAGTCAGACTTAATTATTTGAAGTGTTAAGATCTTACTCACAACTATTAATGATTTTAACACATAAAATTATAAATTAAGTATAAATCTTAGAAATATTTTGACAACTATATAAAACAGGCATCTTTTAAGAGCAGCACACAGAGAAAAAAAGAGGAGGAGATATTTAAAAAATATGAATGCATTATAGGCCTATAGGTTTAACATTAGTGAAGGGAATTTGAGATCTTGCTGACCATGTTTTGGGTATTTATCCATTGTGACATTTTGGTGCTTCGAAATCAAGAATACATTATTTTATCATATATTTTTATGAGCAAATATATTACAATATGAATTTTATTTTGCCTTTTTAGAACTTAAATGTAGAGCATTCATAATTTTGATGAATGCAAAATTGTATGTGTTATTTAAATACATACTAAAAAATCACTTATTCACTGAAAAAGAAAATCTTGAAAGAATAAAATTACAAAGATTTATAATTGGTCTCTACACTGATCAACAAGAAATTTATTTTGCATGTAAGAAGGCATCCGTATTATAAAGGCATGCTATTTGCTAATTTTATTGACTGTCAGTTCTTTTTTTTTTTAAAAAATACATTGTTTTTTCGTGTTATCAGGTTTAACCTTCTTTTACACAGCTTGAGAAATATTGATTATAAATTGAAAAAAACATTTATTTTTTTAAATAACTAACTTTCAGGCATGGTTTTGTATTTTAATCTATTACCACATGACTCAAACTCAACAGTAAGTATTTTTCCGTTATAATAATGTAAAGTAACATTTGCAGTAATATAAATAAGTAATAATAATAGTAATGAATTATAACAGTGGTGTAACCAGGATCCTCATTGGGTAGGAGTTTGGAATCATCGTTACTCATAAAATGAAAAATTTTGTTTTATGACTTGTCCCCAGTAAATGTGACACATTAAAACCAATGTAATGAAAAGCTATTATTGATGATTAAAGGTATTATTATGAAAAGCTATAATTCATGATAAATTAAAATATATTATGAATGTGATTAAAATTCCAATTTACTGAATCCCAGTAGCAGATTTTTCTTAGTCAATCTGCAGCAAAACAAAATTTATATGCGACCATAAGAAAAAATAGTAACCCATAAATTAAGCAAAATATACATTTACAAAGAAAATGTAATAAGAACATCTAGGGAGGCACCGGATAGTGACTTTGGCGAAATACCGAATATTCGACTGACTATATATTTCTATATTTCATGGTTTAAAAATTTTAAAAAGTTAAATTTCAAAATAATTTTACATATTTAGCACAAAGACAATTTTCATGAAAAAAACCTTTTCACAATTAAACTTTACAAAAAAATAAAAATAATTCTATGCTTTAAATTATTTAAGAAGGATTAGTCTTAACTTTTTTAATTAATAAAAAATTCAACTTATGACTTCTTCTGTGAACTAAAATATATGAATAAAATTTACTTACATTCTAAAACAAATATATTAAAATCAAAAAGAAATTTTGAAGGAATATTTTACAGTCATATAGTATTTATTTGACAAGAAGCGAGTAAATAATAATAATAATAAAACATTCAAATGGTGGCAACTTAGCAAGAAAGTTTTTGAAATGTACTAGAGTGAATAAAGTGAACGATTATTTTCAGAGGTTAGAAATTTATATGATGTTTGTAAAATTTTAGAACAAACTTTTGAGGAAGATAATAAGGCCAAGACAAGCATTTTCTGTACAGAAAACCACCATCACAATCCATTTATTCAATCAAAAATACAAGGTTTCTACAAGTAGAACCCTAATATTTGTTCGCAACTTGTGATTGAATTTTAATCAGTGACACAGTATATGTACTGTCAGCTGCATTCTGAATAGTGGAATATCCAGCTTAGTGTTTGCACTGCACTGGTGTCACTTTTTAACACTTCTTGTCATATTTTACAGAAAGCAGAGTAAGTCTGATGTTTGAATATATTGTTACAATATCTTTATTATTGTTAATTTTAAATGAAAATGCAAGTTCGACATGGAGTGAGATACACTGTATTTTTTAATAAGTGGTTGGAATTCTGGTTGTTACTTATTATAACCCCTGAAAGATGCGTATTATCTTTCATTATGTTTAGGAATACCCAGTTGTGAAAAAGCTAACAATATTCAAAAACTTGCATTTACAGATCATTAGTTCCTATGAATGACATCATTAACAGTTATTTTTCTTAATTGTTACTTTTCAAACAGCAAATAAATAAAGCAAAAGCAATCTCTGTTATTTAAATATGGTTGTATTTCTTAATATCTTTATTTATTGACAGTTAAAAATAAAAATTATCTAAGGTTTTCAAAAAAAAAAAATGCTTTTAAAAACACTTTAAGTATTCAGTTTGACTGAATATCAAGATATTTGGCCAAATCGAATATTCAGCATATCAAATCAGGGGTCGATCTAGGAAAAATTTGGGACCTATTTAAGGACCCTTCACAAAAATCTATTTGACAAAATCGTTCCCTTCACAAAAATCAATTTGATAAAATGGGCTCCTTTACAAAATTCTATTCCATAAAAATTTACTATTTATTATTTATTTATTATTTTGTGATGTTTTAAAATGTGTAATTTGTAAACAAGCAAGTTCACCAGAGAGGAAAACTTCAGCAAAAATATTTGAAAAAGTTTTTGTTTATAAATGCTTGGTTTGAATTTGATTAACTGGATATCAACTTTCGTTACAAAATGTTATTTTTCACAAAAATATAATAAATTTCACAAAAATAACCTTTACTTTTCACAAAATGGGCCCCAAGAAAAAAAAACCTGCATCGATCCCTGCAAATAGTTTGATATTCAGCCTAACCAAATAATATGATATTCAGCTTAACCAAACATTCAGTAGTATGACTGAATACTGAATATTTGGTGCATCCCTAGAAGATACAATAATTTAGGAATAAAGTAAAAATTTAAAAAAAAAATTAAGAACAGCCTTTATTTTAAAGTTACTAGATTAATCTGCAGTGCGCGCTGCCATGTTGCATACTTTTTCTAGAGGACTTTAGGGATGCTTCAGTTCTCTGTAATTTGCCGCCAAGACCTCAATAGTCGAGAAGTACCAGCATTTCTAATATATAACACTTTCAGATACAGGTATAAAATAAAAATATTTACTGAAAAACAAAGAACTTTTTATTACTGTTGTTATGCAAAAAAGTACATGTAAAATAATTTTTCCAAATCTTAAATGAGCTTAATATCAACATATTGAATTACTGTGAATGAAGAAAGCATAACCCATGCAACACAAGCTGTAAATGAAGATTTGCAGCAAGAGTTTTCTTAGCTGTGGAAGACATCTGAAGCTCTAGCAAGTTACAATTACAGACAGAAATATGAAATAAACACTTCTGGCTGTGAATGTACCCAACTGGCATAAAAATTCCAACAGAAGACTTGGTTAACTGAGTTCCTTGAATCCCAAAAGTCAGCTTTGTAAGTCATCTCCTTGACTTCCATAAGTAGGCAGACCAGAGATATCTTGATTATAGCTTACATTATCAGTTAATATGTTGATAATTCATTTAGGATTTGCAAAAATTATTCTAATTGTACAGTTTTGGATAACAACAGTAATAAAAAGTTCTTAGTGTTTTAGTTAATATTTTTATTTTATACCACACTCTCCAAGGTATATTATATATTAGAAATGTATTATATAGGAATTCCAAAACAGGGCTAAGATGCTTTACACTCACGCAGAAAAAAAAAATTAATCGGTTAAAAAACGGAAAAAAGTCGCCAAATTTAGGGGATTTTTTCCTTTAATGGCAACTTAGCCATTGTATTAAGTTATTCGTTTGGCACGGTCTTGAAAATCGCGCCAACCAAAAAGTCGCCAAACTTATGTTTATATGTTTGCGTGAGTGTAAAGCATCTGTTCCCAAAACAGTTATCTTTTTTTAACAGCTAAACTAAAATGAAGCGATTCATAAGAAAGTGATATTTTATCAGGGGTCTCAGCTTTTTATATTTCTGAAAAATCTACTCATAATTTTGTGAATTTGAAATGATCGTTATATTCCGGTTCTTGTTTATACATTTTTAAGAAGATATATGGATGTAGTAAAATACATATATTTTCTTTGTATGTGTAAAAGTGACAGGTCAGATTTTACTTTTAAATGATTAATTTGTGAAATGTTCAGTTTAAAGATGGAAAATTTTTGTGAAAAACCTATTTTTAAGACAAAGAATTTTGTGAAGTGTCCTGTTTTAGAAAAAATAGTTTTGTGAAGGGTCCTGTTTTAGGGAAAATAGTTTTGTGAAATAAAAAAAATTGTGAAGGGTCCTTTAAAGGACCCAATTTTTTCCTAAACAGATCCCTGTTTATTGATTAAAAAAAATTATGAATAACTACATTATGAATAAATATAATTTTGCTGTTCAAATTTATATAATGAAAACATATTTCAATTAAACAACTTATAATCAAGTAATTGCTTTTAAATAAATCTCATTTGTGCCATAAATTCATGGCCAGATCAAATTGGTGAATTTTATTTTATCATCACTTTAAATAATACTGACTAAATAAATGAAACAATGATACCAACATTTATTAAAAAGGACATTCTTAAGTAAACTCATAAATAAAAATGTACTTACCGAAGAATAAGAAATTATCTGTTGATTGCTAGTTTTCACAATTGTACACCACACGCAGTATAATTTTAACTGTGCATTTTTGGACAATAGCATCTATGTGCTTAACCTCCTGGGTGGATGTAGAATCAAGCACAAGATATTTTATTTATTCTACTTACTCTGTATTTGTTCATAAACAGACACATTTCAAGAAACAAATTTATTTTGAGTGAATTGCAACAATATATTTTTTAAGTTATCGTAAAAATAAGTTTACTTTAAAATGGTCAAATTAGAAGGGCTTTATTATTTATCATACACACCTGTGTTTTGAAGAGCCTTATAATCTACAAATTATCAAATTTAGTTATAATCTGGCTCAAAATCATGAAGCATTTGAAGTTAGAATGTGTGTGTGTTGTGTTTGTTTCATCCTATAGTCAAAATTATCAATTCCAGAATGTTTTTTCCAGTTTAGTTTATGATTCAAAGAAAAGCAATGATTAAACAATAATTAAAATAATAATAAATATATGTATATATTATCTTTTTAACAAAAATCTTATTTCAAAACAAGTTTTATTTTTGCTTAACTTAACAAGATAAAATTTTCGAACATGAATCTAAAATATTGAAACAAACAACAACTATATAAATATTTTACAAAATTAAAATTGATGAATATATATTTAAATATGTATGTTTATTTTATTGGTATGTATTATTTGATTTTGTTTACATTATTAACTTTTTTGAAATTGTTAAGCTTTATTAACTATTAAAAATATACTTTATTGCAAAACTTATTTGAAATCATCTTTAAATTTTAACAGTCATACAGGCTTGCATGAATATTTTGAAGGATCAATTAATTAACTTAGATAGATTTATCCCCCCCCCCCACCCCCACCACCCACCTTTTTTTAAAAATTTCTTGGTTTCAGACGCTTTAACTTATAATCTCCACCAATTTGTTTCGTTTCAATGTACATTTCGCCTTTATTGCATGTTAAAATCATATACTCTTACTCAAATACACCAATCAAAAAAATTATTAATAAATTACCTTATTTTATTCTATTTTAGGAAACTAAATATTTTTAATGCTTATTTAGATATATAAAAAAATAGCTTGATGTAAAAAAATGGCATAAACTTCGTATACATTAATAAAAATTTATTTTTTAAGTAGCTTCTAGCCATAGCGATTAATGGTAAACAACTCCAATCTGACGTACAGACCTCGCGGTTGAGGTGTTTCAATTTACTTCAATGGCTGATGGCTTTTGAATGGGCATTGCCAGTCTGTGTATCTTAAATGTCTTTGGTGAGTTCCCGCGCGGCACGCGATCGACCCAGGAAATATCTCTGGGTGGTTTGATCACGTGATTGGGCTTTTTGTGTTTTACATGGTTTGGAAGGTTGATTTACATGGTTTGGAAGGCCAGCTGTAGCAATATGATCGGATATCTGAAAAAAAAAATCAACTTTTTAACCCTTTCCGGCGCGGAGTATAGATCAGTTTCAACCACGTGATCACTAGCCCACCAAAAGTTATCAACCAATCATAATCGAGGATTTGTAGCCTGAATTACGAGTCAACCAATCACAATCCACCATTTTTGATGGGCAAACAAAAAACAAAGCTAGTTGCTAAGGTGGTTGCTAGGATGTGACGTCAGTTGAAACTGATCTATAGTGTGTTTGTAAAATGATGAAATAATGGACTGACACCAGAATTTACAAACGAATTCATTAGAAAATAAAAAAGGAAAATTGTAATTAAATATTCTTGGTGCCGTTTGTCAGTTTTAGAATTAAAATTAGGTGTCCTTTTTGTGGACACCGCCCGTTAAAGGGTTAACATTCTAAAATGATTTTTTAAGCCTTATGATCCAACATAAAAATAATAGAATACGAAAGTATGATATATATATATATATATATATATATATATACACATAATATAGTTACATAACTGCTGTCAACTTATATGTCTCTAAAAATACAGCACCTACTAAAACTGATATATTAGTTTAGTTGACAGCAGTTACATAAATATATATATTGTACAAAACAATGCATATAATAAAATAAAGTTTAATTTTCTATAACCAGTGCACCTTTAACTAACAAGGGAGATGACGTTCGGATCACCGAATTCCTGAAACACAGTATTGGTGGTTTCAATAAAATTAATGTCTAAAATTAAACTAAAAAAAAAAAAAAAAAGAGTACTTTTTGGTTAACCGGCTGCCAGTGAAGCAAATATATATATACACATACATATATACACAAACATATATGTAGATATATATTTATATATTTTTTTCACTGGCGCCCGGCTAACCGAAAAGTACCAAAAATTGTTATGTACTTTACTGACGTTTGGGTTGTCTTGTCCTACACAGATGAACCTGAAAAGTATGAATACAAAGTGAATGCTCGCCGTTTATTTCAGATTTTTTTTCCCTATTTTTATTAATTTAAAAATTATTTATCAGTTGCTTTATATTTTTTGGGATAAATAGAATGTTAATAAATCAAGGTCGTGATACCAACATGTTAAAAGATTTATTTCTTTATTTGTAATAGTAAAATAAAATCTTTGTTAAAATTTGATAAGAAAGCTTTTAAACATTTTATTAAAATATATTTTTCGATAACAACCTTGTTGAAACATAATCATTAATTTCTAAAAATTTATTTTTCTTGAAATTCATTTTTTGATGTAAATTGCATTATTTATTATATTGCAATTAGAGTTGTAAAGAACCGGTTTATTTCCAATAGACCCGGTTTAGTCCCAAAAGACCTAGTTTATTCCCAAAAAACTCGGTTTATTTCCAAAAATCCCGGTTTATTCCCAGGTTTAAACCGGGTTTATTCTAGTCTTTGCAACTTTAATTGCAATAAACATCATAAAACATGAGAAACAAATGCTAAAATACTTATACATTCAGTAGAAAATTTATAAACATTCTAACTATTATTTATATTCATTACGAAACTAGACGGTAAACTACATGTATTTTGCCTCTTTACAAAAATAGGTACTGATATTTCTAGTTTAAATAATGTATATCTTTTACATTTTATTTTTATAATATTTTTTACATTGTAAAATATGCTATTCTATTCGTACTAAAAATTCACTGTTGAAGTACTCATTATATTCGTGCAAATCAGGCTCGGACTGGCCTGCCGGCCCATCGGCCCGAGGGCCGGTGCGCCCTCAGCCAGGGAAAATTTCGCGCCCCTAAGGCGCGCCAACATTTTTCCACACACATATTGTCGCAAAACACCGAATTCCATGAACTGGACATTTTTTTTGTGTGCATAGACTCTAAACATTTGCCTCCATGAACATTTTTTTTCATTGCTAAAAGAAACTTTTGTTTTTGTCATTTGGCAACTCAGAGACTTTATTATTATTCTGAGAAGTAACTTGAGTGAACGATGTCGGTTGTACCGCGAAATAAGAACGAATGTCTTAAATTCAATTTAATTAATGTTGTATATAATGTAAATAGAAGAATGTAAATAGGTGTGAATTAAAGTACTAGAAATTTGTACCAGAGTCTCTTCATCATGTCTTGTGTTTAAAAAATCCACAAAATGACCGTCTCTATTTAAAATCGAAACTCCTGATTCTTAAGAAGGCGTCCTACCTTGGAAGGGTGAGTAATTTTACTTATCCTATTTTTTGAACTGTGTAATTATTATGTTGTGATTACACGTCATTTGGCGCCCGAACAGGGACTGCCTAGAAATAAATTGAATCAGAAATATCGTTATTGTAGTTTCGTAGTGCTTTGAATATGAGATAATTGCAATATTTTTATTCGATAAATTAATAGTGAATATTGATTTAAAATAATGGATGCAATTAATAAAGCGAAACGCACTACTGTCAGATCACAAACTACTAAATTAACGAATAAAATAGAGGCGGCAATTTCAGAAAACAGTTCCGGTGAAGAGACATTAGAACAATTTCTCGCTGAGTTAGAATTGAAGGAAAAAGAGCTTCAATATCTCGATTCTGAAATTCAGAAAAACCTTAAAATAGACGAGATAGAAGCTGAGGTATTAAAATGTGATGAATATAATTCGAATTTAGTTATTTTAAAAACGAAAGTTAAACGAGCCAAATCGAAATTAGAATCTCAATCTAGTTTAAATGTTTCTACTACAACAGTAAATAATTCTGAAGAAAGAATCGTAGTTCGGGGTTTAGAATCCATTCGCATAAATTTACCCAAACTAGTAATTGAAAAATTTAACGGCGATCCTTCAGATTGGCAAAGATTTTGGGACCAATACGAATCTACTATTCATAAAAATACAGATTTATCGGATGTCGAAAAATTCAATTATTTGAAGTCATATCTAACTTCAGATGCAGCTAGTTCGATAAAAGGCTATAGTTTAACTAATAACAACTATTTATCGGCTATAGAGACTTTAAAAGAAAGATTCGGCAAAAAACATTTAGTTATTAATTCACATCTCAATAAACTGTTATCGCTTAATTCAGTAAAGAAATCCAGTGATGTTTATGCATTACGCAGATTACTGGATATTTGTGAAACCGAAATCAGAAATTTGAAATCTCTTGGATTAGAGATTGAAAAATATTCAGCGCTGCTCGCACCTATTCTAATTAAATTATTACCGTCTGACATAGTATTACAGATAACAAAAAAAATGTGGAAATGACGAAGAATTAAAAGTTGCGGAAATAATAGATTTTCTAAAATTGGAAGTTATTTCACGTGAAAGAACTGCGTTTTTAATCTGCAATCAAGATTCTTCGAATGTCGACACTATGTCTGGGAAGCAGGTGCGAGAAAAACAGGCGTCAAAAAATATTCCGACTGCTTCTGGTTTGATCAATGAAAGTGTTTCATTTTCTAAACAGATTCGATGCCCAGAATGTAAAGAGAAACATTTATTGATTAATTGTGAATTATTTAAAAATAAATCGTTACAGGGTAAAAAAGAATCTTTGAAGCAGTTTGGATGTTGCTTCGTTTGTCTCAAGATGGGGCACGTTGCTAAAAATTGCAGAAAATATGTTAAATGCAACGCTTGTTTAAAACGACATTATAGAATTATGTGTCCTGAAAAAGAAATTGCGCCAGAAAATAAGGAAAGTACGTCATTATCAAACAAAACTTGTAATCGTGAAGTGTTAATGCAGACTTTAACTGTCCGTTTAGAATTAAAGGATAAAAATAAACAAATGTTAGTGCGATGTTTGATTGATTCTGGCAGCCAACGGTCTTATTTAACGAAAGATATTATTAATCGTATGGGATATGAAGCGGTGGGAGAAGAAAATATGGTTCATAGTTTGTTTGGGGGTATTCAAGAGACACATGTTCATAAACGATATAAAATATATTTAAGTAACTTAGAGAACACTTTCAATTGCAATTTCGATGTCTATGATCAAGACAAAATATGTACTGAAGTTCCTAAAATAAAATATGGGCCTTGGATTAAAGAAGCTAGAAGAAATGGGATAAAATTCTCAGATTATGGTACATATACAGGGATTCCAAAAATTAAAAATGAACAGGAAATAAGTTTACTTATCGGAGCTGATATCTATGGGGAATTAGTAACAGGAAAAATAAAATCCTTGAATAGTGATTTAACTGCAATCCATACCAAACTAGGGTGGACATTGATTGGTAAAACTAATGAATATAACGATTCTACGAAAGTAGTTTTATCGTTACATGTAAATGAAGCAAAATTAACGGATTTATGGCGATTAGACACTTTAGGAATTCTTGATCCAGGTGATAAAGGATCCAGTTTAGAACTCGAAGAAGCTGTAAAAGAGCATTTTACTAAAAATATTCAAATAAATAACGAAGGGCGATATCAGGTTAGTCTGCCATGGATTGTAGGTCACCCCCCCTCTCCCCAGTGCTCGGAAAATTTCAGAACGTAGATTAAAAAACTGCGTAGATTCATTAAAGAAATCTGGCAATTTGACTGCCTATGAATCAGTATTTAATGAGTGGCTTCAAGAGGGTATTATTGAGGAGGTCGAATCAACTCCGGGAACGGAACCTGAATTTTTTCTGCCACACAGAGCTGTCATAAAAGAAAATTCCACAACTCGAATACGTCCTGTTTTCGATGGATCAGCGAGGGAAAAAGGCTCACCATCTATTAACGATTGCTTGTTGAAAGGCCCCAATTTAGTAGAACTTATCCCTTCATTGATAAATCGGTTCCGATTGAGGAAAATTGGTGTAATATCAGACATAAGAAAAGCCTTTTTACAAATTAGTTTAAATGAAAAGGACAGACCCTTTTTAAGATTTTTATGGTGGAAGGAGGGAAATTCTGAAAAAACAAAAATTTTCCAACACAGAAGAGTTGTTTTCGGGCTTACCTGCAGTCCCTATTTGTTGGGAGCTACTTTACAATACCATTTAAGAAAGTCACCTCCCTCTATGCAGGAAACAGCTTCTAGACTGTCGGAATCATTTTATGTTGACAATTGCGTCACTAGTCTGGACAATGAGGAACAACTCAATGATTTTATAACAGAATCGAAATACATTCTTAGTCAAGCTAAATTTGACCTCAGAGGATGGGAACACAGTTATTCTCATTCCCCGATGAAACAAATTCCCTCCCCAGAAAACAAAATTGTTCCAGTTTTAGGCCTACGATGGCTATTACCCGCAGATAGTCTTTCCATAGATATAAGAGAAATTAATAAGGACGATGAAGCCGTCACGAAAAGGAAAATCTTGTCGGAGGTTCACAAAATTTTTGACCCCATCGGTTATACTTGCCCAGTAACTCTTTTCCCTAAAATACTATTGCAAGAATTATGGAAAAATAAAGTAACTTGGGACTCTGAATTACCAACATCAATTGCCCAAAAATTTCGGAAATGGAAACAACAATTATGCTCACTTAAAGATATTGTTATACCGAGATGTTTAATCGAAGATCCAGATAACATCGGTAATTTAAGTTTACATGTATTTTGTGACGCGAGCAAAGTAGCCTATGCTACATGCATATATTTACGGAATGAAAATCAAAAATCAATCTCCTGTCAGCTGATACAAGCACGATGTAGAGTAGCCCCCCTGAAATGTATTACCATTCCCAGACTGGAACTTCTCGCGTGTACGATTGGTGCACGATTGTCTAAAGGGGTGAAGTCCGATTTGAAATTAGAAAACATTCCAACACTTTTCTGGACAGACTCTAGCAATGCATTATACTGGATAAAAGGAAGTGAAAACTGGACTCCATTCGTATACAATCGTGTTAAAGAAATTCGATCACTGAGTAAGCCAGAAAATTGGTACTATGTGCCCGGAACTCTTAACCCGGCCGATCTACCTTCCCGGGGATGTTCTGCAGAATCCCTTAAACAATCCCTCTGGTGGGAGGGCCCCAACTGGTTGAAAAGTCCTCAAGAATTTTGGCCTAAAGGCAGTTTAAATCCTGATTTTGAAATAATTAACTCTGAAAAAAGAAAGACAGTTATTACTTCAGTAAATGTCTCTCAAACCCCAATTGAGTTATACGAAAATACATCTTCATATTGGAAAATGTTAAAAATAACTGCCTGGATATATAGATTTTTTGAAAATATCAGAAAGACGCGGAATGATCGAAATTTAGAGAAAATGTTAACAGTTGAAGAAATAACTCACGCAGAACATGTTGTATTGAGATATGCTCAGAGGTGTTTAATAGGTGAATCCAAACCGTGCTACACCTCTTTACAGACTTTTACTGATGATCAAGGTTTAGTCCGAGTAAAAACACGAATTGCAATGAGAAAAGATTCCCATTTTTTCCGATACCCGATAGTTCTGCCTTTCGATCATAATATCACCTATTCGCTCATAAGAAGAAAACATATTGAACTTAGCCATGCAGGAATACAAATTGTAATGTCAGTTTTGAGAGAACAATTTTGGATATTAAGATGTAGAAGAACGGTTCGAAAAATAATAAAAGGTTGCGTGACATGCAGGCGATTCAGTGCATCACCCGCTGAGACACCTAGTGCCCTTCTTCCGGAAGAACGAGTCAAAGAAGCTTCAGTTTTTGAAATTGTTGGTCTCGATCTATGCGGACCATTATTTTTAAGGAATGGCTCGAAAGTTTGGGTAGCACTTTTTACATGCGCCGTGTTTCGCGCGATACATCTAGAATTAGTATCTTCGCTCTCAACGGAAAATCTCATCTTAGCTATGAGAAGATTTATATCAAGAAGAGGGAGACCGTCTACCATTATTTCTGATAATGGAAAAAATCTAGTGAAAGCATCTACAGAATTAAAGTCAGTAAATATTGAGAGTTTGCAAAAATTCGCAATTGAAAGAAAAATTCAATGGAAATTTAATCCACCTTCAGCTCCCTGGTGGGGAGGTTTTTTTGAACGCATGATAGGAATGTTGAAAAATATTTTACGAAAAGTGCTTGGAAAGGCCAGCCTAAATTATGAAGAATTATACACTGTTTTATGTGACGCTGAAAGCGTAATAAATTCTAGACCGCTGACATATGTTGCAGATGATGATGATCTTGATCCTCTTACCCCCGCAATGTTCTTGCAAGATCTCAAAGATTCGAGAGTTCCCGAATTCGACATAATTGATTCAACAAAAATTAGAAAAAGATTTGCTTATCAACAAAAGGTTAGAGAAGATCTAAGAAAACGCTTTAGAGTAGAGTACCTGGGACAGCTTCGAGAGAGTGCGGAAAGAAAAAGAGAAACTGAATTAAAAAGGGATGACATTGTTTTAATTGGGGATGATAATTCAAAAAGAATTAATTGGCCTTTAGGCAAAATTGAAGAATTGTATGCTGGTAAAGATGGCAAATTTCGTGTAGCCAAAATTAAAACAAAAACAGGTTCCTTTTTGAGACCTATTAAAAGACTATATCCTCTAGAGATTAATCATGAACTAATCTATCCTTTTTTAGTAGATAGCGTTCCTGTTTCTGTAGATGACATGGCTGATCCTGCTACTGTGACCGAGTCTTCCGTACCTGATGATGCCTCTGGACCTGATCTTGAGAATGAGTCTTCCGTGCCTGCTGGTGCCTCTGTTCCTGATCTTGAGAATGAGTCTTCTGTGCCTGCTGGTGCCACTGTCCCTGATCTCGAGCATGAGTCTTCCGTACCTGATTGTGCCTCTGTCCCTGATCTTAAGCACGAATGTTCTGTGCCTGAAGGTGTCAATCGGCGATCTCGAGCTGGTAGAAATCTGAAGCAGCCACAGAGACTTGATTTGTAAATATTTTGAGCTTCGTTAGTTTCCCGAACCTCAAGGTGGGAGGATGTCGCAAAACACCGAATTCCATGAACTGGACATTTTTTTTGTGTGCATAGACTCTAAACATTTGCCTCCATGAACATTTTTTTTCATTGCTAAAAGAAACTTTTGTTTTTGTCATTTGGCAACTCAGAGACTTTATTATTATTCTGAGAAGTAACTTGAGTGAACGATGTCGGTTGTACCGCGAAATAAGAACGAATGTCTTAAATTCAATTTAATTAATGTTGTATATAATGTAAATAGAAGAATGTAAATAGGTGTGAATTAAAGTACTAGAAATTTGTACCAGAGTCTCTTCATCATGTCTTGTGTTTAAAAAATCCACAAAATGACCGTCTCTATTTAAAATCGAAACTCCTGATTCTTAAGAAGGCGTCCTACCTTGGAAGGGTGAGTAATTTTACTTATCCTATTTTTTGAACTGTGTAATTATTATGTTGTGATTACACGTCACATATATTCTGATTAGTGTACTAAATTTCGAGAATTTGCTTAGGGGTAATCATCAACTAATAGACAGATAGTAAAACAGAGGTATTTTCATTATGATAAAGAAATTGAAGATACATCGAAAGAATTTTCAGAATCTGAAACCAAAGCGGACGCGTTTGCATACGATTGAGGATAGAAAACGAGCACCTCTAGGAAAAGTTTTAATAGCCCTGGCGCGCCATGGCTACTAAAGCTCACGCCCATGTGCTACTCCCGCGCCCTGAGAGAGTTTTTTTTCATCGGTTCTTAGGATGATATTTTTTAGGTCCTAATCTCAGATCAAATATTTTGCGTACACTCCATTGTAGTACCCAGGGGACCTTGCACCCTTTTAAAGCTGTGCATGAATGGACATATAATTGAAACCATGCTTTCCGAAAAACAATTTTGTAAAAAGGCAAAAACGTTTTGTTTTGATTATGTTGTTGACTGGAAAGCATTTCAACATTTTCGAGGAATAAATACAACATCGATGACACTTCTGGATTGCAATTCTGCAAGCTGGGATCGCGCGGCTAGCGTTTTTTCATTCAAAATAACTACCAAAATTTTCGGTTAGCTTTATTTAATGAGAACCTTTCCGTAATTAAATAACTATTCTGAAATTCTGGTATGGTTTTTAAATAAAAATATTGATTTATTTAATCACGGAAAAATCTATTGTTAAATAAAGCGACGATTACTATTCAGAAATTTTTGTAGGTTTTTGAATGATAAAACACTGGCAGCAAAATCCTGTCGCTGGCAGGATTATAATCCCCGGAGGATATCTTTCAATTATGAAAACTTAAATTCCCTTGATCTCAAACTATGATAAGAAATTTGCAAATTATGGGAAGAGTGTGCTGGGAAAAGTAAATTTACTCAATTATTTAAGCGATTTAAGGCTACTAATCGCTATTTTTTATGTCATTTTTCAGGCCTTTTTATAGTGCGATATCAATTCAGCATAAAGTCATTTTTAAGCACACGAAATGCCTCTTCCTCCTCCTTCTCCTTCCTCTTCCTCCTCCTATCCTTATTCCAAACTAGCGAGCTACGCCCGCTACGCTGGTCAATTTCTTTTAACGAACCTTTAATCAAACAAAATATTGACATTTCATAAATAACTTTTATATTTATAGCGGCCCTCCCTCGCTTTGCTTCGGGTTAACCTTGAAAACCTTCATCTCTTTGTGTTTTCTGTAGACCTTTTTAATGTGTACAATAATTAGTACATTATTTTGATAAATCTTGTAGGGTTCAGCCTGCGTTTGCAATGTATAAGCGGAAAAAATGAAATTATTTACGACATCACATTAAAAACCTCAAAAATGACAGTATTTCTCCACTATTTAATGGATATACATATAAACCTTCCTCTTGAATCACTCTATCTATTAAAAAAAACCGCATCAAAATCCGTTGCGTAGTTTTAAAGATTTAAGTGTACATAGGGATATAGGGACAGAAAAAGCGACTTCGTTTTATACTATGTAGTGATTTATCTGAAATTACAAAGCAAAACATATGGTTATTATACATATAAACCTTCCTCTTGAATCACTCTATCTATTAAGAAAAACCGCATCAAAATCCGTTGCGTAGTTTTAAAGATTTAAGCGTACATAGGGATATAGGGACAGAAAAAGCGACTTTGTTTTATACTATGTAGTGATTTATCTGAAATTACAAAGCAAAACATATGGTTATTATACATATAAACCTTCCTCTTGAATCACTCTATCTATTAAAAAAAACCGCATCAAAATCCGTTGCGTAGTTTTAAAGATTTAAGCGTACATAGGGATATAGGGACAGAAAAAGCGACTTTGTTTTATACTATGTAGTGATTTATCTGAAATTACAAAGCAAAACATATGGTTATTATACATATAAACCTTCCTCTTGAATCACTCTATCTATTAAAAAAAACCGCATCAAAATCCGTTGCGTAGTTTTAAAGATTTAAGCGTACATAGGGATATAGGGACAGAAAAAGCGACTTTGTTTTATACTATGTAGTGATTTATCTGAAATTACAAAGCAAAACATATGGTTATTATACATACAAACCTTCCTCTTGAATCACTCTATCTATTAAAAAAAACCGCATCAAAATCCGTTGCGTAGTTTTAAAGATTTAAGCGTACATAGGGATATAGGGACAGAAAAAGCGACTTTGTTTTATACTATGTAGTGATTTATCTGAAATTACAAAGCAAAACATATGGTTATTATACATACAAACCTTCCTCTTGAATCACTCTATCTATTAAAAAAAACCGCATCAAAATCCGTTGCGTAGTTTTAAAGATTTAAGCGTACATAGGGATATAGGGACAGAAAAAGCGACTTTGTTTTATACTATGTAGTGATGCTACCAATAGCCAAAATGCTAGTGTAATATTTTCACAAGCAAGTGTTATTTCCCCATTCAAATACCCCTATATTATTTGGATATTCAAATACTGCTATAATATGTGGTACTTTTTCAAAAGAAAAAAAAAATCAAGCATGAGTTTTAGTTTCAAAATTTCTATTTCTATACTGAAAGTACATTTTTCTTCTCGATAGAAATATTTTTTGAACGAATTTTGCATACTGAATATTTATTTTGTATGTGTGATGAGGCAGACACCGTCAGAGACTATATTTAAAGATGCTACTTTACTAAAGAAAAAAAAAAAAGATGTAGTAAATAAACAGCATTTGCTGTCAGATTATATCAGAAATTGCATCTATACCATGTTTATAACTGACTTGATAACTAATTCATATTAAGTCAAATAAATTATATTTTTTTATAAATAGAGGTTAAAGGCTCTTAGTACTGATATTCTTGTATTTTAGTAGTCGTAAAAGTAAAATTTATTTGACTAATAGTTTTAGAGATATTTGTTTAAATACAAATGCAAAATGAGGAAACATTTCTGAAACCAGGGAAACCAAATTAGAAGCACTTTTAATAGGTAATTCTTGAAGCGTGATTAATTTTTGCCTAAAAAATCAACAAATTAATTGAAGTTTTTAATTAAAATAGGATCTATTATTTGCATATTTTAATATTATTATTGGCATAGTTTTGCCAGCAAACATAACTGTTGGTCAAATGGGAACTCATATCTTTAGACCGCCGATCAACTAACCGTTGACTCAGCTATTGGAAACAGCCAAACTCAATCGTTGGCCAACAAAGCTAGAAAACAATAATGGACTAATGATATTCAACAATTCTGTGTTGCTTGAGAGAAAAAAACTAATTGTATAAAAAGGAAGAGTTAGTCAAGTCATGTCTCATAGCACGATAAAAATCATAAATATCGTCAAACTGTAATGTCTAAAATTGCTAAACAAATAAAGCAATTTTTTTTTCTTTTTTGCGTTAATGGACAACAGCTATGATTAGATCAAGTGTGTTAATATAGAGTCCTGGGAAAAAAAAAAAAAAAAAAAAAATACGATCACCCCCTACCAATTCTTCTAAAACTAATTGTAAAAAAATCTATAGGTACTAATCGATTGGAAATAATGTCTACTAATTAAAGCTATGGATTAAGTATGTTACAAGAAGATTCGTCTACATATTAAAAATTATACCAACTTTGATTTTTCAAATAATAACACCTATTTTTGAGACCCTATTTGAGTTCCTTGGATCGAGACAGTATAGTTTAAAAAATCCCTGACGGCTCGGCCTACAGGCACAGGTAGATTTCGAAGACGCAGACCGTGGGGCGCCTGTTTGTCGGGAATTGCGGAAGAAATGACCTTTTTTACGATGATGCGGCAGTTTGAACCGCCTGCTTCGAAACCTAACTTGTTTGCAGGCGGATCCGGCAGGGATTTTTTTGTTTTTAATTTTTTTTTTTTGGTATAACGGTTGGTCCTATAAAAAACTTGTCAATATAAAAGTTTTAGATAATATTAAGAGGATTTATAATAAATTTAAGCGGATTTGAAATCTTGGGAATTGACGAAGTTATGAATTTTTTTCTTCTAAAACCCCCCTTCACCCCCTCTTAAGGCAATTTTTAATTATATCAAAAATCTGTCATACATAAATTTTCGGCCCTTCTCCTAGAAGTAATAATAACTTCAAACGGATTCGATACGTATCATAATTAAGAAATTATGTTTTTTTTCTGTTTTCACAAAAAGCCCCCCCCCCCCCATCCCCTGGTTCGATTTTGCCCATTAACGAACTTGACCGAGATTTTATGCCTCTTGATTTTATGTATCAGTTTCGAACAGATGTGGGAGTTGGAACCGCTTACTTCGAAAAATAACTTGTTTGCAGGCGGAGCCGGCAGGGGTTTTTTTGTTTTTAATTTTTTTTGCTATAACGGTTGGTCCTATAAAAAACTTGTCAATATAAAAGTTTTAGATAATATTAAGAGGATTTATAATAAATTTAAGCGAATTTGAAATCTTGGGAATTGATGAAGTTATGAATTTTTTTCTTCTAACCCCCCCCCCCCCTTCCCCGCTTAAGGCAATTTTTAATTATATCAAAAATCTGTCATACATAAATTTTCGACCCTTCTCCTAGAAGTAATAATAACGTCAAACGGATTCGATACGTATCATAATTAAGAAATTATGTTTTTTTTTCTGTTTTCACAAAAAGCCCCCCCCCATCCCCCACTTTGTTCGATTTTGCCCATTAACGAACTTGACCGAGATTTTATGCCCCTTGATTTTATGTATCAGTTTCGAAAAGATGCGGGAGTTGGAACTGCCTACTTCGAAAAGTAACTTGTTTGCAGGCGGAGCCGGCAGGGATTTTTTTTTGTTTTTAATTTTTTTTTGCTATAACGGTTGGTCCTATAAAAAACTTGTCAGTATGAAAGTTTTAGATAATAATAAGAGGATTAATAATAAATTTTCGCGGATTTGATATCTTGTGAATTGACGAAGCTATGGTTTTTTTTCTTCTAAACCCCCTCCTTTTTCCCCCCCTTGGAGCCATTTTTAATTATATCAAAAATCTGTCATACATAAATTTTCGTCCCTTCTCCTAGAAGTATTAATAACTTTAAATGGATTCGATACGTATAATAATTAAGAAATTATGGGGGTTTTTCTGTTTTCACAAAAAGCCCGCCCACCCTCCCACCCTTGGTTCGATTTTGCCCATTAACGAACTTGACCGAGATTTTATGCCCCTTGATTTTATGTATCAGTTTGTAAAAGATTAATGCAGAATTTTTCCAGTTATCGTGGTCAGAAAAAAGTGACATAGATAGATAGATAGATAGATAGATAGATAAAGTTTTGAACTGGGGGTGGTTTTGGGTTCTGGGAGTCATGATCGGCGTAGATCTGCAAAAATTTTTCAAAATTTCCAACTTAGGTGAGAATGTAATAGGTAGTATTTCTTACGAAATCTACCTAATACTTTATGCTAAATTTTCGTAGAGCTAGAAGAGTTTAAAGTTTGAGGAAGCTAATGTTAAATACATTTGGCAATCTTATAAAAATCATCCGATTGAATTTTTATTAATTTTTGTAATGAAATACACCTAATAGACCCAAACATATTCCAGGTTTGTTTGTATCCAAAGATATATTTTCAATTATGAAAGTTAACAAATTCATTTAAAAATTAAGAATTAACACCTACATTAATTTTTGTATAAAATAACTGTGTGTAAGTGTACAGCTCATTTGAATAATTAATTTTCGAGATGCAGAGAACCTTCCTACAGTCTAAGGGGATCGCTTTCTATTTTCAAAGAATCTACAGAAAATAACATATAGACACTTACCAGAAACATTTTGTAGTAGTTACTTTTATATAAAGAAAGTCTTTTTAACACTTTCCAACCTAGTTGAAAAGTGTTTATGACTTCGGTTTGTCTGGCCGTCTGCCGTCTGGCCGTGCTCTAACTCCCGTAAATATGCTCGGATTGCCTTGCAATTTTTATATGTTATTGTCGTTATCTATAGAACGTTCCCTATTTCAACTGAAGTGTGTAGCACTTATAGTTTTTTTACAGGGACACTCAAAAGAATTCCGTTACATTACGGTCAATGGGGAAAAATCATTTGCAGTTTATTTTAATGATGTTACACAATTGCAAACACATTGTAATTGATATATATCACTAAGGTGTATTACAAGAAGCTTAATATGGAATAGGGTGTGCATAGCACTTATAGTTAATTTACAGGGACAGTCAAAAGAATTCCGTTGCATTACGTCTATGGAGAAAAATCGTCTGCGGTTTATTTAAATAATGTTTCACTATTTTAAATGCATTGAAGTTTATATAGATCACTAAGGTGCATTACAAGAGGCTTACTACAGAATATTGTGTGTATAGCAGTCATCGTTCATTTACAGGGACACACAAAAGAATTCTCTATTTTCTGTTAACAATAATTCCTCTAAGTGCGTTTTAAGTTGCGGAACGCGATTTTAAATTTAACTCACTTTTTGTCTATTACTTGGTGTGTATAAATTCTGTAGATCATATACAGGGAAGCACAAAAGTTCGTGAACACATTTCCGTTTATTGACAGAAACTGCAGAAGGATAATTTTAAACTGTGCTACGCGTTTCTTAACTTAACTAAAATTTAGCATCCTATGTAGTATATATACAAATCCATAGATCATATACAGGGCTGAATAAAAGTATTAGGATATTTTTCCGAATATTGTATACGTTGGAAATTCTTTAAATTATGTTTTTAAATATGTTATGCGATTTCCAGATTGTTTACATAGATGTTATCTTTCAGCTTATTAAACGGTATGATTTGTAAAATTGTTTTGGAAGCGTTGGAAAGTGTTACATAATCTATGCTTGACGCATGATTTTTCGTTCTTGTTTTTTTATAAATTTAAAGTTACTGTATAATTTTACTGCTGACTAAATGAGTGTTCAGTACTTTTTCTTGCAAGATTTAAATTTTATTTCCGAAGTGTTTAGATAAATCCCTAAAACATTTTCTTTTATAACTCTATGAAGAATTAAGATAAGTATATTCCCAGGCTATCTTGATCCAGAGAACTCAAACATAGGTGTTACAATTTGAAAAATCAACGTTCGTGCATTTTTACTTACCCATCATACGTAGTATAGGGTAAGTTTTGTAATCGTTTTGAAAATCGATTTTTTTTTTTTTTTTTTTTTTTTTTTTTTTTTTTTTTTTTGGACGATTTACACGTTTCAGACCCTAGAGATTTCGAAGAATTTTTTTTTGACGCGTCCGTCTGTCTGTGTGTAAGCGCTCTATCTCCCGAACAAATTGAGATAGAGACTTGAAACTTAGTATGTAATAATGCGAAGAAGCTTATTGAATTTCAGTAACCTCGATCATCCGGAACTATTTTTTTCGGACTCTCGAAATATTCGTTCTGATAAAAGGTATATAAAAATTTTCGAAATTGTTTATTTTAAGGAGTGAATATAGAAGACAATAAAAAAACATAAATTTTGCATAAAAAATGAAGTCGATCGGATAATGAGTTGCCGAGATATTTGTAATCCTATTTACCACACTCTTAGATTTTTCGTGATCCTGTATTATTTTATCCAAATTTCAATTCAAAGGTATATTTTAATTGAAAATGAGATGCGTAATCCGACGCAGTAAGTTCTTAGTTAATAGGATTATCATTTTTGGAGTTATAAGGATGTTTCTTTTACGCATTTCAGTAATAGAGCCTTTAAACTTTAGGACGTCATCAAGCCATGATTCTGCTCGAATGGCAATGCATTTTATAAATAGTTCACAGATGTTTTATTTTCATATTTTATATTATGCATATCCATGATGGGTAAGTATTACGGTGGCCCCCAACGACTAGTTTAATATGTAGACAATCCCCGAAACAAAATTTTCGAATAGAATTTAATAGTAGAAGTTATTCCCAATAAATTGGTACGTATTTTTTTTATACCTTATTTGCAGGATATAAGGAGTGATCACTTTTATACCATGACTGTTCTAAGGTATCTATTGACAAAAGAATAAAATAGGATACAAGGTAATCTGTGTTCAACTTTCTAGAGTTTTTGAATATTACATGACATAGTTTGAAAAAACTGTGTAGCATTGTGTAGGTTTAATGGAACTTCAAACATGCACGAGGAATATAGCGAAGGAACATAAGTACTAAACTGAGGAATATAATATTAAGCCCTTTCCTAATTTGGTGCTATGCTAATGTGTTAAACTTTGTCAAGTCCAGCACAGTTAAAAATTTTGCGCCCTCTGAAAATCCAAGGTCTGCGCCCTTTCCCCTCGCCCAGTCCGACCCTGGTGCAAATTGACTATATTTTCATTCCTTATTTTACATTTGCTAAAAAGAAATAATAATAATAATAATGTTTAAATATTAAAAGGCACTGTAATGTAAAATTTTAATCGTAAAATAGCTGAATTTGTCGTATTTAATTAAATAAGTAATTGTTAATAATGTCAAATTTTACTTTTATAAAATATATTCCATTAATCATGAAAAATACAAAGCAACCGATTAAACATTTTTAAATGAAAAAAATAGAAAATTCAAATAGAAATTTAGGGGAATCGAACACGCAATCTCCAGTATCAAGAGCAGTGCTCTAACCATTCGGCCACTAAGTTCACTTTTAGATTTCCACAAAATATCATTAAAATACTCAAATTAGTCAAATGCAGGACCGCATTCATTATCATTGATTTGGACGTCCAAATCAATGATAATGAACGCAAGCCTTTCACAGTAGAGACTCTTTCCATATTTTAATCTCCATCAACCGCGCGCCACCTGATCTTCGGTTCTGAACAGCCCCATTGTTACACAACATAAACATGAGCGTAAAATTCAACCTCATTTCGTTAATGCAACTGCGCCATCTGTTATAGAATAATTTAAGCCCTTACTGCAGGAAAATAAAACTCCCGCCACTACTACAGTTACAGTGTCTAGAAATCCAAAAAATTACACTTTCACCAGAGGACTCTATGATCGAGTCTGTTGCTACGAATGAATATACCCAGCATGTTTTTAGATATTTATGATGCAATTTAAACTACGGGGAACTTATTTTTCAAAGAAAATTTTTGAGAAAAACAGAATTAAGATTTATGTTGTAATACACGATACAGGGACAGGGATGACCACCTCGGGAAACCCGGCGTTAGCCTTAGAGTTGAAGTGCAATCCCGAGGGGATAATACACGATACATCCTAATGTAATACACGATACATTAGGAATGAAAAAAAATTTAGGCATGTTTGTTTGTTTGTTTTATTGAGAACATATATCTGACTTGTGTGCTTGATATCAAGTGTCCGCGTCAATATACAGGGACGAGATAACCACAAGGAAATGTACAACACCAGAGAGTTGCGAGCTCCACAAAGTGTGTGCAATGGAGCTGGCGTGAGTCGAATCCGTCGACCTGACTCCTACGCTCTCAAGCGACTGGGAATTCAAGCGCTCGAATACGCCATCTGGTGGAAAAAAGATATAACTTCTCCCTTCAGGAAAATCCCTTGCAATCCCATTGCGTTACATGCATTTTTAATTTGTTCATAATGATTATTTTTATGCACAATTTCAGATTTCATGTGCTATTTGTGTTCTGTGTTTATATGTCGAAGTAAAAATTATCCGAATTTAAATGTCTAACACTTTTAAACGCGTTTACAGTAAATAATGGTTTCAATGGCATTTTAGCATTAGTTAAAGGGCCAATTCTCCTGTACCGACGGCAGCAATCAGCGCCTCTATAGGCCGTTTTAAGTCCCACTCGGCCACGAAGGCCCCAAATTCAGCATATGTTTTAACTGCATTTCGCACTTGTATGAATTGCAGAAATTTTATTTTCAGAATGCTCAATTATAAACAGACTTATTTTATGTGATTTCCATACATACTTAATAAGAAACTATTTAATATTTTCATATCATCACAGGTTTAAGCACAGATAAGACCTGCAAGATGATCCCCCTACCGTTTCCTCACATACAACCTTTTATCATTTTCATTTTAATAAATTAGATGAAACAGATTGCCATACACTTGTAATTACTTTTTGTATAGTAGTATACAAAAATAAATAAATAAATAAGAGTAAATATTACAGTTCTGGAGTAAATAACTATAAAACTTTTATATTTATATCTTATGTTCATTGTTTGATAATTTATTTTCTCTTATTAGAAACAAATAAAATCAGTATAATAATCAAATACTCTTATTTTAGTTTCTTAATTTTAGACTGGAAATATTTTCTGGGATTTTATACGTAACACTTTGTTGACAACCGATTTTGTATGAAAGCTACAGTAGAAGCTCCGCCCTCTTCTGAAAGTCTTTCATTAAATGATTTTTTAGATAGGTTTTTCAACTTTATCCGTTAGAAAATATCGTACAATGTACGGATTTAATATAAAATTTCTTAAAATCTAAAAAAAAAATATGCACAAAATGATATAAATGCATTTTCTCTTTTTAAATAAGGTAAAAGTTGTGCTGAGTCAATTATGCTTGGTGAAACAAACACGAGTTAACTCGTAACCGGTCAACAAAGTGTTAAAATAAATTAAAGAAAAATATAATTTGGAGAGCAAATTAAAAAGATGTTTTTATTTCCTTATTGTTTAAACTCGAAAAGAGATAGCTTAAGCTATTCCATTCAATCGGCACTATATTTAATATTTCCGGGATCTTTATTTTAAAGCGAACACCATTTTATAATGCATTGCAAGACATAATACTTTGTAATGCATACGCATATAAACAGGTGTCTATGCAATGGAGGCAAAAAGTTTGGTTTCAATCAATTAAATGCCAATAAAAATGAACCAAACAAATGATAGTTCTTTTTTTTTTTTTTTTTTTTTTTTTAGTGTAGAAAAAAAGTAGATACAGCTTATGTATCAGTTTAACGAAAAGAATGCTGAAATCATAAAATATATTAATTTATGAAAAATTTAAGCGGTTTTTAAATTATAAATTTTCTTTCAAATAAAAAAGTATTTGAAGATGTTCGTCATAAAATACGCTTCGCTAAAATATGCCAACTGCCTGTAAAACTGCAGCAATTAAATATTTTAAACACTAAAAAATATAAAATATAAATAAAAAGAGTAATATATATTTTTTAAATACGCTTTTATCAATTAATAGTTTAATAATGTTAAATTATGATTATCCATTGAGACAATTTAGGAATCCTGAGCACATAGTTTAAATACTTTTTCATTGCAATATCTTAAAAAAGAAAGAGCAAAAATTATAATTTTTTAAATAAAATTACTAATTTGCATTCTCTACAATTTTTTTCCGATCTTTCAAAAAGATTTTGATTTTTGAGTACACCGGAAATAAACATCTTGCCTTTCTTGTATTGTGAACACAACCAGGAACAAAACAATGAGAATTTCATTTTTTCAGCATCCTCGATAAATTTTACACAAATTTCACGTATTTCTAGACGTTATAACTAACGCTTAGTGTTTACACATTTAAGCAATAAATTCGATGGCAACGTCGCTAAAGAAAATGTAATTTTTTGCATACATTCTAAATTCGGCGATTTTCCACATTATGTATTTCTAGAGACTGTAATCACCAATGAGCGACTGTTGCACACGCGGTTAAAGGTGTCGTGGCCAATCGTTCTTCTCTTGCATGCAATTAAATGGTGGAGTGAGTCACCCTACATCAGGCAAGTCACACCCTGAAACTCGTTTACCGCCGCGGGCCAAATTAAACATTATGAACAAAGGCTCGGGCCACATAAAGAAAAGTACATAATATCACCATCATTGCACAGAATAAAATTTTTACGCAATAAAATTTGCATACATTTCATAAAATATTTTCTTCATTAGCGCCAAATTTTAATAATTTTACATTTCTTAGTATTTAATTAAAACAGCATATCATTTTCTAAAGTGGTATAAAATCGAAGAGAGTAGTAAAATAAAATATATAATATCACCCCCACTGCACAGAATAAAATTTGTACGTACAAAGTTATTATTAGACACTAGCTGACATGCCCGGCTCTGCCCGGGCCCGTGATAATAACCTTAAAAATACCTAAAATCAATGTTGAATAATTTTATATTTTTAAATGAAAATATATCCAAACGAACTGAAGACAGTCGTTATAGTTATTGCCGATTTAATGTCGATTTAATTTCTGACATTTTGATATATTAAACTTTCAATTCTGACCAAAAGTTCTTGAAGAAACCTAAATAATATAAAGCACTCCCCCGCCTTTCCTCTGTTAAACTCAAAGTGATATACAGTAATGGCCAAACTATTAGTCCCATTCGAAAAGAATTTCCAAAACCTTGTTTCTAACATGATTATATTAAAATTAAATAAAAATCATGCACTCGTAGCATCATAATTCACTTTTATATTTTAACAGAATAGTAAGGCTACTATAATTTGTGACTCGTGCTATAGCCAGTATACACGTCAGGACACGTGGCCGTTATCATTATCTTTATACGCGTGAAGATTTCGCTAGGGTACCATTGTGAAATTCGGTAATTTTTGAAATTCAATATTTGAAAAATGGCATCATCATCAGATTTGAAATTGATATCAAGAAAAATGCAATTTTTTACCTTTCTAACGCAGTTTGTCTAACAATTTTCTAACAAATACTTTTCGAGCTATTAATTTCTTCATTAATTACAAATGTTTCATTTTCCGAGTTTAATCTGTGGCAACGATTATCGAAAATCCCAGTCATCAGCAACGCATAGCTTTTTATTAAAGAGGATAGTTTATTTTATCTTATGTTTCCACAAAATACTTAAAACAACAAATTCTACAATAAATTTAATTGAATTTTCTAAATTATATTTATTTTAAAAATTGATTATACACGCTGGTCTGTTAATCTTCATCTAGCAAAGGCATAGCTGTCAATTTTCCATATTTTTTTCAAGTAAAAAATAAAAATAAACATATTTTGAATCATAAAATGTACATAATAAAGTGAGTGTTTTATCTTCATGGTTTTATCTATGGACTACATATTTGATTTCATTTCTTAAATACATTTTCTGGTTCAAATTATGTTTATTTGATTTTAGAAATGACAAGAGACTGTGGGAGCTACGCAAAGATGTTATATAAAAGTGCGCAACCAAACATATCTAAAATATGTATCTATACACTGTAAAAAATGACCAATGTTTCTTATTTTATGAAAATATGCTATAACCACGAACGAAAATATAATATAATCTTCTGAGTTATCCGAAATTTCAAATAGCATGTTACATTGTCTTTTGAATCCCCAGAAACGAATACATTTTCAAAATTTAAAGAATAATTTATAAAAACAAATTATTTTTAGCTGCCCGAATTTTTCAGAAACGTTTCCGAAGGGTTTTTAAAGTGTATTAATTAGTGTCCTCAGGCTGGAATACCTGTTTTTCGAATGTTATCCATTCTCAAGTACACGTTTTCAGCCGCATAAGTTAATTTATACATGGAAGAGTAAAGAACTTTATGTATTTTAATGTTATTGTTAACGCTGTTAATTTTGCATGTTTGTCTGTTAAACATTTTTTTTTAGCATGAAAATGTTTACTTCAGAATTGATAGCATTCGAAAAACAGGTATTCCGGGCTGAGGACACTAATTAATACACTATAAAATCCCTTCGGAAACGTTTCTGAAAAATTCGGGCAGCTAAAAATAATTTGTTTTTATAAATTATTCTTTAAATTTTGAAAATGTATTCGTTTCTGGGGATTCAAAAGACAATGTAGCATGCTATTTGAAATTTCGGATAACTCAGAAGATTATATTATATTTTCGTTCGTGGTTATAGCATATTTTCATAAAATAAGAAACATCGGTCATTTTTTACAGTGTATGGAAGGGCATGTTTACAAACAAACAGTACCACCATCAACCAATCTACCACTTCATTTTTGTGGACGCTATCATTGCAGGAATCGTCATGGCAACGTAGGCCAATCATATTATAGACCAGTTTAACGTTGACCAATGAAATTTTTCCATTCCATGTGTTTAGTAGGACTAGGAGTCATAAAGAGCAAACAGGTTTTTCTTGCTAACCAACCGTAATTGAACCAACAGTGACATCAGGTGCCCTTTCTTTATATGTATATGTATTTATATATCTATCTAAAAACTCAATATATTTTTTTAAAAAATCGGCCGGTTGAGGAATAATTACAGTAACTCGAAAACCCCATATTCACATATTTCCGCTCTATTTTTCATTAACTACAGAAATGTATTCTAAAGAATAATTCAACATCAATCATTATAGGTGAAAAGAATAGATTAAACTGATTGTCATATTTCTTTAAATTAAAAAATCCTCTTTTGAATTCATTTTTTAGGGTTTCGCCAAGGCAACACTAGATACCGGGCTTGCTCATTCATTCTCATGGCGTCAAAAATAGTGGCTGGCCGCGACCAGCGATTTGTACAAAGCGACGTGCCCATAGTTTTGTGCCAATAGCTGTATGTCTTCCGTCGCGGCCAGCCACCATTTGTGACGTCATGATAATGAATGAGCAAGCCCGGTATCTAGTGTAGCCCTGGTTTCGTTCATCTCACGAAACCCTATTCGTCTCGCTTCTCTGTTTGTAAATCACAGAGTTGGTTCTCAGAAACTGTATAAATTAGAGACTTGAAATTTCGTGTACTTACAGCTGAATACCTACAGTTACGCTGAAAATCATAAAATTTTGAAAGGGTCGTATTATTTTAATATAGAGAGATAAAAAAACAAACATGCGTCCTTAGGACAGTTAGGCATGACCAACGAAAGTCGATCTACCCGAAAATGGAACCGGCCGCCACGGCGTCCTCGGACAGGCTCTCGCGCCAGGCGGAGCCGGGAACACCTGGAGGAGCCCCCTGCCTGACCGGTTCGTCGACAGCTAGATGTCAGCAGACCGGATTTTTTTTTACGTGTAATAATTCTCTCCTCTTCTCCCTCCCACCCAAAATAGTTCCTATTAAACGGCAATGCTTGCGGCTAACTCATTTCTAACCTTCGTTTCTGATAATATATATATATATATATATATATATATATATATATATATATAGATAGATAGATAGATAGATAGTGTAAAGTGCCCATTCAATTATTTGTGAATACTAGATGAGACTTTCCATCTTGAACATTATTTTTCTCACGCTCAGGAAGTAACGTCTTCCTTCATAGACAATGTGGCAGACGCAGTGTCGCATATATTCAAAGAATGTGTGACAAGTGAAATTCGCTAACGGTGGGGAGTTGAATAATTAGTTTCTTCTCTCGAAACAGGTAAAGTGGAAGCTTCCTCTGGCCTAACGTAGATATGAATTGGCAACGACGACGTCATATGAAAACTCAAAGTTTCTAATCAGGAAAGACGAACGACTTTATTGGAACTCTGAGATAAACAGTAAACGCCCAATTCCCCCCTCCCCCGGTTTGAGAAGAGCCGAAGAAAAAGGTTTGTTGTGGACTCGAGATTTGAGAGCAGCGAGAGAAGGTCGAAATTCTTCGGACCTTGGAACGAGTAGAGAAAAATCCCTAGATCAGATGACAGAGTTCATCGGAAGGACGGCACGCCCTGTGTGCTAAGTTTTGCAGACCGCCATCAGCGCGGGCAAAACAGTAGAGACTCTCTAGTTTATACAATTCGGATTTCTTACTCCGAGTAGAGACTTTAATCCCAAATAAACTGTTAAGTCTCTGTTAATCGAAATTGACAAAAACTCATAACTCTAAATTTGTAATTCATAAGTATTTTTCTGTGTTTATATCTGAATAGAATAAAAATTATTCTAAGGACAATTATTGACCTAATTTGTTTTCATCGCTACCATTCGAAAATCATTCCGCAAACGAGGTATTTACAGTGGTGGCAGCTTATGGGATGTGTCAAAAGGATTAAAGGGCCCTACGGCACCGTATAGAAACCGTGCTGCGCACACGCTGCAAAATCTTTTAGTTTCCACCATCAGGGGGCGCATTCTGTTCTAAACAAACTTCTTTCCGAACGAAACTCCGGCATTTGTTCCCGCTGCCTACGGCACCGTATAGCAGGCGTGGTGCGTATGCGCAGTAATTTCTTTTAGTTTCAATTTCCAACACGAGGGTGCACGAAATCTATATCTTAGTTATCTAGATCTTAATTAGTTCATATTAAGTTGAATGAACCAATTTCCTCTGAAATCGGGCCAATAGAACCCGAGATAATAAATTAAACACCTGGAGATTAATATGCATATAAGGTAAGGGCACATGACGTCACTGTTTGTTAAATTACTATTGGTTAGGGAGAAAAACCTGTTTGTTCTTTATGACTCCTACGGTACACCTGAGATGGGGAAATTTGATTGGTCTGCCTTGAACTGGTCTATGATATGATTGGCCTATGTCGCCATGATGATTCCTGCAATGATAGCTACGTCAAAAATGTAGTGGTAGATTGGTTGATGAAACTTTTTGTTAGTAAACATGCCCTTTTCTTATATGGTGGTAACCAAGGGCTGAAAAAATGATACCGAAGTTTATTTAGTACTTGGGAGATCTGCAAAGAATGTGAGAAAAGATTTCGTTTAAATCGGACCAATTTTAAATGCAAAATCTTTTAGTTTCACTTTCCTCCGACAGGGGGCGCACTCTGTTATAAACAAAGCTCTTTCCGAATGAAACTCCAACACGTGTTCCCGCTGCTTACGACACCATATAGCTGGCGTGCTGTGAACACGGTGCAAGATCTTTTAGTTAAAATCTGTACCTTAATTAGTTCGCGTTAAGTTGAATGAGCTAATTCTCGTTGAAATCGGGCCAATAGAATCGAGAAAATAAATCCCTCCACCCTAGTGATTAATGTTCATAAATGGTGGTAACCAAGGGCTGAAAAAATGATACCGCAGTTTATTTAGGGACCTGTGAAGAATGTTAGAAAATATTTCGTTTGAATCAGACCATTTTTAAATGCAAAGTCTTTTAGTGCCCCTTTCCTCTGACAGGGGCACACTCTGTTCCAAAAAAACCTCCTTCCTAATGAAACTCTGACACGTGTCCCGCTGCCTACGACACCATATAGCTGGCATGCACTGCAAAATATTTTTGTTGCATTTTCTACCGCCAGGGGCCGTCAAATCTATTTTAATTAGATACCGAAGTTTATCTAGTACCTGGGGACCTGAGAAAAGGTTTCATTTGAATCGGACTAATAATTAAATAGTTCTGATTTTTGAGGCAGGGGGGGAGGAGGGAGTTTCGATGAGAGCATTAACGCAATATTTAAATTATAAATGGACACTCCCCTCCCCCTCAAATTTAAACCAATTACCTTTAACATTAGGAATTATCGCTAACTTTTGAAACACAAACAAAATGACGCTTTTTTTTTTGTTTTGACATACAAATACTATAAGTTATTGCTGTCAATTTCTGAAGTCAAATACATAAATGACGTCACGTACATGAAAAAACTCTAAAAATCGTGAAAAACTAACTAATCGCTGTTCGAATTGCAATCAGCTGGTGACCTTTTCATTCGCCAATCACAATTCCCCAGTTGATTTCCAACTGTGCCAACAAACCTCTCAGCTACTAATCACAACTGCCCTCAAATGATATTTGACTTCCAATGAGCGATTTCTGACGTCATTTGAAACAAAAACGCTGCAAAATATGAAAAAAATGTTAAAAAACTCAAAAATAAAATTTAAAAAATCTAATCAAAAAATCCAAATCGAGATAATTAATAACCCGTCTTTCCCTTTAAAAATCATGATTGTTTTATCTGTAAAGAATTAACAACTCTCTCCAAGATAAAAAGAGACGATTTTGCACATAACTGAGGCTGAAATGGAAGGCAACCAATCAAGCATTCTGAGGAAAGTTTTTTAGTGTCGAAGGAAAAAAAATCTCCAAAACTTCAAAAATCTCTGTACGAATTCCAAATAAACTTTATTGAAAAGAGGATAAAATTTACTATATTGGGCTAAAAGATTAGAACCGGATTCCTGTTACTAATGTGGAAAAATTGCAGCAAAACGTGAAAAAATGCTAAAAATCGCATAAAAAATTAAATTAAAAAAAATCTAATCAAAAATTCCAAAATCGGGCTTCGAGGTGCAAAACTACATACATAGAGGTACCTTCCCACAAAATTTTGTAGCTCTGCATGCAAAGGACACACAAACTTCTTTCTTTATTGTAGTTAGAGATAAAAATGAGCAAGACTCTTTTCTACTTCTACAGTCCCTGGCCAAATTATTAGACGCAGTTGTTTTTATTATACAACTCCGATTCAAAAAATTAGAATAATGAAAAGAAATACGGTCATGGGAAATGAAAATCGAATTTATCAAATAAATAATCAACAATATCAAATATAAAGTACTATAATATGAATCTGCATATTTTGCAGATTATAAAAATGTAAACACATTACAATGAAATAGAAAATATATTTAAATCAGCTAACAACAAAAAATTCAAAATATTAGAATACTTTCTAACATAGTTCAAAAAATTAGAATAATGAAAATATATTGAAGATAATTTAAACTCTAAGTATTTTTACTTGCTAATCAGTACTTTGTTGCATCACCCTTAGCTTTAATGACAGCTCTTAAACGTTCTGGCATGTTTTTAACTAAAGGTTCACAATGTTTTTTATCCAAATTCGCCCATATGCTCTTTATACTAGAAATAAGTTCTTTTTTGTCTCTAGGCGGAAATTCTTGAAGTCGTTTCTTCATAATTCCCCACAAATTCTCGATAGGATTTAGATCGGGTGAGTTTGCAGGCCAAGGGAGTACAGGTATGTCCTTATCTTTGAGCCATTTAGTTGTTGATTTGGAAGTGTGGGGAGAAGCTAAATCTTGTTGAAACAAGAAATCGTCATCACATAAATCCTCAGCTGAAGGAATCATGAAATGTTCAAGAATTTCTTTATAGACTTCTGAATTGACTGTTGTGGAAACAATACACAACCTGCCTGGGCCTTCAGCAGTCATGCAGCCCCATACCATAACAGAGGTCGCAAATTTAACCGAACGTTTTAAACATTCTTTCTTATAAGCTTCATGTTTGAGTCTCCAGACACGTATACCTTGATTTCCGTGAGACACACAAAACACACTTTCATCGCTGAAAAGTATCTTTTTCCAATCGTCGTGATCCCAAAATAGCCTTTGTTTACACCATTTAACTCTAGCAGCCCTTTGCTTAGATGATAAGAATGGCTTTATCTTAGGCACACGTGATCTAAAACCTAATTTGCGAAGTCGTCGTAGTGTTGTAGATTTGGAGACATTTATACCCATTTCTTTCCATTTTCTATGCACATATCTCACACTCCGAAAACGATGTTTCTTCACAATCTTTTTCAATTGCCTTTCATCTCTTCTTGAAGTTACTGGCTTTCGACCACTTTTAAAGTGTTTATTTTGAAAACACTTATTATTAGAATATTCTCTCAAAACTCTACTCACACTTGCTTGAGAGCATTTCACTTCTTTTGCTATAAAAAGTTGTGTTTTTCCTATTTCGTGCAAGTACACAATACGATATTTCACAGCCTCAGATAAATCGCTCTTTCGTCCCATATTAAGCAAATACTACGCTACAATCAAATGCCAAACGACTTCTCATTTTCAACGGAGCACATTTTATAGTCCCACAGATGTTAATCCCGCAGCCGTTCTCTCAACTTATAAGAAAAATTTGAATATTCTAATTTTTTGAACCATGCTATCGAGGTATTCTATTTCTTTGAATTATTCTAATATTTTTTAAATAGTTAATTATTAATATATCAGATAAAAATAAATATTTATGTTATATTTATAAATGCTCTGAAGATAATTAGATACTTTTAATATATTTTTTCCTGGACGCAGTATGCAAATTGACGCGTTAGCAACATCAAACTCATTCTTTTTTACATTATTCTAATTTTTTGAATCGGAGTTGTAATTTGTTAAATATCTGGAAAGATACATGAGGAATTATCTTGAAACTTTAGGAGTGTAAACAACATGATCAACGTCATATATTTCCGAGAAGATTTTTTCTTGAAACCCCATAAGGGGCCGTCAACAAATTGAAGAAAAACGAATACGTTTTTGATAACACTGTAAAAACCAATATCACAAAAGCGTTGAAACAGTATCACACGCTTAGGAGGCTTATTGTAATAATTTGGGTTCATTTTTATGAATATAGCATGTATACTCGAAGAGAAATTCAGGTTTTTATAAAAACAGTCCCAAATTTTACGAAGTTTTTTGCTTATAATTTGCAGAGTTTTTAATATAAAAACAAGTTATTTTCAGAAAATATGACAAACAAAATTATCATAAGAGACGGTAGTCTCTTGAGTGACGCAGCGAAAAACCGAAAACCGTAAGCCCAAAACCGAAGATTCCGTCACTCTCATATATACAGCTAGCAGGAGACATCAAAGGAAAATCGAAACGCCGACATTTAATATCCCTGTAAATATGAGGCATACCGTTTCGATTTTTTCACATTAGTCTTATATCTATGGCCTTGTTGTGGCATAATTTATAGTCTTTATACGTACATCATATTATGTTTAGCTCATTGTATTATTTTTATGTAATTTACAATTTTATGTCATTTAGTTTTTAAAATTTGGCAACACTCAAAAGTTTTGGTTTGTGTTTTTTGCTTTCTAAAAAGGTTGTTCGATGTAAATAAATCTGATAAGTTCAAACTGAAAACGATGTCAGTATTATAACCTGAAAGTACACGCAACAAAATAATTAACGATCATATATGAAAATCGGCTCCACAACAACTGGTGACCCGCATTTTTAAATAAATATTGCTCAATAACCGTAGCAATCTATCTAAATAAATATGCTTCCAGACGATGAAAAATCAAAAGATTCTACGCAAGAACTATGTAAGGTGAGTGTTAAAATTCCTCCTTTTTGGATTGATCGTCCGGAAATTTGGTTTTTTCAAGTTGAGTCGCAGTTTAAGATAAGCGGAATTGTTTCTGAGGAAACCAAATTTAATTATTTAGTATCGCAATTGGAACCTAAATACGTTGAGAACATATGGGACATTGTAACAAAAGATAGCGATACGAAGTACACGGAATCTAAAACAAGACTTTTAGACTTGTTTAAAGAAAGTGAAAGCACTCGTATTAAAAAACTAATTACTGGAATTGATTTAGGTAATTTAAAACCCAGTCAATTATTACAGAAACTGCGATCAGTCGCAACATCAGATGTATCTGAAAAGTTAATAAAAACCTTATGGCTAGAAAAATTACCAGATTCTATGCGAAATATAATACTTGTTAGTGATGAAGAGCTACCAAAGCTGGCGATTATGGCTGACAAGATTGCCGATATGACACCTTCTAGTGATATTTGCAGCGTATCTTCTACTTGTAATTGCTCGAACACCGAATTACTATCCAAAATCAAATCCCTTGAACAGCAAATTGCCCAATTAAGTGTTGATCACATATCACGACCACGATTACGGAATAACTCTGTTTCTGGCAGAAGATCTCGAAGCAATTCTAAAAAGAGATTTAATCCTCGAGGAAAATACTGTTTTTATCATTTCCGTTATGGGGCCAAATGTCATCAAGATAAATGTACTCCGCCGTGTAGTTGGTCAACTGATTATTCACCAAACCAGGGAAACGCCAAAATGCAGTAGAGAATGCGGCAGGCTCTTCTGCTAATAATTTTACGGATTGTCGCAAATTTCGCTTATTTGTTAAAGATAAAAAATCGAAAGTGCGATTTTTGGTAGATAGCGGTGCAGATGTTAGTATTTTACCAGCTTCTAATCAAGATAAACAATCCGTGGATTATAAACTGTATGCAGCAAATGGTACAGAAATTGAAACATATGGTATGAAGATGCTAACACTTGATTTAGGACTTCGACGGGAATTTCAATTTCCTTTTATCGTTGCAAAGATCAATAAAGGCATTTTGGGAGCTGATTTTCTAAACAAATTTAACTTGTTAATTGATTTGCATAATAAGAAATTGATTGACGGAATAACTCAGCTAACTATTACTGGCGAAGTTGCTGCCGTCAGTGAAGATAGTGATGTCGGTACTGTAAATAATACCAATAAATTTTATAACCTGCTAAAGGGATATCCCGAGATAACCAAACCAAATTTATTTTTATCAAGTGTAAAACACAATGTTCAACATCACATTATAACACAAGGTCAACCTGTCCATGCTAAAGCAAGACAATTAAATCATCAACGACTTGCAACAGCGAAACAAGAATTCCAATTCCTGCTCAATAATTATATAATAAGACCCTCCAGTTCTCAATGGTCAAGTCCTCTTCATATGGTTACGAAAAAGGATCCCAACAAACACGTCATATGTGGCCGCTTGCTGTGAACATTATGGCCAAATATTTTTGCGGCAATTTGTATCCAGCCACAATTGTATATTAACTGATGCGCCGCTACATCCGGTAGCAGTCGACTAACGGATAACGGGCGAGCTCAGAGAAAACTACTGCATTTTCCGCTCTCAGTAGCCACTAAAGTTAAACTTTAGGCCAGCATGTAAAAGCCTGTCATCACCTAGAAAACAGAAGGCCAGTGTCGTCTACTTGATATAATGTTGATAATAAGACAGAGAGAAATCTTTTTTCCTCATTTTTTCAGCATAATTTTCGTTATTTAAAATTTGTTTTTCTATGAAAGCATATTAAGTAAGATGCGAGTAAGTTAAGTTTCCAGCCAGCGTATAAAAGTCCTTCATAATCTAGAAAATAGAAGGCCAGTGCTAAGTAGTTGATATTTTGATTATAGGAGATAAAAAAAATATTTTTTCAAAATAATTTTCACTGTTTAAAGAACATTGTTTAATTAGATGAACGTATTAAAATAATAATAATAATAATAATAATAATAATAATAATAATAATAGTTTCGATTTTATGCACTAAAATATATATTTGAAAATTTTTCTTTCTCTTTGCTTTTACCTATTTTTGTAAATTACAAATAAAATTAACTTGTTTGCAAAGTATTTCTCAGGCGGTTCTCAAATTCCCTACTCAACAAACGCGAAACTTCCTGACACTCTTCTGATTCATTTTGAAACGTGAAGTCATAAAATTGACAGGGGTCACTGTTGAAGTGATTTGGAATCAAATGGCGTTTTTCATTTTTGATAAATAATTTATTGCGTTATAAGCGATTTTTGTAACGTGACCACAGATTTTTCTCTTTTCCCACACTGTCGCGCCAGAAATTTGGTTCAAAACGTCACATTTGACAATATTTTCTGAAAGATCTTTATCTTTACTAGATCATTACTAAAAAATCGAAAACTCTGTTCGATTACATAGCTTCTGAATAAGAACACCTGCCAATTTCAGGCATTTTCGAACAAAACTGAATTCAGAAATGTGTCAGAAACTAGCTGATTTCGATTTGAGAACAGCCTTAATACATTGAATTTTCTTATGAACACACTGGAATAAAAATGAATATCCTTAAAATTTTAAACAAATTCAGACCTAAACAATATACTACTAATATATAATTCACTTTTTACAATTCGGTGTTGCAACTAATTTTTAATATCGTATGAAATTTGTTTAAAAAAGTTTTTTTTTTTTTTCTAGATGATCAAAATTAAATAATATTTTAAAGAAAAATTATGTATATAATTGAAAGCAAGACAAAAAGACAAAGTGATTTATTTTATAAGGCATATGCCGCTTTATAAAATACATTAAAATATTTTGTCCCCCCCCCCCCTCTTCTTCAAAAAGGCTTCCATGTATTAGTAAATTAGAGTTTCGGTTGAAGGACGCATTGGAAGAGACGCGGGGGATCAAGGTCAAGATAGGGGAGACAGAAAATTCTCGGAAGACACACGCCCGAGGCTCAAATCTGGCTTTTTTTGACTAGTCATTCTCATTTAGTTAGAGAGAGCGCTTAAGAGATGTTGCCTGTTTATATCTTGTATGAGAGAAGCGAACCAGTAATTTCTTAAACATTGGTAAGGTTTTATCAGTTTGTCTATTCATTAAATATATATGTTGTGATAATCTTTTTTGCATCATTTGATTCACGATAGAATTATTTTTTATAAAACCGCACGAAATTTTTAACGTGCTTTTCTTTTCAAAATGTAGAATGATATTTATTTTACAATTGCTTATTTCATGAGATTCACTGATACTGTACTTTATTGCTTAAGGACGTTCTCAAACCCTGACCCATTTCTCAATTAATTTTTGTTTAGAAACACATAAAACGTGCTGGTGTTGTCATTCAGAAACTATGTAATTGAAAGACGTTTTTCATTTCTTGTTAAAGGCAGAAGATATTTCGTAAAATACTGTCAAAGTCGGCATTTTGAACCGAATTCCCAAAGCGGCTGCTTGAGAAAGGGAATAAAATTGTCGTCAAAAATCCTTATAATTCGATAAGCATTTTATTTATCAGAAAATGGAAAACTCATTTCGATTTCAAATCACTTCAATAGTCAGGCATTTCAATTTTATTCCTTTACGTTTTAAGATGTTTCAGAAAGTTCCGTGTTGTCGAGCAGGCAATTTGAGAATCACCTTAAAATAGAAAATATTGAGATTTAATTTTCTGTCAATTTTTTTTCCTTTAACGCTTTTTAAATCTATTAAATAATATTTTCCGATAATGCATATGATTTAAAAATAATCTATAATAATAAACTATAAAAATAATCTATAAAAATAAACTATAATAATAAACTACAATATATAATAAACTGTAATTTATTTAAAATAATTATTTTAGCATTATATAATAATTTTTAAAGAAGTTTTTTCCTCTCTTTTTCTGAGTGTGGAAAATAATTGTTCTCAAAGAAAAATTTTAAATTTTAATACAATTTAGAAAACTAGAATAAGAAAAAAAAACATTAAAAATTTCATGACAATTTCAAATTACTGAATTTTCATGTGAAAAGATTAGAATATTATTATTATTATTTTAATATTTGGCTATTAAACTTTAAAAGATAAATAATCATAAAAAACTGGTCATTCCTGGACTATATAAAATAAAAATGTATTGCAATTTTCTTTTATTTATTTATTTTATTTCTTAGGTGAAAATTAATATTCATAAACTTAAAATGATGCAAATTTTTTTTTTTATTATCAATAATGATTTAATGAATAGACATCTTATACTGGTAACATACTTAACAATAATTTATTTTAAAATCATTGTGAAAAAAAAGAAAGAAAAAAACTAACATTAGACATACATACACATAAAAGATTATTTAAGCACCAATTCAAATTTTATTCTGTTAAAAAAATGCTTTTTAGAAAATTATTTAAATTATAAAGTGTTTTTGCGTGAAAGTAAGTGCTAATTAATAATCATTTAGGTTCACTTTTCAAGAAAACTATAAGTTCAAATTACCTTGTTTTTTTTTCTTTTTTTTTTCAAAACAAAATACTTGACATAGTGAATTTATTAGTTTTTTTTTTAATCATGTACTTTTAAAATTTATATGAAATATGATTATTTAAAAATGGCATTGGATAAAAATTTTAAATATATATAATTGAAAAAATAAAATTAATTCACTATGTCAAACATTGTGTTTCTCAAATTTTTGACAAAAAAATCAAGGTAATTGAATTTATAATTTTCTTGAAAAGTGTACATAAATGATTATTAATAATCATTTATGTACACTTTTCAAGAAAAGTACTTTATTGCACGCAAAAACACTTTATCATTTAAATAAACTCCTAAAAAATATTTTCTTTTATAGAATAAATTTTGATTTATGCCTAAATAATCTTTATTGGGCGACAATGGCTGGGTTTTGGCTAGCTTACATTTATAATACCCAAAAAAGGCATTTTTGTGAGCAGTTTTGGGCTGGATTTAATTCTTGAAAACCACAAATGGCGTTGCTACGGCAAGTTTCTGTCTAACTTTTATTCATTAAGATTTTTAATGGCCTAGCTATGGCTAGTTTCCATTAATAATTGCCATTTAAAGTATAATTGTGGCCAGTTTTAGGCAATCTATCATTTATGATTAACCGTTAGTGGCCTAATTATGGGGATCTTATTGTATTTCTGGCCAATTCTGTTGCGGCCTCATTATGGCCAGCGTGACAGTTTTTTTAAGTTGCCATTACGGCCAATGATAGCGGCCCTCCATCTGACAGTTTGGGCCAAAGCTAACGTAGCCATCAGTGGCCCGAAAGTTCTGTGTTCGTTGGGATGGTACTTTTCGCCCATGTGGAGATTACAGACAACTCAATGCCAGAACTGTTCCTAATAGATATCCTATCCCTCGAATAGAAGATTTCCATCATATTTTGAAAGATACAACTATATATTCTAAAATTGATTTATTTAAAGCCTACTACCAAGTGCCCATTGCCGAAGAAGATAGGTGTAAAACAGCAATTATTACTCCATTTGGTTTGTACGAGTTCAATGTAATGAGTTTTGGTTTAAAGAATGCACCAGCAACATTTCAAAGATTTATTAATGAAGTTTTTTCAGGTCTAGATTTTGTCTTCGCCTATTTAGATGATATTCTCATCGCATCTACAGGTGAAGAACAACACAAGAATCATCTCAAATTGGTGTTTGAAAGATTAAACCATTATGGACTTCGCATTAACATTTCCAAATCTGTCATGGGAACACAAGAAATAGAATTTTTGGGATATTTAATTACTCCTCAAGGCTCACGTCCTTTACCTGACAAAGTTCAAGGCATCGTTAATTACAAACTTCCAACAACTATTCATGAACTTAGAACATTCCTAGGCATGATTAACTTTTATCGTCGATATTTAAAGAACGCTTCAAAACATCAATCTCTCTTACATGATTACCTCAAAGGAGCAAAAAAGAAAGATAGACGAAAAATTCCTTGGACAGATGAAGCGAAATAACAGTTTCAACAATGCAAAGATGATTTAGTCAATACTGCACTCTTATCATTTCCAAAGTCTGAACTACCTCTGTCACTAAGTACGGACGCTTCAGATTCGGCGATTGGAGCAGTAATTGAACAGTATGAAGATAATGGATGGAAACCTATCGCATTTTATTCTAAGAAACTAAATGATGCACAAAAGAACTACAGTACTTACGATAGAGAATTACTTGGTATTTACCTCTCCATTAAACACTTCAAGCATTTGCTAGAAGGAAGAAAATTCACGATATATACAGATCACAAACCTTTAACCTTTGCATTCCTACAAAAGCCTGAAAAAGCATCTCCTCGTCAACTTCGTCACTTACACTACATTTCACAATTTTCAACTGACATCCAACACATTAAAGGTCACGACAACATCATCGCAGATACCCTATCCAGAGTGGAAGAAATTTCTTTGATCGATTATGATAAAATAGCAGATGAACAAGATCAAGATGACGAATTCCAAACTTTAAAGGCAACCACAACTTCCCTGAACTTCAAGCAATATCCGCTACCTTCTGGAAAGTCTTTGTGGTGTGAAACCTCAACAAGTAATATTAGACCATACATTCCTGAATCCCATCGCCTGAAAATTTTTCATCAAATGCATGGAGTATCCCATCCTGGAATCAAATCATCTGTGAAACTCCTGACATCAAAATTCATCTGGCCAAGTATCCGAAAAGATGTACAGCTATGGACCCGATCTTGCATGGCTTGCCAAAAGAGCAAAATTAATCGGCACACCAAATCAAGTTTCGGTGAATTTCAACCGCCATCGGAAAGGTTCAGTGACATCCATGTTGACCTTATAGGACCTTTACCACCATCGAACGGAAATATTTACTGCCTGACCTGCATCGACCGGTATACTAACTGGATGGAAGTAGTTCCGCTGAACAACATTTCAGCCGAAACAGTTGCCAAAGCATTTTACGATAATTGGATTTCTAGATTTGGAACCCCATGCCGACTCGTCACGGATCGTGGTGCACAGTTTAGATCAGAGTTGTTGAACGCACTGTCAAAAATGTGTGGAATAAAATTGCAGCCCACGACTGCCTATCACCCCCAATCCAATGGAAAGGTCGAACGGCTTCACAGATCTTTAAAGACCGCACTAATGGCACACAATAACCTGGCCTGGAGTGAAACACTGCCAACTGTTCTTCTTGGTCTACGCACTGCCATGCAGGAAGATTCGGAATACACCATTGCCCAGATGGTCTATGGACAAAACATACGATTACCTGGAGAATTTTTCCACGAAAGTACAACTCAAACAACACCTGATACTTTTGCAAAACAACTTCAACAAGTAATGGAAGAAGTTGGACCAAGAACTGTGTCAAAAAAATATGTTCAAAAAATATTTGTTCCAAAAGACTTAAAAACCACGTCACATGTATTTATTCGCAAAGACAGAGTTAAAAAGCAACTGGAACCCCCATACGAAGGTCCCTTTCAAGTCGTCGACAGAAATGAAAAATATTTCACACTCAAAATCAAAGACAAAACTGTTACTGTGTCCATTGATAGATTAAAACCGGCGTATTTCTTGCAAACATCAGACCTTCCTACAAAAAACCCAACAAAAACAAAACAATCTGCGAAACCTAAACAGGATTTACCTCCTCAAGTTCAACAACTTCCTGAAAAACATTCACGTACGGGACGAACGATCAAACTTCCTGTGCGATTTCGCGATTAATTTTGTAATTTACTTTTTTCTGTATATATTTCATTGTATTGTATAGATTGTACCGTAACTTTGTTACTGAGAGGGGAGTACTGTTGTGGCATAATTTATAGTCTTTATACGTACATCATATTATGTTTAGCTCATTGTATTATTTTTATGTAATTTACAATTTTATGTCATTTAGTTTTTAAAATTTGGCAACACTCAAAAGTTTTGGTTTGTGTTTTTTGCTTTCTAAAAAGGTTGTTCGATGTAAATAAATCTGATAAGTTCAAACTGAAAACGATGTCAGTATTATTACCTGAAAGTACACGCAACAAAATAATTAACGATCATATATGAAAATCGGCTCCACAACAGCCTAACTCTATCCTGAAATTTATAGATTTCTACATGCAGTAGATTTTGAGATCTGGAAACCAATTTTTAAGCGAAAATGGAAAATGTAATGGTGTAATGGGCACAGAGGTGTTATCTCGAAAATGGATCGAACGATTTTTTTTAAATTAATATATTATATTAATCGCTTTTAGATGAAGAGAGTAAGATTTTGAGCTAACGTAGGAAAACTCTTGTTTTTTATATAATCCAGCTTCAAAATCGGACTCTTTTCTTATGCTTTTTCTGGTAGACTAACATTAAAGATTTTCGGCCTTTTCACCCTTTTTTATTCTTGCGCGGTCAGGATGTTCATGGGTATCACGGTTATAGTTAAAGGCGATTTCGCAATCATATGTGGCTGAAGAACTATTTAGATTTTTTTTTTTTTTTTAATATGAAAACAGTTTACTATACATTCCAAAATATGTATTAAATTAAATTATGGTTAAATTTTTTTTCTTTCTTGTTCGGATGCAAATAATTCATATTTTTAATCTGCATTTGGTAGAAAAATGAATTATCTTTAATTTTAAAAACGAGAAATTCGTAATTACATGTATAAAATTAGATTGTATTTATTATTGGTATTTATGATTTCAAAATTTTTAATAAGAAATTGTTTTTTTGCTAGTATACAGTGGGCAAAGTCTCTAGCCATGCCAACCAACCAATCGGTTGATTATCTGACTGATAGTTTAGCCACAGTAGTTTAGCTTTAGCTTAACTTAGCTGTTATTACTTATTATTTAGTTTGTCTTTGGCTTGGCTCTTATTTATTAGTTTGTCTCGACAGCTAAAATTTCACATTTTATAATTTTTATATCAATACTTCAGGTAAGAATGCTTTTTAACTTGATTATTTCCTGTATTTATAATAATTTTTTGTTACTAACATTCTTATGTTTTAATGCGTGCAAAATTTAAGATTGGCGAAAAAGCTGTGTGAAACTGCTAATCTATTTTATTAATATAGTATTATTGATCAATAATACCGCACAGATGTCATATATACACGCACCACGTAGGTGCGATTTTTTTCCTCCGCCGGCGAAAACTTTTTTTTAATATTAGTTACAAATAGCATGCAATAATAGCACGTGGATTTCTTTTATTTCAATATAAAAATAAAATAGCGTAACTAATGAAATAGTTTCTATTATTAAAAAAATAAATAAAATAAATAATTGATAGTTTGATGTAAATAAATATTGATATACATAAAAAAAATATCAGTTTATTTGTTTGTTTTATTAAGAATAAAGTTTACATATTTATATTTTGCTCTGTCAAGGGTCGATCCAGGTAAAATTTGGGGAAAAATCAATTTAATAAAACGGACCTCTTCACAAAAATCAATTTGATAAAATGGGCCTCTCCACAAAATTCTTTTTACTAAAATAGTTCCTTTCACAAAATTCTATTCCATAAAAACTTACTATTTATTAAATATTTATTATTTTGTGATGTTTTAAAATGTGTAATTTGTAAACAAACAAGTTCACTTGAGAGGAAAATTTCAGCAAAGTGATTGTAAATGTAAAAAGTTTTTGTTAATAAGTACTTTGTTCTAATTTGAGTAACTGAATGTCAACTTTTGTTACAAAATGTTATTTTTCACTAAAATATAATAAATTTCACAAAAGTAACCTTTACTTTTCACAAAATGGGCCCCAAGAAAAATAACTGAACAGATGTGTTACACTCACGCTAAAATGTAAACAAAAGATTGGCGACTGTTTGGATGGCACGATTTCCAAGACTGCGCCAAGCTACTAAATACAAGCTTAATAGCCAGGTTGTCATAAAAGAAAAAACAGTCCCCAAAGTTTGGAGACTTTTTTCTTTTTTTTAACCGATTAAATTTTTTTTTTTAGCGTGAGTGTAAAGCATGCATCGACCCTTGGCTGTCCTCTTAAAAAAAAAATAATAAACGCAGTTAAATAAATGTTTCCTAAAAAAACCCACCCTATTACTACATAAAATATTTTACTAAAGTTTGTTTTGTTCTGTTTTTCCGCACCATTTCCAATAATAAAAACAGTTAAAAATACCTAAGGAGTGCTTATTTAGTTTTAAAACAAATTAACAATTGCAGAATTCTGACAAAACAGAGCTTCATTTTTACAGATTTTGTTATATAAGAATTTTAGAATGACCTACATAAATTATTTTTTATGCTAAACCATTAATATGTACTAAAATGTTCCATTTTCAATACAAAATTCAGTACAATCATCATTAAATATATCACTTGCAATAAGCCTGTATTATGCATTGAAATGTATTTATTTCAATAAATTGATTTATCTTTTGTGCCATGCTGTCGAAAATTCAAAGAAAAATTTATGTAAATTGTTTTTTTTGCATCATACTATCCATTTGCATACATTTCACTTAGTTTGGATACTATGATGCAAAATAAACCTTTACATAAATTTTTCTTTCAATTTTCGACAGCATGGCACAAAAGATAAAACAATTTATTGAAATAAAGAACCTTTTAGTAGCTTTTTCGCCAATCTTAAATTTTGCACCCATTAAAACATAAGAATGTTAGTAACAAAAAATTATTATAAATATAGGAAATAATCAAGTTAAAAAGCATTCTTACCTGAAGTATTGCAATAAAAATTATGAAATGTGAAATATAAAAATTTAGCAGTCAAGACAAACTAATAAGAGGCAAGCCAAAGCTAAACTATATGAATAAGTGATATAAGCATAAGCAGATCCATAAGCAACCGATTGGTTGGTTGGCATGGCTAGAGACTTTGCCCACTGTATACTAGCAAAAAAACAATTTCTTATTAAAAATTTTGAAATCATAAATACCAATAATAAATACCAATCGAATTTTATACATGTAATTACGAATTTCTCGTTTTTAAAATTAAAGATAATTTATTTTTCGACCAAATGCAGATTAAAAATATGAATTGTTTGCATCCGAACAAGAAAGAAAATAAGGAGACTCATAAGGTTAGACCCCTTGACTCATATTACCTTTATTTTTAACCTCATCGACAAAATTAATACTTTTTATGTACCGGATTGACAATACATTTTTTTATCGCCCGATAGACAAAATTCTTGATTTTTATGCACCCGTTTGATGAAATTTGGGTTTTTTACGTGCAAACTTAACGAAATTAATGTTTTTTCATGCCCGATCAATGAATTTTTTTTTTATGCAAGCGTTTGATGAAATTTGCGTTTTTCATTTGCTAATAAATGAAATTCATGATTTTTACCGGCCTGTTTGATGAAATTTATAATATTTTCTCCCCCTATCGAGAAAATTCATGTTTTTTTTGTGTCGATCGATGAAATTCATGATTTTTGCACATTGATCAACGAAATTCCTGATTTTTATGCTGCAAAATAAGGAAATTTGCAATTTTTTCAGAGACTAATTGGTATCTAATGCAGTTTAATTCATTCGACTCGACAATTTTTATGCACCTCATCGACAAAATTCATACTTTTTACGGGCCGGATTGACAAAAAAAAATTTTATCACCCGATTGCCAAAATTCTTGATTTTTATGCTACCGTTTGATGAAATTTGTGATTTTTATGCTACCGTTTGATGAAATTTGTGATTTTTACGTGCAAACTTGACGAAATTAATGTTTTTTCATGCCCGATCAACGAATTTTTTAATTTTTATGCGAGTGTTTGATGAAATTTGTGTTTTTCATGCGCTAATAAATGAAATTCATGATTTTTATCCGCCTGTTCGACGAAATTTATGATCTTTTCTTCCCCTATCGACAAAATACATGTTTTTTCTGTGCCGATCGATGAAATTCATGATTTTTACGCTGCCAAATGACAAAATTTGCAATTTTTTCCGAGATTAATTGGTATCTAATACAGTTTAATTTATTCGACTCGACATCGACAGGATATATTGATTTTAGTTTCAAAATTCACCACCAGGGGCCGCTTTCCTCTCTCGGGTTCTATGTGCCCAATCACCACGCAGTATGGCTTATTCGACTGGAAATTCACAGCCTCAAAGATTTCAGCTATGTCTGCATAGTACAGAGTGCGCCCCCTGATGGTGGAAGATGAAACTAACGGATTTTGCAGCTAACTCGAGTTCTGTGGGTCCGATCACAATGCAGTTTGGTTCGACTCAGCATCGACAGGATATATAGATTTTAATTCCAAGTTTCACTACCAGGGGGCGCTTTCCTATCTCGGGTTCTATGGACCCGATCACGACGAGGTATGGCTCATTCGACTCCAAATGGATAGCCTCAAAGATTTCAGCTATGTTTGTATAGAACAGAGTGCGTCGTCTAGTGGTGGAAGATGGAACTAATGGATTTTGTAGCTAACTCGAGTTCTATGGGTCCCATCACAATGTAGTTTGATTCATCGACAGGATTTATCGATTTTAGTTCCAAAATTCACCACCAGTGGGCGCTTTCCTTTCTTGGGTACTATGGGCCCAATCACGACGAGGTATGGCTCATTCGACTCTAAATCGACAGCCTCAAAGATTTCAGCTATGTTTGTATAGAACAGAGTGCGTCCCCTGGTGGTGGAAGATGGAACTAACGATTTTTGTAGCTATGGGTCCCATCACAATGCAGTTTAATTTATTCAACTCGGCATCGACAGGATATATCGATTTTAATTCCAAATTTCACCACCAGGGGGCGCTTTCCTATCTCGGATTCTATGGGCCCGATCACGACGAGGTATGTCTTATTCGACTCGAAATCGACAGCCTCAAACATTTGAGCTATGTTTGTATAGAACAGAGTGCACCCTCTAGTGGTGGAAGGTGGAACTAACAGATTTTGTAGCTAACTCTATTTCTATAGGTCCCATCACAATGTAGTTTGATTCATCGACAGGATATATCGATTTTAGTTCCAAGTTTCACCACCAGGGGGCGCTTTCCTATCGGGTTCTATGGGACCGATCACGACGAGGTATGGCTCATTCGACTCCAAATCGACAGCCTCAAAGATTTCAGCTATGTTTGTATAGAACAGAGTGCACCCCCTGGCGGTGGAAGATGGAACTAACGGATTTTGTAGCTATGTGCCCCATCACAATACAGTTTAATTTATTCGACTCGGCATCGACAGGATATATCGATTTTAATTTCAAATTTCACCACCAGGGGGCGCTTTCCTATCTCGGATTCTATGGGCCCGATCACGACGAGGTATGGCTTATTCGACTTGAAATCGACAGCCTTAAACATTTGAGCTATGTTTGTATAGAACAGAGTGCGCCCTCTAGTGGTGGAAGGTGGAACTAACAGATTTTGTAGCTAACTCTATTTCTATAGGTCCCATCACAATGTAGTTTGATTCATCGACTCAACATCGACAGGATATATCGATTTTAGTTCCAAGTTTCACCACCAGGGGGCGCTTTCCTATCGGGTTCTATGGGACCAATCACGACGAGGTATGGCTCATTCGACTCCAAATCGACAGCCTCAAAGATTTCAGCTATGTTTGTATAGAACAGAGTGCCCCCCCTGGCGGTGGAAGATGGAACAATCGGGTTTTGCCATGCATTTTCATACTTCTAATTGTGTTACTCTCTCGCTGTATAATTTAAAAGTTGAGTCTTGGATTCCTCTCCCTGGGCCACCACCCTCATATTTTTATTGGGGTCCAAGGGGTCTTTTTTAGCATTTCTTTAAAATTTTATTCTAATGATTAATTTATACCCTATGCTTAATTTTGACTAATTGACATTTTCATCAATAACCTTAAAAAAGTAATGATATCAGTACAAAAACCCTTAACGGGTTAAAAGTTGTGACGCAGCACTTTGTTTTGGCTCTATAAATTTTAAATATGGGTCTTAAAAGTAATGATATCAAATTTAAGTGACGCTATGTTAATAATTTTTTTTTTAATCATAATTTTCTTTTTAGTTTTATTTATATTCACAGGTGCAATTATTATCTTAATATGAAAAAAATATATAGAACTTATTCGCTGATGCTTTTTCATTCACATCTCTCATGAATTCAAAATATGGGTTTTAAAAGAAATGATATCAAAATTTGAGTGACACCTTGACGTGAATTTAATAGGACTCTTTTAAAATTCAATTTAAATTATTTTTGGTTTGTCTTCTAAAGTATATTTACACATACAAACAATACTTTTAATTTTTCAATACACTTTTAAATATATTACTTTCACTGAGCCTATATTATGTATTGAAATGTATTTATTTCAATAAATTGATTTATCTTCTGTGCCACGCTATCCAAAATCATAAGTAAAATTTATGTAAATGATTATTTTGCGTCATAGTATCCAAACAAAGGAAAATGTATGCAAGTGGATAATATGACGCAAAATAATCATTTACATAAATTTTACTTATGATTTTGGATAGCGTGGCATAGAAGATAAATCAATTTATTGAAATAAATACATTTCAATACATAATATAGGCTCAGTGAAAGTAATATATTTAAAAGTGTATTGAAAAATTAAAAGTATTGTTTGTATGTGTAAATATACTTTAGAAAACAAACCAAAAATAATTTAAATTGAATTTTAAAAGAGTCCTATTAAATTCACGTCAAGGTGTCACTCAAATTTTGATATCATTTCTTTTAAAACCCATATTTTGAATTCATGAGAGATGTGAATGAAAAAGCATCAGCGAATAAGTTCTATATATTTTTTTCATATTAAGATAATAATTGCACCTGTGAATATAAATAAAACTAAAAAGAAAATTATGATTAAAAAAAAAATTATTAACATAGCGTCACTTAAATTTGATATCATTACTTTTAAGACCCATATTTAAAATTTATAGAGCCAAAACAAAGTGCTGCGTCACAACTTTTAACCCGTTAAGGGTTTTTGTACTGATACATAATACCCTGCAATCAGAATTAAAAAATAATAAAAATTGCATGAAAAATGAGCAGGTTTACTAAATATTTTTTCACTGCGCATGCGCGAATTCAATCAAAATATACTGTGTATAATATATTAGCTAAATATATAGACCAACTTTTATGAAAGTCTCAAAAACATAGCTTGAAAATTTTGATAGTGATCGTCGATAGAATAAGCTCGAAATTCGCTGTTTCCAAAAGGAAGCAAAAAGATGGGGGGTTGTATCCAAATATACTAGCTTTTGAAAGTTGACATAATAAGAATGAAGCGTCTCTCATTCTATATTTGATACAACCCCTCATCTTTTTGCTTCCTTTTGGAAACAGCGAATTTCGAGCTTATTCTATCGACGATCACTATCAGAATTTTCAAGCTGTTTTTGAGACTTTCATAAAAGTTGGTCTATATATTTAGCTAATATATTATGCACATTATATTTTGATTGAATTTGCGCATGCGCAGTGAAAAATATTTAGTAAACCTGCTCATTTTTCATGCAATTATTATTTTTTAATTCTGATTACAGGGTATTGTGTATAATTTTGTTTGTCATATTTTCTGAAAATAACTTGTTTTTATATTAAAAACTCTGCAAATTATAAGCAAAAAACTTCGTAAAATTTGGGACCGTTTTTATAAAAACCTGAATTTCTCTTCGAGTATACATGCTATCTTCATAAAAATGAACCCAAATTATTACAATAAGCCTCCTAAGCGTGTGATACCTTTTCAACGCTTTTGTGATATTAGTTTTTACAGAGTTATCCAAAAGATATTTTTTTTTCTTCAATTTGTAGACGGCCCCTTATGGGGTTTCAAGAAAAAATCTTCTCGGAAATATATGACGTTTATCATGTTGTTTACACTCCTAAAGTTTCAAGATAATTCCTCATGTATCTTTCCAGATATTTAACAAATTATAATAAAAACAACTGCGTCTAATAATTTGGCCAGGGACTGTATGATATAAAATACATACACGTCGAATTGATAACCTCCTCCTTTTTTGAGTCGGTTAAAAATGCAAATAGGAATTTCATTACGATTGCTTATAACTTGAGTTCTGCTGAATGGATTTTGATGGGACTTGCACTGTTAGAAAGTTATTCATGGAAGATTTTAGTAATACATATCTATTACTACGTTGCTTAGTTCTATAATCGGGTGAACAATATTATGAAAGGAAACACAGGGTCAATCATAAAGAGATAAAAAGTGTATTTTAGAAACAAATGATGAAAGAACCAGGGGTGATTCTGAGGAAAAAAAAAAAAAAATATGAAATTCACAGCAAATTTTCTGAAAAGTTGCAACAGGACTTTTTTTTTGCATCCCTTTAAGGAAATTTGCGTTTTTTTAGCGCTCTTTTGACGAAATTTGCAGTTTTTTCGAGATCTGTTGATAAATTTTGTGGTCTTTTCGCGATTTTTTGACAAAATTTGCCGTTTTTTCGCGATCTTTTGACGAAATTTGCCGTTTTTCGCAATGTTTTTGACGAAAGTTGCCGTTTTTTCGAGATTCTCTGACGAAAGTCACGTTTTTCCCACGATCTGTTGACACAATTTGCCGTTTTTTCGCGATCTTTTGACAACATTTGCCGTTTTTCGCAATGTTTTTGACGAAATTTGTCGTCTTTTCGCGATTTTCTGACGAAAGTCACGTTTTTCCTGCGATCCTTTGACAAAATTGACGACTTTTCTTTGAACGAATGACGAGATTGTGTTTTTTTTCAGCGATCATTTGCCGAAATACAGATATCTTTTATGTCCGAATTTATGACCGATATATTTTTTAATTTTCGGAAATCATTGCCTTAATTTTTCGGAAAATTCGGACCAGAATCATCCCTGGAAAGAACATTTAATTCAACATTAGTTTTACGAGCATTTTTATAAAAATGCAGGAAAGTCTTCAGACGCTCAGAGGGTTAATTAACTTAATATATTTACAAAGTTTTATTGAAAACAAAATTATGGAAAATTATAAGATAAAAAGATTTTAAACCCCTCGCGACGAGCATCACGTGCAAGTACTCAGAATCCTTCGTTATTACTACCAGTAATTTTCTCCTTATTAACTCCTTCAGGGGCAAAGTACTCTTGTAACTAAATTGTTGAAATGACTGATTCACAAATGAATTTATTTTAAAATAAGAAAGTTTTCCTTCATGTACCTTATAAATTCAAAATTTGATTATAAAATTCTGGTGTCATTGTGGTATTTTGGGATAAAAATTAAGTGGTATACATAATATACTGGCGCCCTTCAAGGGTTTAAACAACCAAGCATTTCTGAGATTGAATTAGGCAAAAACGGTAACAAAAGCTTACAAACTCTGTAAAGGGATCCCGAAGAGGGCTAAACTTACGTGTTTGCGGATAATAAATTTTGTAGAAATCGTGTCACTTTGTATAATTGCAATAAAATGGTTATTTTGTCTGAATGAAAAATGGCACCTGATTAAAAAAAAATGACGACACTTTCACAAGTAAAGTTTTTCGCACGGACGAAACAAAATTTTTCTTTCACTTCATGAACCATGTACAAATATGCATTTCGATTTATGTCAAACGTGAGTGTTTTAAATAATAATTAAAAAAAAAAAAAAATGGAAAAGAATTGAAAATTTTTGTTTTATAAATGTAAATGCACTTATTATGTCACATTTACATTAAAATCATACACTAAAAAGTTTAAATTCAAGAGGCTACTTCACTCAGACGAAAACACCCGCTCGCTAATGTTAATCCTATGGAGGAAATTTTTGAAGATATCACATTCGCATTTCAATATTTTTAAATTATTTTTTTTGCATTGGATAGCTGAGGTCAATCTCTATGCACGCTCCTTTGTACTTTTTCAAATTTTGATTACAAGTTTTTTTTAATTAAGATACTTTCACTTTCGGAACCGGTTTCGAAAGTGAAAGTATCCTCAATAAAAAAAACTGCAACAAAAATAAAAAAAGTAGAAAGGAGCGTGCATAGAGATTGACCTCAGCTATCCAATGCAAAAAAATCATTTAAAAATATTGAAATGCGAGTGGGATATCTTCAAAAATTTCCTCCATAGGATTAACATTAGCAAGCAGGTGTTTTCGTCTGAGTGAAGTAGCCTCTTAATGAACGGTTATTGAAATTTCAATTTGATCTAAAAATGTGGCAACAGGGAAAAAAAAAATTCCTGACGGCTCAGCCTACAGGCACATTTCGAAGACGCAGACAGTGGGTGTCTGTTTATTGGGAATGGCAGAAGACTTTTTTGTCATGATGCGGCAGTTGGGACCGCCCACTTTGAAATATACCCGTGCCTGTAGGCGGAGCCAGCAGGGATTTGTTTGTTTTTAATTTTTTTTGCTGAAAGAGTTGGTCCTATAAAACACTTGTCAATATAAAAGTTGTAGATAATATTAAGATTTATAATAAATTTAAGCAGATTTAATATCGTGTGAAATGACAAAGTTATGAATTTTTTTCTTCTTAAATTCCTATTTCCCCCCCCCCCCCCCCTTTGAGAGCATTTTTAATGATATAAAAAATCTGTCATACATAAATTTTTGGCCCTTTTCCTAGAAGTAATAACTTTAAACGGATTCGATATGTATAATTAAGAAGTTATGGGGGATTTTCAGTTTCCAGAAAAAGCCCTCCCTGGTTCGATTTTGCCCATTAATGAACTTGACTGAGATTTTATGTATCAGTTTGGAAGAGATTTGTGCAGAATTATGGAAGTTATGTCCATAAAAAAGTTATATATTTAAATATATAAGTTTTGAACTGGGGGTGGTTTTGGGTTCTAGGAGTCATAATCGGCGTAGATCTGCAAAAATTTTTCAGAAATTCCAACTTAGGGGAGAATATAATAGGTAGTATTTCTTACGAAATCTAACTCAAAGGAAGAAAGTTCATTGAAGATGTTAAATGATATTGTTAAAAATAAAAGTAAACATTTAAAATAATTGTTAAGTTAAATAAATTGTCAAAATATGATTAAAATAAACATTATCTGCTTATCACAATGATATTTTTGACAGTAAAAACTTTTCTATATTCATCTTTCTTGTTTTATTAAAACATATTTGAAAATTTTCATTTTAGTTCAAATATGACATCACTCCCAATTTTGTAAAATCTGTGCTTCATTAACATCTAATTCTTAGAAGTAATCTTCATGTTTAACATCAAATTCTTAAGTGATAGGTCAGGGTGTCTATTCCAAATCAGCAACAAATTTCCCCAAATTTTCCATACCAATAATAACAAAAATTCCAGGTATCGAGATTTTGTTATGTTACACACAAAAAATCTTGCTAACAAATGTTCGATTCCTAAACAAAGATAAGTAAGCAGAGTGAAACATCTAATCAATCCTACAACATTCAGCAGAATGTTTCAGTGAAGCTGGAACGGAAAATCTCAGAGTTACAAAGAAGGACTGAAAGAGGGTAAACAAAATGATTTGCACAAGAGGTTGAAATATTCTTTGCAGTACTTATGAAGAGCAAAGTTAAGATTTTAATGGTGATGCAATTTCAAATAAGAAACATTTTCATATTTTTTTCTTGAAAGTTCAGAATTTTCTAACTTTTTCTCAGAGTTTTCAAATTTCCCTGACTCGTCCTCAGAAACGGTAAATTTCCCTGACTTATCCAGGTGGCTAGACACTCTAGATAGGTGTGGCATAAATAATGCAGTTTTATTTGTATTTGGCAATACATCCATACAGTACTGCTTACCAACATGCACAGAAACTTCATTCTCTTAACCGAAGCATTGTTTCTTTAGGTTTGGACGTTATTTTCCCAAAATTTAGACCCCCCCCCCCTCCCTAAAAAAAAACAAAAAATATATCATTATTAGTGTCTCTGTGTTGTATAAAAAAAATAAACAATCATTTGGAGTTTGACATTTATTGAAATTAAAACCAAAAATTACATGCTTAGGGTTACTATTATTTTTTTCAGTTTAAAAATCCATAAATCATGGTACAATTTGAGGTAAACTTTACTAGAAAAGGCAAATTTTGTTCTATTATGTTCTGTCGAAACTAGAATTATGCAATAATTAGAAACAAAGATGTGATTGGCAAAAAAAAAAAAAAAATCTAATGCAAAAATTCAGTAAAAAATCCCATAAAACAAACAAAAAAAATTTAATTTGAATTTTGAAAAAAAACAAAAAAAAATAAAATCTCTTTAACTGGTAACATCTCAGATACCCTAAATCCTTATCAGTCACTATTGCTACAGTGAAAAGGGATTCATCCTCTCCCCATATTCCATCACACTTGTTTTACTGAAACATGTGCGAAAGTGAAATAAAGAACCACAAAAGTTTTCAGTCCAAACATTGACTTTTTTCAAACAGCAAAGAATAATGAGAAAAAACTTTTTCAGTAGTACAAAAAAATTCAAAGAAAATCCAAAAGACGAAATAAACGTGTTTTGAAAGTAAAATGGGAAGGTAAAGAAAACTTTTTAAGTGGGAGTATGTTTGAAACTAAACTTCTTAAATGGAAAAAAAAAAAAAAAAAGAAAAAAGTTACTGTCAATAAACGTACAGATTTATTAAATAAAAAAAAAAGAGAATGGAAGAAAGTTTGCTAAAAGGTGTAAATTCAAATACATCTGATCAATTTATGTGAAGTACAACGACTAATTTTTCAAACCAGATATACCTACCTGGTTTGACCGTTTAAGATTTACACCACCCCCCCTCCCCTGTTTTACAGGGAGAAAAAATTATGCTAAATATATGCATGTCAAAGTGACATTTGCTCCAAAAATACATCACTGAAAAGAACCCTGTGCAAACTTCATTTCCCTTTCAAAGTCTTAGGGGGAAAAAAAAAAGACTAGAAAACCACTTACAACTTTATTTACATGACTCTCATAACATGACGTAACATAAACTGACTTTGATAGCTCTTCGGTAGAGGGGTTCAGAAACAAACTAAGGTTTGAAGAGGCAAAATATCTGATGGTTGAATACTCCCCAAATATCCTTCCAGTACTTTCTTTTGTAACAGATGCTTTACACTCATGCAGAGTTGTTTGGCGCAATTTTCCAGCCCACGCCAAACTAATAACTTAATACAATTGCTAGATTGCCACTAAAGGAAAAAAATCCCCTAAATTTGGCGACTTTTTTCCTTTTTATAACAGATTAAAAAAACAAAAAAAAACTGTGTGTGAGTGCATGACATCACACACTTTCTTTTTTCTTCAATTCAGAGAATGACCAAAATTGCTTTAATAAAAGATGGAATTCCAGATATTGGAGGAAACTTTTTCATATCCGATTAGAGTAAAATCCAACAGACTGAAATATTCATTCATAACAAGATTTTAAACATTTCCTGTCAACATCCCAATCGACCAAATAGAAACCATTATAATGAGATTGCATTATAGAAGATACGTATCTGTTGTCCCACAGAGTTTGACCTAATAAAATTGAATAGGTCATTTCAAAAACTACATCATAAGTCACAGAATCAGAACATTTCAGGAGGAAAAAAAAACTGTATTATTCAAAAGTAAACAAATTTTTATGTTTCTATAGGGGGCTGATTATAGAGTTTGGATTTCAAAGTTTGTAAATAAAGAATAACCAGAGGGCCCGTGCGAAGATTTCGCACTGAAATCTAATATTTTTTAGGTACTTCTCTATTATCCCGTCGACCACTTTTCATAACAAAAAACTACCGCCAAACTGTAAGATTAAACGCCAAAAATGCAGTCCCATTTACTTGATGCCAGAATCATTATGAGTGTTTGTTATGTCATCTAGTGGTTTTACATTCGACATTTGCGTGTATTTTTCATTATGTTTTACTGATTTAGTAGTTATTTTATTAATTAAAATAACAATTGTGTCCTTAAATTCTTATATTTTATTTATTTGTTTATTTTTATATTCCAATGGCAACGTTCTCCCGTTTATTTGGCAATAGTTTTTTGTTATGAAAAGTGGTCGACAGGATAATAGAGAAGTATCATTTTTTATCAATATGTAATATTTATTAGATGCAGGTTTGAACTTCTAAAGAAAAAGCAAGGCTAAAAATATCTGCAAACAACATTTAGTTGTTAGTCAAGCCAGAATATCATCTAATTTATTCCATCAAAGTTAGACTAAAAACTGATCCAAGATTGCTAAAGGCACGCGCGAGAAAAAAAAAATTAACAATCGTATTTTGACTGCATTAGAGGATGACGTCATCCGCTTCGGGAAAAACATGGGACTTAGAAATATAAATCTAAGCATTTCAATTTCAATTTCGCTTTTTAATCATAAGTATAAAATAAACCCGTGCGGTGTTTTTTATAATAATTGCTGAGCATCCTATAATGTGGTATTTTAATTTTTTGGCAACAATAATTTCAGGAAAACCTTTCATTTCTTTTATGAAACTAATGCAGATTTAATTTTAAATTTTCAGCAAATTTTAATCAAAAACATGTTTTAACGAATTGTTAAGTGGGCTATGTCAAGCCGATACAAAAACCTTTCATGTGGTATCTCATTCGTTGTTCTGCGTTTCATATTTTCTGAGGAAAAAGGATGTTGACAGGAGAAATAATATATAAGGATTTTTATAATTTATATAGTCATATTAAATATATTTTTTAATTAATGAAGATAGCACTTATACAGAGACATTTTATGTTTTAATATGATATTGCATGCAAATGGTAATATGATATCCGTACGTAATCTGATATTGCATGCAAAAACCACTGAAGTCACTGACTTTATGTCGTTTAAGTAATGAATAAACATTACAAAGCATTGTTTGAAAAGGAAGGAATACAGTGACTTCCGTGGTTATTACCCACACCCAGATCAGGGCTCTACCTTTAAAGAAGCATTTGCGACAAAAAAAAAAAAAAAAAAAAAAAAAAGTATATTTGGAATGTGGTTTTTGAAATGATCCGATTCAATTAGACAGTAGTTAATTATATATGTATATATATATTTGTGAAGAGAAGGAATTAAAATAAAGAAGAGTTTGAAACTAACTAAAGGCCATAGGAAATTCTACAGGTATGGAACTATAGTAATATGTTTTTGTAACACTAATGTAACAGTATAGAAGTAAACAAACTGCGATAGTAATCTTATAAAAAATGTTCCATTTCTTTGAATAATGAATATATGAATAATGCACGAATTTTTGAATACGAATAATGTACGAAATTTTTCTTTGAATTACGAATAATGCAATTTATTTTTATTTTGTTGCTAAGCTTTCCAGCCTCTGCATCACTGCTGGCAATTTCTCCATGACACAGATCACTAGATTAACTATGTCAAACCAGAGATGATTAATTTTTTCCGTCATACTCAGTTTCCTCAAATATAAACAAGTTGGAAATTGTACGTCAAATGTGACAAACGAGGTGCGTTCGTACTATAGCTAGTTATATAAATATTCAGATCTTGATGATTTTTAATTCTGTAAAATGAATTATATCGTCTACAGATTAATTTCTGTCATAAAATAAGTATCTCGGTCGCTTGACGATTAAACCTCGCAAGCTCGTATAACAAAAAAAGACTGATTTTTTTTATTATTATTCAAATTTCTTAGTAAATATTTTTATTAATATTGGCTAAAGTTGAGATTCGATTTTAATAAAATTTGAAATGTCTCAACAAAACTCTGCAAAGATAATACATCTTAAATTTCAAACCATTCGGTTGGGTAGTTTTTGCACTGTTATATGCGGTATAGCGAGATTTAGGGATCGGAGAACTTATACCGGGAAAAATTAATGAAGTGACGATTCTCTCGAAAAATATTCCGATTGAATCCAAACCTGAAAATTCAATTTTGAAAATAGTACAAGTTAACTATCCCAAAATCTCTCTATATGGCGTAATCTCAAGTGGCAGTAACATTGCGTTGTAAAAATAAGTTAAATTAAAAAGGTTAAAATTTAATGTTGGAATATTAGAATTTAAGTTAAAAGTTTAATTGTAAAGATTAAGTTTCAAAATATTTCTCCCAGTAGTTGATTAATTAAATATAGCGAGATTTAGGGATCGGAGAACTTATAACGGGAAAAATTAATGAAGTGACGATTCTCTCGAAAAATATTCCGACTGAATCCAAACCTGAAAATTCAATTTTGAAAATAGTACAAGTTAACTATCCCAAAATCTCTCTATATGGCGTAATCTCAAGTGGCAGTAACATTGCGTTGTAAAAATAAGTTAAATTAAAAAGGTTAAAATTTAATGTTGGAATATTAGAATTTAAGTTAAAAGCTTAATTGTAAAGATTAAGTTTCAAAATATTTCTCCCAGTAGTTGATCCATCTGAAATAGGTGAAATGTAAATTAAGAAAATAAATAACTCACCAAATAGATGATACACAGTATTTTATTCGATATGAAATCGTGCACTCAAATCATTTCAAATAAATATAAAACTATACTTATCAATATTTCACAATCTTCTGCCTTCTACTTCACCATACTTTTAATAAATCACAACTTATGAAGATATTTCAATATATCAAGAATGAGTCAAGTAAAAATGTTCAGTTCATGAAAATTTAAATCACAATGCTGTACGTTTAAATAAGAATAATGTCTATTGAAATTTTAATATCGCTGCAATAGGAGAGTTTATGAATTTTGATATTGTCCGTTAAAATTATAGAAAAGTTTATGAAGATTGTAATTGTCCGTTAAAATCATAGCTGAATCTGAAATTTGGTAACCATTGTTCGTTAGTTGTTTAAGTTCAAAGTTATGATGCTATCAATGGCGATGGGAAGAACTCTATCGAAGATATATTCGCTGACTGAATCGGCACATAGAGGCGACACAACCGTAAAATTGAAAGAGATGATTATTTCTCACAAGCGCCGCTTGTTTCAGACTATCGAGAGATCATCGCAGTAATGAATAATAAATAATGGCACTGCATATCGAAGATCTGATGTTGAAGTTGTAGAATGAAATTAGGTTTAATATGCCAGAATTATTTCGCCAAAATTCAGCGAAGAGAATAATATCAGAAGTGCAGATGAATATGACCGATCATAGAAAATGTAGAAATAACTATCGTACGTTTTTGCGCAGCATCTAAAAGTTTAATGAAAAATTTTTTTCCTTTGCCTGCATGCTTCGACGACTGCGACAGAAAACTGCTGTCAAAAAACTGCAGATCTAGCTGGAGAACCTCTTCCACTGCCGTATAAAACTCAACTGCCGCCAGGCCAGAGGCCCGACAGCTTAAAAAGAACGTTGTTAGTCGATCAAGAGTATCTGGCGAAGTGATTATCCCTCAATTCTCAAAGTACGATCTCTCTCTGAGATTTGAAATCTCCGCCAATCAGAAAAGAGCATTACCCAACGGTTCCGAATCTAACTGTCGCGCTCGTGACACCACCTGATGGATTTTTTGAAGAAGCTCACCCACGCGGTCAAAGTCAAATATTAACTGTTGACGACACGTCATTGCGAATGTTCCATGAGCTTCCATCTGTCACCTTGAATCGGACTGATAATGACCTTGCCTCTCGTGAGTCACTGACCCAGATACAAATGCGCGGGAACTAGGAAATAACGCCTGCTTGTTTACCCGAAACATCTAAATACTTATCAATGGCGTCTGATCGCAAATCTCGACGAACTTCAAAACAAAATAAGCGAAAGTACTTAAAAATCGATAACTGACAAACTAATGGATGAAAATAAATGAAATTTTAGCAATCTAAATAAAATTAAAAGTTCTTTCCACCAGATATGTTTTTGAAAGTAAAAATATTTAATTTAAGAAATTTTGAAAAAGTAAATATTGTACACAGAAATTTTTTGAAACAATATATGGAAAAGTTCGTTATTCTGAAAGAATTTGCATGAATTAAAATAAATGAATTTGAACTTTCTGAAAAGAATAAAATTAGCAATTAACGAATTTTTAATCAATATTATTAAAAAGGAAATACACTATATTTTAGAATAATTTATTAAATTTAGACTGTATATTATTTAAAAGTTAGAAAAAGTAAGTTATAAATATTTTCTGTTTAGATAATTTGAAATGAAGTTTAATTAATATTGTAAAGTGAATAAATTGTAAATTAAAATTGAAATGAATATCCTAAAACATATGTAATGGAAAGATTCTGAAATTAATTTATATTCTCACCAAAAGTAAGCAATTTAAAAAGAATGTTTGATTTAAAATGCAAAAATGAAATTTAGCTTCATTAATTTAAATGAATTTAATGAGTTTAATTAAATTGATGAATAAATTAAAGTTAAATGTTAAAATACTGAATAAATTAAGAGTCAAATTTTTAAATCATAACATGCGGACAGACTGACAGACCAGACGACGACAATAGGTGCTACGCATTTATATAATTATGAACGCACCTAAAAAAAGAGAATTTCATCACAGGAAAAAAAAGAACCCTTCATCCATGCAAATGAGGTTATATTTATTCTAAGTATGAAAATACCTGAAAAAAAGATGCATAAGCTAATTAAATAACAAACAATAAATGACAAGACAAGTTTAAAAAAATGGCACTTTTATTTTCCAAGACTGTGCACAGTGGGTAATTAAAATTTTGGGCACATAATTACCCATACTGTGAATGAAACTAGCTGAAATTCTAAAGAATCCATGATGTCTGGCACTAAGATTTACAGCATGTGGACAAAAACAGAAACACTGCCCAATGCTTCAACTCTGTAATTAGTATGAGCCAGGATGGACCTCTTTGCAGATAGAGACTCGTTGTTTACAATCATGCACAAACTAGATGATCCAGAAACGAAAGACATGTTTATTATTCAGGGTCTGCATTAGACATTTGCTAACTTGCTAAATGCAAATAAATCCTAAAATTTGTGAAAATGGTACTTGTTTTTCTTTTAAACCACAATTTAAACAAAAAAATATGACTGCTGATTAAAAACAACAGTAAAAAATCTTGCCAGTTTGATTTTCATTCATAGCGAATGCCCAATTATGAGAGAATTCAATTTTTATAGTTTTTATGAATTGGTGTAGTGAAAAAATTCTGCCATTTACAGAGAATAGATTTAATGGAATCATTTTTTTCTTTCTCTTAATTAAAGACATTTTTCATAATTAAGAATTTATGTTTTCAACTAATAAATATTTTTAAAATTTATATTGTAGGACTATTTTAAAATATATTATGGTCTAATTTTGATTATTATCTAATAGGACTTATAAAGATTAGTGTAAAAGTTGAAGAATGTGTAACCTACAGCAATGGTAGTTTTGACTAATATTTATAAAATTTGGCTAATTCCCTTTTGGCATTTAAAATTCCTAATGCAAACTCTGATATTACAAAAGCTACAAAATAAAACATAAATAAAATAAATAATTCACATATACAATAGATTCCGGTTAATTTGGACACATCAGTTCAAAATGATTTGTAATAATAAAGCGGTTGTAATTATAAGTTTTTAATAATATTTTTCTATTTTATTCGTGACATTTTGTCCTAATTAAATGACAGCTCTAATTAAACAGTGTCCCAAATAATTGGAATCTACTGTAGTTGCAAAATGGTAAATTTTGGTTAACACCATCTGTAAAATGCATAAAGTAAAAAAAAAAAAAAAAAAAAAAAAAAAAAAAAAAATTGTAAGCCAGGCTAGAAAATACTGATGAATATTACAAAACTTTAAATAGTAAATTTTAATGGGACTCTTAAGTAAATGTTTCTAGCACTTTTTTAGTATTATAAATTTATCTTTTATTTTCAAATCTAAAAATATTTCAATGGAATGATTAACTAATTAACTTTCAATAGCTAAACATGCTCATATACTGGCAAGAAAAGTCAAATTCAATACATATCCATTTAAAAATAAAGTGAATAGATTTAACAAAATAGAGAGAATTTTAGTTTTAGTTTTACAATGCTGCATTATAAACTTGTTGCTGCAACAGGTATAAGATGTATATAAATTACGAAATGGAATTTTTTAGAATATAGTTAGTTGGTTGGAGTTTAATGGCACAAAACACCATTAAGTTATTAGGGCCAACCAAACACATGGTAAAATATCACAAATAAATTTAGAAAATATGATGTAAGAATGAAGTACTGAATAATTTCTTTGTGAGCAGTAAAATTTTCTTTATAATCCCTTTCAATAGGTGATATTTTTCACTATGCACAAAGCAGTAAAATTTTCAGTTAAAATGATTTCACATAAAAGAATACTTACAGGTGCCAAAGACAAATTTAAATATCTTTAACTTAATTTTAGCTTTTAAAGTCAAAATAATAATAACAATAATAAAATCAAGATATCCTATACAAGCCAGAAAAAAATTGATTTGCAAACATTTTTAAATCATGATGATTTCAAGCAAAATACAAAAGAATTGTATTTTAATCTAATATTGCAAATGGGCAATTTGGAAATGTTAAACAATTGAGCTGCCAGGTTTAAGAGTCTATAATATATATTATAAACTAAAAAAAATGTTTTAAAACCATAATAAAAACACTAAACCCATAAATTTGCCCATAAGCATAATGAAATGAATATAATAATCAAGAACATAACTAAAGTAATTATAATTTATTCATAAATCATCATGAACTAAATAAAGTACAAGCACTGTAAAACACTAGTTGAAGTTTGATAATCATACTAAGTTAACAAATTTAAATAACAAGTCTCCATTGCAAACAGAAAAATATCCTCATAATGTCTATACACATTTATCTACACCATAAAACACTGTAAAAAGACATTACAAAAATATCAGAAAATAAGCATTTAACATTGCAGATCAACTTTTATAATTATATGCAAGATTTGGAATATTGAAAAAAATGTTTTTTCCTTGTATAGTTTAAATATGTACAGGCTACACATTCTTAAAGCATGGCTTTATTAAATAATGTTAAAATACATACAATAGGTAAAAATGCAAATGAATGCTGTCTTAAGTTTTAAAAATGCAATGGATAATGCCATTTAAAAGAAATAAAATAAAAACAAAAGGTGGGAAGTAATTTTTAGAACATAAGGTGCTAAGTATATTTAAAAACCTTTATAGAAATTTTACACTACAAGAAAATTGTGTATCTTTCACAATGTCATCAATAATATGATTTCAGAAACAATGTGCTTGATAAAGTTTCAATATAAACCCCTGTTAATAAATATGTAGGCAAATTACCATTTGCCAAGGTACAATACGATAAAATATACAACAGAAATCAATGATACAGAATCAAATACATCCATGGAGATAGAAATATGAATTTTTCTGTTTCAGTAGCACAAAATCGGTTAAGTGCCAGTGTTTCAGTTACAATCATGTTTTTCTAAATTAAAAAAAGACTGTCTAAAATACAAAAGTAAAATTAAAATCCCCTCCCCCCTCCAAAAAAGCAAAGAATAAAAATAAATTCTAAACCAAAAAGTGTTGAAAAATAAATGTGTTTGAATGTTATTTCTCACCTTTTTTTATAGTTAATATTTTATATACAATATTAGAATTAAACATGTCTCAATGGTAAGCACAACTTTAATTACCTTTTTATCTTAAAATTTAAGACACTTTTTTTTCTTCCCCAGTTGCTTTGTAAATTATTAATAATTCTTTAAAGATATCATACCTAATTTTTAACAAGCAGTTTGCAAATGAAACTAAAACATATCAAGATACCGAGAAGTGTGTGTGAGTGTGGAGGAAAGGGGGGTGGGGGGGGGGGGGGGAAGAGGGAGTGCATATTCATATTGGTATTCTAACATTTTGCTAAACTTTTTATTTTACTGATTTTAATAAAAACATTTTGATCTCACTTTAAGCCCTGTCAAACACAAAAATGAAAAATAATAGGCAATAAGTACATCAACATTTGAGGTTGATCTATTAAGATTTGGTTGGTTTTTAAGATCAATCGTAACTAGTAATCACCGGTAACTAAAATTAAAAATATGTATGTAGTTCTATAAAACTACAAGAACAAAAGCAAGAAACTTGCAAAAAATGCATTTAGAAAAAGAAAAAGATCAAGTATAAAGCTCGGACAAAATATAATAAACATAGGGAAAAAAATATTCAAGAGTCAGATTTTTTTTTGGGGAGTGTGTGTGTTTGGAATAAGAGATTTAAATGAATCTTTGTTTATTGCACATTTGAATGATTGAATTTTTGTTATTTTAAAGTAACAAAAAAGGCAGAAAACTAAAAAACTTAAATGATTTCAAAACCCTGTGTACTGAGGATGGGAAGGGGGGGGGGGCAAAGAGGATAAGCAGAGTTTTTAGAGAAGGGTGTAAATTTTGATGATTGATCATTTATTTATTGTTACTACAAGGCAACAAAATGAAGCAAAAAGATATTTAAAACCACAATCCTCATCCTCAGGTCCCAGGGATTTTCACAGTGGACAAAAAATTGATGATGTAACTTTATTTAATCTTTAACAAGATCTTAAGCTTTATGTGTTGTAGGGGGAATGAATGGGAGTGAATTCAGATGAAATTTTAAAGAAAGCAGAAATTTAACGAAACACAGAAGCTTATTATTCCTGAATAAAGAAGACTTTACTCATTTTATAAGAGGGGAAAAAAATGATTTGTTAAGATACCTCTTCTTTGTTGTAAAGCAAAAGAGAAAAACCATTTTAAAACTGCAAACACTTTCCATATTTTCATCTCCATGTAGAAACTAAATATATTTTAAATACATTATATTTTGTGCAAGTGAAGTTAAAAAAAAAAAAAAAATTACATAGATATGTATACATGAATGAATACCTATGAAATAAAAAAATGTCATACTGAAATATATGACAACAAATAATTGTAACATTGACTAAAACAAAACTAATAATTGAAGAAAGTTTTCCACCAGTTTTAGAAATAAATTTTAAAAATAGTGTAAAAATGTAAATAAAGTCATAAAATTCATTAAAAATATAAAATCACCAAGATTAACTTGCTTTTTTTAATTATAAACTCAAGGACAACAAAAAATTGAAAAGTTAAAATGACAGTTACTTCCAACAGTAATTTGATTATATTAGTTAAATAAATAAGATTAAAATGTAATTAAATGCTGAGCTCAAGAGTATTTAATTTTTTAAATAATCCAGATGATTTTAGTAATTTCATATTCAAAACTTTTTACAACATCAGATTTCTAGATTTATTCAAAAATTTCCAGTAAAATCATTGATGATCAATTATTATACCTAAGAATTAAAAAAATAAATAAAAATGAAATAGATTATTTTTGAATCATTAAAATCTTACTTTTAAAAAAAGACAACATTTGAAATAAAAATAAGCAGTAAATTAAATTTCAGATAATTTTTAGAATTTGGGTCTATTTTGCTATAAAGTATTATTAATTATTTTTTTAAATTTGTCAGAGATAGAAAATAAAAAGTAACTTGATCACTATTATAACTTGATGAATAAGAGAAGTCAAAAGACAATTACAAGAAAATGTTTTAAAATGTCAAGACATACTCAAAAAACAAAAAATAATCAGCAGGACATATTTTATTAGGCAATGTATTTCATCACCTGCCTATTTAGCCATGCTGAATATATTCCTTATAATTATTTTAAAAATTAGCTTCATATATTTTTATTAAACTAAAGGCCTCAAAAGGTTTATATGAAACTTGTTAGATACACATATCCATTCAATAATAGATTAAAAAAAAGCTGAACACAACCCTTTTGAATTTAGATTGTACAAAATTTTTAGCAAGATAATAATAATAATAAAAAAATTAAAATGAGTTGAAATAAATACTGTACATAATAAAAAAATATCTTACGAGAGTAATGTAATTTTCAAAAATTTTTAGATTGCATCTCTTGATTCTCCAACAACAAAATAAAAAAACTTTCACCAGAGATTCAAGAATACTGTTACTAAAAGCATTAATTACATAAATTTTATTGCATACAGTTAATTTTAACAACTGTGCAACAATCTACAAAAATGACGATATATAATTACACACAATGTAAAAGTAAAATATCTTCACAAAAATATATACCAATATTAGGTAAACACATAAAAGCTACACCACAAGTTTCAACAAAGATATGCAAAAATATTTAATGATACTGTCTAAATTATACTCCACCACAAGAAATTGGCAAGTTTAATTTTATAAGCATTGTTAAATAATTAAGAAAGTCAATTATGGAATAATTAAAATTAAATACATCATTGTTTACATTTTGCCCAAATATGCTGATACAAACTCAGACTTTTTTTTTTTGGGTGGGTGGGTGGGTGGGGTGGGGGTGGGGAGGAGGCATTGAATAAAGTGCAGCACAATTTAAACTATGATACCAGTTAATTTATAATAACTTATATATTGCATGTTGACGCAATATGCTGTCTAGTATTTAAAATGTTTTTCTTTACAGCGGGCGAGGGGAGGGGGTGGGGGAAATAAGAAAGATACTTAAAATCTTATTACAAAAAAAGTATTATATAATACTTTTTGAGAAATACTTGACTCTTAATTAAAAAAAAAAAGCTTATTACAGATTTTAAAGGAAAATGAAAGCAATTTGAGCAATAGTAAGTAATTTGATTTCTCACAATAGGTTAACATTATTTTACAAAGAATGTTTAATTCAATAATAAAAAGTCATGTCTAATTAAAATTTTAAACTTCAGGTTTTTAGCAGACTAAATACACAAAGAAAATATTGATCAACATCTTCTTTACACATTTTGAATAAACATGAGAATAAAATCTTAGAATATAAAATGCACCACTGGTATGCTCCAATTTCCAAATAGAATATAATAAATGCAATGAAAGTTTGTCTTGCAATAGTAAAATAAGAGGAAATTACAATAAAAGGAAACATTAAAATATATCTTGATAAAATATAATACAAAGATTAATCAATTTCACTGAATAAAAAATTAACAAACAATGCCTATAAAAATAACTATGCCAAATCTTAAATCCTCTTAATGTTCAAATTAAAACAATGCATACTTGTACTAGTTTGTCACAATCTTATGATTTAAGCACTGAGGTATGAGAAATGATAATGTTTTCTAAAGATGATGCACAGCTTCATTAAAACTTTCATAATATCTTCAGCTTTCTTTCTTTACACAATAAAAAACAGTTTGAAGGGAATATATGTTCATCCTTCATATAATATTTTCAAATGGCACATACTTATTTTCATATACACATCTTTAAGTATATTCTTTGGTTTATTTTTTTTAACAAGTGGACTTTTTAAATAATGCCTGCAACAGGAAATCCAAATAAAAAAGAAGCAATGTTTCAAGGCTGTGTTACAGGAAGTGAATGTGGAGCCATCTGCAATAACAAATTAGAAAATTTTCAGAATTTAAAAATATTACACTAATCAGACAAATAATTTAAAGTTAAAAAAAAAAAATAAATAAAAAAAAAAAAACAAGAACGAAAAATCATGCACCATGGCATAGATTATGAAACACTTTCCAACACTATCAGAATATAGTTAAGAAGTCTTTTTTTCATACAATGAAATGAGATACATAAACAAAAAAAATAACCACAATGCAGTAAAAATTCATTTTCATGAATTGCTGTCCATAGCTGGTAATTTGTGTGAATTCTACATCGTGCAACCCTGTATATAAAATACACACATCATAATACTCTAAAAATAAACATTTTAAATGCATATCATAGCTTAAAACTTAAATCCAGCAGCTATGGCTCATAGTCAATTCTGTAACCGAAATCTTTTCAGTGTCTCCATAAATAAATGAAATATTCTACACACTCAATAAATCTACAGAAAACATGCTCTAGTGCATCTCAGTAATGTATATCAATTTCATTAAAATACACTATAAATGATTTTTCCCCATAGATATTAATGCAATGGAATACTTTTGTACGTTCTTGTAAACTAATTATAAATGCTACTTATTCTATACTCTATATAAATAATGTTGGCAAGCACCTCAGTGATGCATATAAATTTATGTTTGAAACAGTGTAACATCATTAAAATGTACTGCAAACAATTTTTTCCCATTTTGATCATAATGTAACAGAATACTTTTGAGTGTTCCTGTAAACAAATTATAATTGCTACTTATTTTATATCTCTACAGAAAACATGTCTACCTCAGTGACACTTATCGATTTTGTTATGATTGAAATAGTGCAACATTGCTAACAGACAGACAAACAGAATTCATAAACACTTTTCAACTATGTTGGAAAGTGTTAAAAAAGACTAGAAGTAACATACAGTGAAACTTCTCTGAAAGACAATCTCTCATAAAGAGCGTTTATTTCTGGTCTATAATTTTTGGCTACAGGCTCAATGTTAATTTTCCCTCTGATTAAAAGACCACTATTTCCTGTCTCCCTCTCTGAAAGACCACTTTTCAGTTGAAGGTTAGAATTACTTCCCTCTGCATCAGGTAATCTTGAAATTCCACCCTTTTCACATAAAACACATTCAGCTAACTGATGGGAGAAGAACTATTGACCCCCTTTCCTGGAATTGTCCTGGACACCCTTGAAGTGCAGGAGTCTTTTTCACAGGGAAAGGCTGGTCCAAATTCCTTTCTTATTTCAACTCTGCTGCTTTTCTTTTGGAACTTCTTGTTATCGCTTTAGTTTTGTTTAACAGTGGAAATTAACACAGTGCATATTCACATTAAAGTACACGTGTTTTTCTTGCTGTGTGTTTAATAATTTGATGATGTCTAAGAGAATTGTGTTAACTTTGGAAGACAAAGTGAAATTTTTAAGAGCACACGAGAATGGAACATCAGAGAGGAACACAGTTTAATTGTAGAAAAACTCAAATATACATTGAAAAACAAAGATTTTCTGTTAAAAGGGTTTTAAAAATTCAAATCTAGTACAAATAAAAGAAAGAAAAAGGAAAAATTTAGCAAGCTGAATGAAATTGTATTGACTTTCTATCAATAAATTGATAGAAAGTTCAATACCTGTTAGAGATGATACTAAAATAAATAATTTGTTTAAAGATTTAAAAAAAAAAAAAAATGTTTAGAAACAAAAATTGTTAAAACGAAAGCAAATTTCAATCAATTCCTTCTTTAAAGCTCTATAGACATGAAATATAAAAAAACTAATTCAATAATATTTTTTATAGTATATATTGCATTAAACTTTCTTTACCCATTACTTTTATTCAGAGACCACCTCTCAGAAAGAAAGATTTTTTTTTGTCCAATAAGTGGTCTCCTCAGAGAGGTTCCACTGCAATTAGATTTTTACTTTCAAATTCATTTAATGATATACAGAAAGTAATATAAGAATATTCATCAGGTTGGAATGACAATTTTTCAGGGTCATATTAGTTTCGTGCTTGGTTTGAATGTACCAGATTTTCCAATAAAATTACCAGACTCTCTTTCAGATGAAAAAACACATTCATTTTTCACATTCATATATCATTTTTTAAAACTTAATATTAACATGAACTATTTCAAAGACTACTATTTTCTTATTTTGCCTACTCAGATTTGAAAAGTCTCCCGATTTTCTAACACATTTTTTTCTCATTATTAGTTTATATTTCAAATATGCTAAAAAATAAATAAATATGTCATTTGCTTATGTCTAAGCCTTCTAATCATCTTCACTTAGCCTTCTGGAACTCTAAATTAAAAGCCCCTTTTAAGAATATGTGGGTATAATATTTTAAGAAATGAATTAAATTATTTTATGTTGACATAAAAAAAAACCCCACTGAAAAATGTAAGATTTCTTTTTAAAAATCTCCTTAGTTCTGGCCTTTGATAAATGCCAACTCTGCCTAATAAATTGTTTGTTTAAAAATAGTGATGTTTAATAGAAAATATTAATAATTAAATAGAACAAATTTTTTTTGGAAATAATTATTAAAAATAAGTCAATCAACTTTTTTTTTTTATTGTTTAATAATGACTAAGTCCCTTCTGTAATATTTTTAATTGTCATACCCCTGGTTACCAGGTACAACAATTTTTTTTATTGTCATACCCCTGGTTACCAGGTACAATTATTTGTTTTATTTTTTATTTTTTTAAACTCCCATCAACAATGCTTTCTAGTTCTAGTACAAACACCTTTTGTGTAACTGAACCGTTTTCACGCTCCCAAGACAAGAGTACACTGAAATTGCAAGCAGATTTTGGCAAACCAGTTTGGCGCACTGAATTAGGTGGCAGGTGATCTTGAAGTCCAGATAAGGTTACCAATTTGGTGTCTAGTATATTAGAAGATCTATGTATTTGACCAATATATTGATAAATAATCCAGCCATACAGTGTAGGACTATAACCCATGTTTAGAAGAAGGGAAAATGTGGAAAATTGTAAAATAAATACCTAACACTAATGTTATGGAAGAACTGCAGCTGTTTCACACTTTATGCATATCTGTGAGCTGACATTTCTATAATAGTTTCGTGAATATTGCAGCTCAGATTTAAAGAATGGATACTGAAAATCAAACCATACTAAGAAGTAGATTATATCCCCCCCCCCCTTTTAAAAAAAAAATAAAATAAGACAAAATTCCTATTCCGTTGGATATGTGTGGTATATAGAAATCAACAGGAAAAAGAAAGACTTAAATTTTTTTTTTTTACATATATGTAAGATAATAAATAACTTACTGGATGCTGGGTCGGAAGAGACATTATTTGTGGGTAGTCTAAAAGGTCCTGCAGTCCCGAAGAAACATGACCTTTTGGCATTTCAACATTTTTTTCATCTTCTCTTCTTTTAAGGCAAGCTACTTTTGGATTTAAATTTCGTTCTAAAAATTGAGAAGGAAAAAAGAAAAAAAGTTATTTAAGGCAATCATAATATTAAATACATAGAGCATAGAGCTTCAGATAAACAATATAAAGATAAAAATACCAACATCGTCAATTTCTTAAATGAACATAAAGTAAATAAACTTAAATTTAGCTTATTATACATGTATAATAGACTATTCTCTTACAAATCACTGTTTATAGATTAGCTGCTTTTATCAAATGACTATTAGAATAAATTAATAAAAATGCTACATTTGTCTTGCATTGGAATCAGCTATTAACTTTAATTCTGGTTTAGAAACATGAGTCAAGGATTGATTATTACAGTTTAAGGGTTCTCTCTCCTCATGCGAAAAGACCCGCTCGCTAATGTTAATCCTATGGGGCATTATTTTTATAATATCTCATTTACATTTCAATATTTTTAAACAATTTTTTTTTCATTGGATATCTGAGATCAATCTCTATTTCTGCTGTTGATTACTTTTTCGATTTTCGGATTTTTTTTTTTTTTTTTTTGGAACCGACAGTTCTGAAAATGAAAGTATCTTCGTAAAAGAAAAAAAAAAAAAAAAAAAAAAAAAAAAAAAACCCGCAAAGAAAATCAAAAAAGTAATTAACAGCAGAAATAGAGATTGATCTCAGCTATCCAATAAAAAAAAAAATTGTTTAAAAATATTGAAATGCAAACGAGATATTAGGAAAATAATGTTCCATAGTATTAAAAATTAGCGAGCGGGTCTTTTCCCTTAAGGCCAGCTATCTTTAAATCTCCAAACTCCTGTTTAAAACTTGCTTCTTCCAATTTGAGAAAGCTAATAATAAAAATTCTTTTAAGCAGCCAGCAAGTATCTAATAACTGAAAGTTCAATACAAGAAGCAGTACTGATAGAGGAGGTGCATTGCAGGATTGATAGCAATGTATTAGATAACACATTCAGCAAAACATACATAGAAATAATCACTATTAAAATAATAAATTGAGAATATAATAGTTTGAGAAAATACAGACCTCTAACTTGGCTTTCCAAAGTTGTGATAACTTCAACTGCCTGGTATAATATATTAAGTTTTGTCATGGGAGGTCTGTCTGTTTTGGAATAGTGCATCATACATAAGCGACCAAGCTCTTTAAATGCTTCATTTATGTCTCGAACACGAATTCTGCAACACATAACACAGACATTTACAATAGTTAAATAGAATAATCATGATTTCAGTAAGATAATTTTCTAAAGCAAAACTATATACATGAAATGTTAATTTTAAAAAATAAATACTTTACAATGCAACTGATAATTTTTTACCTTGAGCTAGTATACAAATTTTCTTAAAGCAATTCAGATCTAGAGGAAATGTCAATAGTTTATTCAGGTGGATTACAGCAGTATAGATACCACTTGGCATTGACACACTAACAGTTGCAGAGTAATCATTTCAGAGAATTTTATATATAGAAATAATCCATACTATACTAGATTAATTTTAACTACGTAATAAATTAAATAATATATATATTACAAAATTTAATTTTTTCCTCAATCTGCTAAATTATACTACAAAATTTTTCCACTGTTAACATTGTACATAAGGCTAATGTTCTGTATATAACCCTGGCTTATTAAAATAATTCTTATTCTTAAAACAATCCTTTACTATCCATATGTAAAGCCAGTTTATCCTAATCCACTTAATAATATTTATTCGAAAGTAGTTAGATCTAAAAATGGCGATAGCTTTTTTAATTTATCCTTTAAATAGAACATCTTTATTTTTAATCCATTATTAAAATTCATTATTATTATTCCCATGTAGTCAAATTCTCATAACTTCTATTTAAATGCTAAAATATCACATCTCTTAAATTATTCTGCTCAGAAAACCCTATTCCCGTAAAATTATTCTACTAGATGGAACCCGTCAAAATTTGACAGCAAAAAACTTGATAGTACCATAAAAATCATAGCTGCTTTAAAATGTCTGAAACTTTTGCAGAATAATTCAAATAAATAAAAAACCCACTTTGAATTAAAGCTAGGTTGAAGAACAGCAATTGGCTAAGTTTCACTGGCACATGCACTCGCGGAATTTCTTTCATCTGACACATTTAGCGCTGTTGTGCAAGTAAATGGTAAGTGACCCCTTGGGGAGGGGGAAATGGCGGGATGGACCAAGGAGATGCATAACATGAATAAGCAGTCAAAGACCTTTCAAACGATATGTAACATGAGGGGTGTGTGCAAAATTAAAAAAAGTACCCCCTTGGGGGGGGGGGGGGGGTAAAGTAGGGGATGGACAAGGAACATGCATAATATGATTAAGTGGTCACAGACCTTTCCAACGATATGTAACATGAGGGTTGTCTGCAAAATTTAGAAAAGTACCCCCTTGGGGAGGGGGGGGGGGCAAAGTGGGGAAATGGACATTGGAGATATGCATATGATTAAGCAGTCACAGACCTTTCCAACGATATATGACATGAGGGTTGTCTGCAAAATTTAGAAAAGTACCCCCTTGGGGGAGGGGGGGGGGCAAAGTGGGGAGATGGGCATTGGAGATGCATAATATGATTAAGCGGTCACAGACCTTTCCAACAATATATGACATGAGGGGTGTCAACAAAATTTAGAAAATTGACCCCTTGGGGGGGGACAATTGGGGAGATGGACATTAAAGATGCATAATATGATTAAGCGGTCACAGACCTTTCCAACAATATATGACATGAGGGTTGTTTGCAAAATTTAGAAAAGTACCCCCTTGGGGGAGGGGCAAAGTGGGGAGATGGACATTGGAGATATGCATATGATTAAGCAGTCACAGACCTTTCCAACGATATATGACATGAGGGTTGTCTGCAAAATTTAGAAAAGTACCCCCTTGGGGGAGGGGGGGGTGGCAAAGTGGGGAGATGGACATTGGAGATGCATAATATCATTAAGCGGTCACAGATCTTTCCAACAATATATGACATGAGGGGTGTCAACAAAATTTAGAAAAGTGCCCCCTTAAGGGAGGGAAGTGGCGGGATGGACCCCGGAGATGCATAACATGAATAAGCAGTCAAAAACCTTTCCAACAATACGTAACATGAAGGGTTTGTGCAAAATTTACAAAAGTACCCCCTTGGGGGGGGCAAAGTAGGGGGATGGACACCAGAGATGCATAATATGATTAAGCGGTCACAAACCTTTTTAACGATATATAACATGAGTGGTATGTGCAAAATTTAGAAAAGCGCCCCAATTGGCGCGGGGGGGGGATGGACCACACAGATGCATAACATGAAAAGGCAGTCGCAGGCCTTTCGAACGATATATCATATGAGTGGTGTCAGCAAAGAAAAGTCTCCACCCCGTGTGGGCAAAACATACTACCCCCGCTGCCATAATTATTGATGCGGACTCATTTTAATTCGTTCGCATCCCTCATCTCCCACAAAATGTTGTGAATTTTTAAAAACTCCCCTTCCGAATTTTTTTATACCAAAAGCACTTATGTCCGTCGTCTGCATGCAGAGTTTTGTGCTTACAGACGCCAGACACAACAACACACACACAGACAGACGTTTACCGACATTAATAGTATAGATGATACTCAGTGCCTACACATTTCACCCTTTATAATTCAGCCAATAGTTGACGGTTGTTCATTTCCAGAAACGAAACAATAATTTTTTAGGATGAATTTTGTTTGTTTGATACACAGTGGCAGAATGCGTGCAATGCAGCGACAGGCATCACAAACTTTTTAGGGCACCTGCAGACAAAAAACAAATAATCAATCTTCGCGGGAAAAAAATCCTAGATTTCGTCAAATGATCACGGGAAAAACACTAATTTCATCAAAGGATCATGTAAAACGTGAAATTTTGTTAAAAGGCCACAGAAAAATGCGATTTATGCAAAAGGTGAGCAAATTTTGTCAAAGAATCGCAAAACAGGAAATTTCACCAAAAGATAGCGCTTTCTTGCCAAATTTCGTCTAAAAATTGCGGAATAAAATGTATTTTATCAAAAAATCGCTGGAAAAAGCACATTTCGTTAAAGTATCGAGAGAAAAATGCGAATTTCTTCAAAGATTGCTGAAAAAATGCGAATTTCATCGAAGGATTGCTGAAAATTCATGAATCTTATCAAAAGGCAGCAGAGAAAATGTGATTATTATCAAAGCATTGCGAAAAAAGAAAATTTCGTCTAAGGATCACAGAAAAACGCAAATTTCATAAAAGAATCATGGAAAATAACGCAAATTTCGTGGAAAAAAAAAAAAAATCTCAGAAAAAACACAAATTACGTCAAATTATCGCTGAAAAAAACACAAATTACGTCATAGGATAGCTGAAAAAATTGTGAATCTCGACAAAAAAAAGAAAAAATGCGAATTTCATTAAAGAATCACGAAAAAAAATGCGAATTTTGTTAAAGGATTGCGCAAAGAATGTGAATTTTATGAAAGGTTCGTGTGAAAAATGAAACTGTCTTTATTAAAAACAGCACACACACAAACATCTATACAAACCTCAATACACACAAACATATTATAGGCAGGGCTTGAAATTCAAATTTTCCAAGGACGGGAGTCTCCCTACCAACATTTTTAAATGGAGGTGAGTTGTAATGTTTGGGAGGGAGAAAAAAAATCTTTAAACCCCACTATTATTTTACGTGCTATTTAAAGAATTACATTAATGCAGACATGACAAAATACCATTGAAAAAATTAAGTCAACTGAGAATGATTATGTAAAATGTTTATTTTTATTATAAAAAAGGGAAGAAAGTTAAGTTTTATATATGCAGTGTATTTTTCAAGTTCCATTAAATGTGTTAGGGACCCTTAACAATTAGGTTGTTAAATAAATTTCTGACTTTAGATTTTACTTGATTGAGATTCACCGATCGATCGTGGAAAAGACACAAAGTTCATCGATCTGTCGCGGAAAAAACGCTAAGTTCGTCGATCTGTCCTAAAAAACGCGAAGTTCGTCGATCAGTCGGGGGAAAAAAGCAAATTTCGTCGATCGATTGCAGAATAAACACAAAGTTCGTCGATCTGTCCCCAAAAAACGCAAGGTTCGTCGACCAGTCACTTAAAAAACGCAATGTTCGTCTATCTGTCGCAGAAAAAACACAAAGTTCGTTGATCAGTCGCAGAAAAAAATGCAACGTTCGTTGATCTGTCGCGGAAAAAACGCAAAGTTCGTCGATCAGTTGCGGGAAAAAAGCAAATTTCGTCGATTGATTGCGGAATAAATGCAAAGTTCGTCGATCAGGCAGGGAAAAAAGAAAAATTTCGTTGATCGATTGCGGAATAAACGCAAAGTTCGTCGATATGTCCCCAAAAAACGCAAGGTTCGTCGATCAGTCGCAGAAAAAAACTCAAAGTTCGTTGATCTGTCACGGAAAAAACCACAAAGTTCGTCGATCAGTCGCGGAAAAAACACAAAGTCCGTCAATGGGTTGCGGGGAAAAAAAATCACGAAATTTATCGTTCGGTTGCAGGTAAATTAAATAATGCAAATTTCTCCAAAAATGCTGAAATTTTTTGGGCGGGAGGCCCCCACTCATTGTCTTTTTTTGGGTGGGATTTCAAAATTTTAGGTGCGAATCCCGCCCTGAAATTCAAGCCCTGATAGATATAGTTTTAATCTGAAATAATATACTGAACTTGAACTAACTTTTGAAAAATCGGGTTAACCCAAATCCAACTTGCAGAAATCTACACTCAGTCTGAAATCGACTCGAACCATAAAGACAGTTAATCCAACTTGCAACAAAAATAATTATTGCCGAGAGAGCATTTACCCTCTCTCCCTGTGCTGAAACTTTTCAGAAACTTTTCTGATTTTTTCTTTTCTCAGAAATGCTGTAGTCATTTTGTCCACCATTTTTGCCCTTTACAATTCAGCCAATGAGTGGAGGGGGCTAAAGGAGCGTTCCTTATCACAAACGAAAGATGAGATACGTTCGTTTGATGTCGTTGTTGAAAATTTATGGATTTCTATTATTAAAGTAATTTTTTCATTTTACCGTATTTATTTTCTTTTTGTGTTGTATGTATTTTGCTACTTTGAATTTTTTTAAACTAACCCTTTTTTTTTTTTTTTTGGAGAGTGAGAGAGAGAGATTTAGTAATTTGGTGACACGAAGTTCCGCAAATTCTTAAAATCCACAAATCGTTTCCAATGTAAACAATGAAATTTACAATTTTAAGTTGCAAGTGCAAAATTTCAGTTTTTTAAAATTTTCATGTCATTCTGTACACATTTTAATATGTCATTCTGATCATTATACATATTTAGTTATGCATTATTAATTATTTACTTGACCTTTACTTTTAATATTTTAAATATTTCAAACTTACAGCTAAATGTAATTATTAAAACATTTGAAATACTGCATTCGAAAAATGAAATTTCAGCTTAGAAACGCGACAATTACTATTAGGTTAAAAAAATTTAAAGTAGAAAAGTACTTATGATATAAAAAGAAGAAAAAAAATACACCAGAATTTATCTGTATTACGAAAGCGGGAGAAATGATTTTCTGTGCTATACGAAAAGATATCCAAATAACTCAATCATGAACATAAAAATAGGTATCGGTTTCTATGTTCATGCACTCAATCCAAACTTGAAACTTTGAAAAAGGTCATTGAATGAATGAAATTCATCTCCGCCTTTCACATCCAGAAAACTTGCTGTGTCGCCAATTATGTTTATATTTTATATATATATATATATAAAAATAATAATTCAGGCACTTTTCCGTTATACGTACACCATTGTCGCCAAACATACATACATACATACATACATTTTGGCATAGTGTCCGTATAACAGAAAAGTACTAAAGTTCATGGTTTAAAATCACAATAAAATATCATGAAATTTATTGATTAGTTGTGGGAAAATATCGGGGAAATAATGTGTTTTTCGTGAATTTTTTGTTTTGTTAACAATGTGGTTAGAGAGCCAGGGAGAAATCCAGAAAACTTGCTGTGTCGCCAATTATGTTTATATTTTATATATATATAAAAATAATAATTCAGGCACTTTTCCGTTATACGTACACCATTGTCGCCAAACATACATACATACATTTTGGCATAGTGTCCATATAACAGAAAAGTACTAAAGTTCATGGTTTAAAATCGCAATAAAATATCATGAAATTTATTGATTAGTTGTGGGAAAATATCGGGGAAATAATGTGTTTTTGTGAAATTTTTTGTTTTGTGTTGTTTTGTTGTATTCATTATAATTTTCAGTGCATTATTAAATTGAAATTTTTGTTTAAAATATGTAAACAAAACAGTGACTAGAAACCTGCACAATTTCTAATATAGATAGATAGATAGATAGATAGATAGATGCATGCATGTAGTACTTTTAATTATTTGGTAAAAATACTGTGATCGTCACTGAGAAAACCTAAATTTAACCTAAAAGTAATTGTCGAGTGTTTAAGCTGAAATTTCATTTTACGAATACAGTATTTCAAATGTTTTAATAATTACATTCAGTTGTAAGTTTGAAATATTAAAAGTAAAGGCCAAGTAAATAATTAATAATGCATAACTAAAAGTAATTGTCGAGTGTTTAAGCTGAAATTTCATTTTACGAATACAGTATTTCAAATGTTTTAATAGTTACATTCAGCTGTAAGTTTGAAATATTAAAAGTAAAGGCCAAGTAAATAATTAATAATGCATAACTAAATATGTATAATGATGAGATTTTTTTTTTTCTTGAATTATTCAGTGAAACTCGCCTTATAAATGTACGCAAATAATTCACATCAAAATCTTAAAATAACAAAGTTTTCTTTCGTGTTTAGCTATGCTTAATAACCAAAAAAGCTTGATTAATACAAAAATTATTTGGTAAAAATACTCTGATCGTCGCTGAGAAAACCTGAATTTAATCATATCACACAGAATTACATATTAAAAGTTTAAAAAACTGAGCGGAATTTCGTGCCACGAAATCTCTCTCTCTCAAAAAAAAGGTTAGTTATAAAAAAATTCAAAGTAGTAAAATACATACGACTTAAAAAGAAAATAAATACGGTAAAATGAAAAAATACCTTAATAAAAGAAATCCATAAAGTTTCAACAACCGAACAACCAAATGGAATCGTAATACACATACGCTTCTAGAGAGAGGAAAAAGCCTTCACCTCATTGGCTGAAACATCGCGTCTGAAGATAGTAAAAGCCTCTAGCTGATTAGCTGAATGCTCGCGCATGCGTATAAATAGCATTTTTGCACGAAAAACTAAAAAGCAGGTTAGCTTTAAGTATATGGATTATTAAATATTAAATGTCTATTAAAATATTTCCGAAAAGCTTTCATTCTTTTTTTTTCTTTTTCTTCTACATCAAAGATTCATTTTTTTTTTTATTGCGTATTAAATTCGAAGTTTAACCAAAGCCTAAAAGCAGATAAATTGGTTTGTTATATGGCATGCGTCTGGTACGAGATTATCTAATCCTGTAGAAAACTGTAGAAGATTTTTCGCGTCAAGGAAACCGTTTTTCGTTAAGATAATTCCACCGGAAATGCTAAAAAAGTTCCTTAAAAGCCCTTGTGATTCGATTAAGGTCGGTCACATGACGGGTTTTGTGTTCTTTTGCAAGTGAGTTTAAAACTTCTCGCATGTCCTGATTCAGAGAGAGAATTTTTGATGTTGGTGTTTGCTAAAGAAAACGGGACGGACTTGGGAATGCAATAAAACGTTGTCATCGAAGAGTTTTTTTTTTTTTTTTTTTTTTTTTAACTGATGTGTTCGTTTGCAACGAGCGGTGAATTTTATCAAGCTAATGAGAGCAGGAGATTTTGTCGTTGAAAAGATGTAAAAATAAACTGTTGCTTGCTGCCGAATTGGTATCTAATACATATGATGTTGTTCTATGGAGAGTTGTTAATAAACAAGTTGTTAAAGCTATCGTTTCGTAAATAGAGCATTTCCCCAGAATCTAAAAAAGATTGATTATGTTTGAATAAAATGAATTCAACTGTATCGTGTTTTTATTTTCTGCAATCACCAAAATACTCGGCTGCTAAGATGCAAATTAATTTAAGACTGCAGTTTAAGTCAAGTGTGCCAGACATGTCTTCCATTTGTGGCAAAATGTCACAAAGTTGAGTCGGACAAGATTAGCTACTGTGTGACATACGATGAGATTAAAAATTTTCGAAGGAATTATTGAGCGATGGAACATTTTTATGGTACTTTAGTTCGGACCAGAGACTGGTGTTTTTACAGTAAACCAATGCACGATAGTTTCAGTGTTATCAAGAATACAAGATTTTGTAATGATTTGAATTTATTCTTTCTTGTGAAATATGTTCCAGAATAAGTGAGTTAATATTTTTATTTATTGATATTTATTATTTCTTGTTATTTTTAAAATGTTTGATTTTTCTTGTTCTTCATTGTTTATTTAATAGTAAACTAAATTTAATCTACTCTGAATTTTAAAGGGTTTAAATACTATGTTGTACTGATTGAATTTCTGTTGCAAATATTTAAGTGTTGTTAAGGTTAATTAATTAATTTATTTATTTGATTATTTAGTATAATACGTCATCATAATGTTATAGACAGTGGTATAAATTTTAGATTTTCATGTTTTAAGATCAGTTATTCTTAAGGAGAATTCTATTATTTTTATTTATGTTACTGAGATTGTAAATTACATATTTATTTACTATTTTATTTATTTCGTTATTTCTATGGTATATAGAGTTATAAGTTTAAATTTTAATGTTTTTAAGATTCAGATATTTAAAAGAAGATAGAGTTTAGCAGAACCAAAATTTATAGCGTTTGATCCAGATTTAGGAATTGAGATACAAGCGTAGTTAAAATACTTCGAAGATGCTTGTGAAAAAAGAAAAGGAGGATGAGGATTGGAAGTTTAAAAATATTTCTCAAAACTTAAAGGGTGTATTTTTAATAGCAGTTCAACACACTCTGATACTCTTCCAAGGAATAATCCTAATGTTTGACAACTAAATGTGTACTTGAGTATCAACTGTAAATATGTAAATAAAGTGTTATTATTTTATTGTTTATTTGAATTGTGAATATGTAAAAATTACTTTAGTATTTTATTGTTTATTTTGATTTAATGTAGGAATTATGATGCATTTACCAACTTACTAAAATACTTCATATAAAAACTTAGAAAAATTTTATGATGATGATAGTTTTTACAAAATGCTAGGTCAAGTAGAAATTAATTTACTGAGACATGTGGAGAATTAGCACTATGATAACATGGTTAAATTGTTCTATTAGGTAATTTTGAATTTTAATAAATCTTAAGTTGACCAATGGGTCAGACACCTCATTTTGTCCATAGCTTGGATAAAAATAAGTTCATTATTTACCAAGATCCCTAGCATTAATAAATTTACTAGAATTGAGTACTCAGAATAATAATGATGTGATGATGAAGAATAAAAATGAAGATAAAGTCATGGTGATATAATAATAAAAAAATATTTAGAAGAGAAATTGGAAAAATTTAGGTAAGTTGCATTAAAAAAATTCATGATGTTATGTAAATAAAGAATTTTGATGATGTTGTTCTTATTGCTGATGATACAATTATTACTATGATAAAAGGGTTCCTCTAAGAAACATATTAAATTTAGCAAAAATAATAAATAAAATTTAATAGATTTTTATGTATTTTATTGAATAGATGTTCTGGTTAGTGCTTAATTTGGATTCACAAATTCTTAAAAATTCAGTAAGAAAGGTTTGAATTTAGTTATGTTTCTGTCAGAAAATTACTAAATAAAATATAAATATTAAACTAAAATTTGATTAATGCTGCAATTTTCTCAATCCTCTAATTAATAGTTTATTACTGTTTTAATTTAAAATTTTCATGGTAACCATCACAAAATCAAAGTAAAGTAAAAACAATAGAGTAAATTCTAATTCTTTAAATATCTCTTATTACAATAGTTTTCAATAGTATCAGGTATGTCTTTGGTGCACAACAGAGATATTACTCATTTTTGAAAGTTTAATATTTTAAAACTTTAAAATAAATTATCTTATAATTATGGTCACAGCTTTTATTTTCAACATTGTGGGTATATTTTAGCCTGATTAACTAAAATATTTACTTGTTTTTGAGGTTAAGTAGACACCTTATGCAGGCATAAGATGTGTATTTTGATTTTAGGAATTTTCAAATTGATGTTGAAAAATGAAATTAAATGTGTTTAGATCTATATCAAAATAAACTATTTTTACATACTAACTTTTTCTTAAACCAATTGTTTCAAAATTTAATATTATGTTATTTATTTCAATACATAATCAAATAGTAACAGTTTATAAATATTTCTATAATTATATAAACATATAAATAATTGGATAATGATGATGTGATTCTACAGTGATTGTTTTGTGTAACAATAGAAAATTAAGTATTTAGACAAAATTGCCTTTGTATTCCATTTCTTAGCTAAAATTAATATATTTTTATTGTCTTATTTATTCTAAGTTGGCCTAAAACAACTCTCTCTACATTTAGTATATGAATACTTATAACTTAACAGTATAGTTTTGTAAAAGGGTATCAGAGAAAAAAAATATTGTAAGGAACTACTAGTTGCGAGTTCACTTTCTAAATATTTAGATTTAAATTTATTTGGATTTTGAAATTATTATATATATATATTTTTTTGTATACTTTCGACTGGCAAAAATACTTTCTTATATAATTAAAAAAAAAGAAATTTATTTATTTGCTATGCAATTATTTTATCCTCAACCAATATTTTCCCTAACAATAAAGAGACAAACTGTGATATTTTCTTAGATTATACTACTGTTATTATACTATTATTATTTCTACTATTGAATTATACTATGAATTACTACTTATGTTGAGAAGTATCAGTTACATTGAAAGTTATTATTGTTATGGTCATGAATTGAATTTTATTATAGTATTTATTTATATTACTGAAGAGTTATATTATTTATTAGTGAAAAAATGTTTGAAGAATATTATTTTAAGATGTTGGAATCCCACAGGAATATAACAGATCCCAAGTAAAAAATAAATGAGCTCAAGAAAGTAATTTGATAAGCAAGCCTTTAAAAGTAGTTTAGTCATTACCAAAAGACTTGTTTATTATGTAGAAAATTTACTGTGATACTTAAGAGAAAAATGTTGTGACAAAGTGCTAGAATTGTAAAGTATTGGTAAAAATGACTACAGTTTTTAAAATTTGAAGGAAGAATGTTTTTATTTTCAGCCTTTATATAAAAACTGTATTTAAAAAAGGGATTGTACTAATCATTTTTTAAAAACAAAATGAGGACTTATAATGATCCAAGAAAGAGACTGAATAAAAAAGTTGGATGTAAAAAAAATTCCAATTTAAGAAGTAGAATTTTTTTTTTTTAAACTTTGTTTTAGCAATTTGCTTGTCACTACTTATTCTAAACTTTGTGAACTTGGTGAAAGCAAAATTTTGTTATTATTATTATTTTGTTTTTCTTGTTTATTAATATTTATTAATTATTGTTATTGTATTTTTCTTGTGCACTTAACAAATGGTTAGTGAGATTGTAACCATTTCTTGTATTCTTACAGGGGAAATGCTCGTAGCTTTATTTTTATTTATTTATTTTATTATTATTTTTTTGTTTGTCTTCCATTGCTTCAGAAATTTTTCATCCCCTTGCTGACAATCTCTAAATTTATACTATTAAAAATTCAAATTTCTTAAAGTATTACATTTATATTGTCTGAATTTATAGTTACTTAACTATTAACTTCATCCAAAATCTTTAGGGAGGGGGGATATTACAAAATTTAATTTTTTCCGCAATCTGCTTATTTCTTAAAATAATCCGTTACTATCCATATGTAAAGCCAGTTTATCCTAATCCACTTAATAATATTTATTCGAAAGTAGTTAGATATAAAAATGGAGATAGCTTTTTTAAGTTATTCTTTAAATAGAACATCTTTATTTTAATCCATTATTAAAATTCATTATTATTATTAAAAAAAAAATAAGTGCATTAGTTCTTGAGATAGAGCTATTGCGGAAATCGCGAAAAATGCTGCATAACAGCGCCACCTGCCGGGAGATTTTTACCAAAAACTAATCAACACCAATTTATATCAGGGACTAACTGAATCTAAAGTTTTATTAAATTCCGAGCATTAGTTCTTGAGATAGAGCACCCACAAAATTTGTGTCACATACAGACAGACATTTTCTAAAAATAGTCAAATCGTGTTCAGGACCTTCTAAAACGTATAAATCCGTCGAAAACCGGAAATCGAAAATTTTCATGAATCCAATACTTTCTGCTTGTAAAGATAGAAGAAAGTAAAAAGTTTTGCATCAAAAATTCCTAACAGATTTCTTTTTGTAAGGTATGTAAATAAAACTTACTATTTTAAAACTTCAGTCTTTTGTATTCAGTGTAAACAAATTTTCTTAGTCTGTTTATATAAAACCTGTATATCTCGAATTTTATTTTGGCTCCCGAGAGATTCGAGATAGACAGGTTTGACTGTAATAGTGACATAATTATATTTATTAATTAATCACTACCACCTTATTCTTAAAAATAAATAAAATAAAAAATATTAATTAAAATTATACAAATTTTAGACTCTGAATGTGGTGCTTGAAGTACTATATTGATAAAGAAAAAAAAAATTAAGATTTTGAGTAAACATTCAGGCCTTATATAAAGCACAGTTTTTTTCTAAACAATCTAGAACAGTATTTTGGGTCATACCACTTTATTAAATAAAATTGCATGAAATAATTACATGAAAATATACATATTGAATATCAATTATGCATCAATTACAAATAATTTAAATAAAAAAAGAAAAAAAAAAAGGGGGGGGGATTACCTTTCTCTGGCATTATTAGCTTGCCTTCTTTCTTTTTCTCTTTCTGCTTTTATTTCAGGAGGGTCATCATCTTCTTCAACAGATCTATGTACAGAAAAAATATACATGAATATTTCTTGCAATACACTACTGCACTTAATAGACTATGATTTTAACAGTATAAGAAGATAATTTATTATTTTATTAGCAACATCAATGTTCATTTCAATGTTTCATTCAATGTTGAAATCAACTTATGTCTATTTTTATATAAATATGTTTGAACACAATGAAACAAATTTAATAGTAATAACAGGGTTCATACAGAGTTGGGAAGAAAAAATCCAAGGAGTCCAAAAAATGTTAAGGATTTGCCATTTTTTTGTTGTTGTTGTTGTTGCTTTTATGTGCTGTATCGTTATGTGGTATGCACCCTCCAATTTTTAACGCCCAATTTGGAGACAAAAACAAATTTTACTCTATTAGAATCTAATTGTTAGTGCTGAAATTGCACAGTATTAACAAAATATTGCTTACTGATTTCGTACGTTTAAAAAATACAAAATAATACACACACAATCAACTTTTTTATGCAGTGATCAATGGTCATATAAACAGTGATTAATCAAACCCCAAACACTTATTATGTATATCACATACATGATACGATACACCTTAAAGAAAATTTTAAAATTTTAAAAGGTAAAAAAAAAAAAAAAAAATGCTAAACGCAACATACAAGAAAAAATATAACAAGTTTTGAATTTATACTTTTAGAACAGCTGTAATCGATTTCTTTGAAGGTGAAACTTTGACGAAATTCACGTGTTTTTTGCAATCTTCTGGGGGAAATTCGCATTTTTTTTTTTTCGTGATCTTGTGGGAGAAATTAGTGTTTTTTCGAAATCTTTTATTGGAATTTGCATTTTATTTCGATCGTTTGATGAAACTGACGTTTTTCTCGCGATCTTTTGATGGAAACTGCGTGTTTTTAGCAATCTTTTGACGAAATTCGTATGTTTTTCGCGATCTTTTGAGGAAATTCGTGTCTTTTTTGCGATGTTCTGGGGGAAAATTCGCATCTTTTTTCGCGATCTTCTGGGGGAAATTCGTGTTTTTCGTGATCTTTTAAGGGAATTCGCATTTTATTTCGATCGTTTGATGAAACTGACCTTTTTTTCGCGATCTTTTGATGGAAAATGCGTGTTTTTCGCGATCCTTTGACAAAATTGCAGTGTTTTTCGCGATCATTTGAGGAAATTCGCCTGTTTTTTGTGATCTTTCGAGGAAATTAGAGTTTTTCTGCGATTTGTTGGAGAAATTAGAGTTTTTTTCATGATCCTGTGACAAAATTTACTAATTTTTTCCGCGATCGATTGACGAAATTTGACGGTATTTTTTGGGATATATTTGCGAAAAATGTGATTTTTCCGAGATTCTTGGCTAAATGCCAAACATCGATCAAATTTAAAGAAAAGTACAGTGTTGAAAAACGGACTTTACAGACCTAATAATTGAAAAACGGATCTAGTGGAAACCCTGCTATAAGATTATCCTAACCAATAAATGCTGTGCTTCAGATAAATGACGTACATAAAGGATTTACCGTGTGTTTTACAATCGCGATTTTTTCCCCCTTGGCAGCAATATCGCTTGCGTCCGAAGCCGCAATACAATTTAAGGAGTTTCTAAGGAGTGGTTTGCTTATCTAAGTAGTTCTAAGTACTACTTGGGAATGTTTTCATTTCTAAGGAGTTTCCAAGGAGTCTGTGCGAACCCTGAATAAACAAGAAACTGATAAAAGAAATTAAGTACAAACTGTTAAGATCACCTTAATTTTGCAAATTATGAAATAAATAACAGTTCTGATTATAATTTAAAAATAAAATGATCTGATGTTACAAAATTATTACAATTAGGTTTTAATGAATTTGAATAATTATGATAAAGGATCAAATTAATTAAAACTAGCTGATTCTCCAGGTGTTGCCCATGCCCGAGATAATAAACCTAAAATTTGTACGACTTTATATCTTTAACACTATTTTGTAATGAAAATCTTTCCAAACAAACCTCATAGACTCCTGCAATATATTTATTTTTAAAAACCAAATGTGTCATTTTAAAGTAAAATGTACGCTCTTTAAGTGGGTGTTATATGCTTTTCAGAATTTTGACAAAAAATAGCAGATTCATAATTTTAAAGGTGCAGTCCCCCTCCCCCCCTACATTGGGTCACTTAATATTTAAACAAATAGTTCTTATTGTTTAACTGTATTAAAAAATTGTGAAAATATATTCATATTTAATGCTTTAGTGGCAAAGGTACTTGTAAAACTTTTTGTTTTCCCAGACTGGGTCATTTAATAGTTTTGCACAGTCACACAGTGGTCCAAAATCATGATTATATGGCCAAAAATCATTTCTGGCTTTTCTGGTGGCTGTATATGATTCATTTTTGATTTTACAATGTTCTAAATGATTTTACACACAGGTGAATTACAAACCTTCTAATTCCACCGTCCCCATACATTTGCTTTTTTCCCTTCATCCTTCACCCCCCAAAATACAGAATTAAAAAACTGAAAAAGTAAAAATAAAAGATATAATTAATAAAATAAATAATCAGCTAACTCCCCCCTCCTCCTCCTCACACACACACTTAAAATTTCTGCTTCTATTTATTCTCTAGTATAGAAAAATTAAAATCATTATTTTTCAACAGTTTTAGACCATTGTATTTACTATCAAGTAATAATGCATCATTTAATTCATTAATTAGATGATTTCCGAACCCTCATAATCTCCGTTGCATCTTTCTACCACACAAAGCTTAATATATTTCAAATTTCAATTAAAAAAAAATTGTTATTTTATATTTGTAACATACAAATTTCCAGTCCACCCTAAAAATTTCTGCTTCCTTCCTTTCGCCCCCTCCCCTGCATTCAATGTTAAATATCTGTAAAAGTCTAATTTATTTACAAACTATTTTCTGTTCTGCTTGTTATTTTGAGGCTATAATAAATAAATAATAATCAAATACCCGAATTTAAAACTTTTCCTCTAAATTTCTATCCCCCACCTATTTTTTATACCAGTGACTAGAATTTAAAGCAAAAAATCCAAGACTATGGATAAAATTGCACTTTCATTCTTGTTTTGTCTGGTTTTCAGAACAGGTGCTTGAGAAAAATATCTTCCAAGCACTAATATATCAATGCATACATAAATAAATAATTCAAAATTTCAATTTTGACTTCATTTACCTCGATCTATTTCTTTTTACCCCCCTGGCTGTGCTTTTCCTGGCTGTTGTGCTATTGGAACTGGTATTCATCACAGGAGAAGGAGGAATGATGGCATGCTGATCAACAGGCATCTGTAGGGAAGAGATTTCTTTGGCATCTGGTAAACTTTCAACTTTTACATTTCCACATGATGCAACAGGAGCTAAGGAAAATAAAAATTAGGATAAGGTTATATCATAAAAATTACAGTTCGTATTGAACATTTTTATCTTCAAACTTTTAACTAAAGCTCTTTTACCTTATTCAGGTACATTTTGCCTTATACTTTTGGTCTCAATTTTAAAATTTGCCTCATCGAATCAGATGAATTTTTTTAGATCAAAACAATGGATTATCACTACACCATGAATATTCTCTCGGATTCCATTAGAAATAAACAATTTAAGTTAAGGAAGGTCAATTTGGTCTCGTTTTGCATTGCTTTGTGTGCTTGATAAAGTAAACTAAGTTATTTTATTTGTTTTATTGTTTCCAGCTATTGCAGTAATTTATTTTTACTACCAGAATATTAAAGTTAAATAGCCAAAGGACTGTAGATTTTGTACAGTAAAACTTCTGAATAATAGACATCTTGGGACAATGAATTTTGTCAGCTATTTGGGGATGTCTGCTTTTTTTTTGTCTGTGCTACTATAAAAATAATAAAAATACATTAATAAACTTGCTCAAAAAGATTGAATTCAAAAAGCTTCAAGTCAATATCAGTGCTTTTGTTAGTCATTCTTTGAATTTCAATATTAATCTACAAAAAAATTACAGATTTCAATAAACAGCACATATAATTTATAAATATGATATAAGTTCCAGATTTTTCCAAAAATACAAGACATTTGACAGAAATATTTTATCACTGAGAGCTCGATAAATTATTTATGCTTTGGTTAATACAATGTATAACCTACATAGAAAATCTAACAGGAAATATCAAACTAACTAAATAAATAAATAAATACCGAAGTTCTGTGGTGTTGGCACTGTCTCGCCTGCATGTCCAGCTATTGTTCTTCTGCTCTCTGGAAGTCCATTTTGAGGCTGCAGAATTTAGAAAATATTTTAATTATTTGTGACTCAATTCCAATTTGAAAAATATTTACTTAGATGTTAGAATACATCATTTTAAGCATGTAAAAAAATAAATAAATTAGAACATAAAAATAAAAAAATTGTTGACTAAAAGGTATTTTTTTTTTTACAGCTACAATCAACAGAAAATTACATACTTCTCATAAATATTGTCAATTTTCTAATACAAAATTGTAAAGTACAGGAAATTACTTTTGTAAAAAAAAAAAATTATTTTTGGATATCTCCAGTCTTTTTAATTTGACAAAATTTACAAAGTTCATTTTGGCAAAAACAGTGCAAAACTGCTCAAATGATAAATAAATCTTTGGAAGGAAAAATTAACTCAGTACCGTCGTCTGTCGAGAACTCTATGATCAATTTATATTAACTGCTGTGTTGAAAGATAGCAGCAATAAATAAAATCACCGTTTAAAGTCCACTGTATCAGTAACACTGATTTTTGGGTATGCTGCAGCTATGCAATGTGGTGATACAAAGAGTTAACTAAAATAAAAGGACAATTCTTAATCTGAACATGCCAATAACACAAAAAATAATTGTTTTCCAGAGCTTCATTTTGTAAACAGAAGTACTGTACACATATATAAACACACACAGAGAGAAAAACTTCATTATTAAAATAAGTGTAATTTACCACATTACTAGACTACAAAAAAATCATGATGTAAAATTCACAGACAAATTTTACAATTGACTATCATTGTAAAATTAAACAATCAGGGATTGCACAAACAATCTTGAAGGAAAGAAAAGAGAAAATTTTAAAAAAGACCAAGGAATTTTTAATAAAGTAATAAAATTTTAAATAAGTTTTTATTTGAAATGTGGTAAATATATGAACAAACATAAGATTTGTTATTTGAAAGAGGATACAAGAAACAATGAGGCTAAATTGATAATTTAATAACAAACTCAAGTTTGACACAAGGTTGTGGAGAAAAATCACGTGCTGCAAACAAGTATGTTTATAGATCCTCTAATTTTATTAAGTGGAAAGCATACATTATTTTTTTTTATACTTTAAGCACTCCTGTGAACATAACATAATCCCCCACACCCCTCCTTTCTGTCAGGACTATGGTTGTGTTAAAAGCTGCATCAAATACAAATTATGTTCTTATAAATAAAAAAGTTGTGTAACAGCAAATTTTTAATATTAATGCAAAGGAATGCTTTCATTACAACCCGAAGTATGGAAAATTATACTCTTCTATCTAGAATCTGCTGATGCACTTAATATGCATACAAAAAACATTGTGCATAAGTAAGGATGTTTATGTTGCTCAATTTTAAACACAACCAAAAATTGACTGCTTTCCAGAGGCATATTTTGGCAAATAAAATTGCACAAGCATAAATAATTGAGCCAGATGTATAAAACTACACTTTATTTTATGAAAATATAATTATGAAGTAATAAAATTATTGAGCTACCAAAAAATAGGAAGGAACTGAAAAAAAAAAAAAAAACCCAGCTAAACAAAACATAAAATACCAACTACTTAATTTCTATTATTATCATCTAAAGCAGGAATTATAGTTTTGATAATATTAAATTATAGGCACGTAACACTTACCAGTACATAATCTTGCACAACAGAAAAATAGTAAAAAAAGTTATGTTTAGAAACTGATTTGATACTGTAAAAAGTAATATTTTGGCCATTTTATATCAGCAATTATGGACTCAGTGCCATATACTTCTGACATTGCATTTTCTTTAAAGGGCTCATAATCTCAAATAGTGGCTTGAATGGCAAGAACCACTGAACTCCGCAATAGATGAAATGCTAATTTCTTACTCTGTTACATTGCATTTAGCAGCAAACTCATCTGTCCATAAATACAAAATGCCATACGATTTCAAAAGGAAAAGTATGACGAAATACTGCAAAACAGTTTTTACATTATCAATAGCAGATATTCTTTTTTGGTACACAGGGTCATTCACATGCCTCCAACAGTCATCTGCATCACCATGTGCAATGACAAATTCAGAGTTGCATACTGTACAGAATGTCGAACACTCTGCTATACCACTTTTTAAACACGGCCATTTCTGAGAATATTTTGGCAGAAATTTTTAGCTGATCTTTTTCATTATCTGTATCATCGGGCAAACTTGGTCTCTCAGGAACCGTTGTAGTAACTATACAAAGCAATGCTCAAGCTGAAATCACCAAATCATGGTCTGTATGAGAAGTAGAGGAACTTTGCGGCTTGCAAACAGAAATAGAACCCCCCCCCCCGTCTCTTTTTTTTAAGTTGTAGATGCAGATTCTACTTTATTATAATACTACTGTATTTTATTCCACATTTCTGGAGATGTTGGAATCTATCTATGGATATTGCAAAGAAAAAAGAAACACTGACAATATTACATATGCAGTTGACCTTAAACAAAAGATAATCAATAATTACAACAATATTACCAGTGAAGAACTCAAAAATATTTACAGAAGTATTATTAGAAAAGTTCATTAAAGTGTTGGGGATAAGAGAAAACACTTTGTGAATTGTTATTTTTCAATTACATTTCTAGGATTTCAAAAACTTTATCTGTCTTTCTTTATATAATTTCTACCTGAGTGCTGTTTTATTTACGGTGTATGTCTGATGACAATGCTTTCACAATTGTTAACATTTTTTAATCTATGGCATCATCAATTTGTGAACAATTCTTATTTTTACTGAAATAGCTTTTTAAATGACGCATAAAAGTAGTATAAATCATCTTTTCTACCTTTTCATAATTAATTTAATTTTAACGATACACACATGCAGTTTTTTTGTAATGATCTTGTATGAGAATAAAAAAAATAATTTTTCAGTTGACCAATTTAGGTTAAAGGGACACATAAAAATTTTAAAAAGGGTATCATTTTGAAAACTGATGGTAGGACTATTTCCATAACATATACTTACTTCCGATCTTATTTTGAACATTTTTGCAATTTACATGTCAACTAATCATATAAATCAGAAATTTGGCACGAAACATTAAGATGTGCACACAATGATTGTTTAAATTCAACCAAAGAAAGAAGAATCAAACAAAGATTGACCGACCAGCAATCTTGTCTTTTCTCAGAGCAGGTATAAGATATATACTGATATACATATATACTGACATTGTATAAGAAAAAAAAAAAATTGAAGATTGAAGATCAACATAAAATTTTCACAAAGTCTGCATAAATGGATTTTCTTCTGTTTCTTTAAATAACTTGCAAAAATATGGAATTCATAAAACATATACAGTTAAACCTTGTTAGTAAGTCACCTGCATAAAACATCACTCTGCATATTACATCATGTTTCAGAAGTTCTGACTATTCTCATACAACTTTTACATATTGTACTCTGCTTATTGCATCGCTATTCTTTGAACCATTTAGCTTTAGGGTCCTCTCCCCTAACGCGAAAAGACCCACTCGGTAATGTTAATTTTATGGGGTATTATTTTTCTATCTCGTTTGCATTTCAATATTTTGAAACGATTTTTTTTTTTCATTGGATAGCTAATATCAATTTCTATTTTCACCATTGATTACATACATGTTCGATTTTCTCCGAAGATTTTTTTTTTTTTTTTTTTTTACGAAGATACTTTCACTTTTGGAACCGAGACTTTTAAGACTTCACATTTTTTTTTTTTTTTAATAGGATAGCTGAGCTTGATATCTAATGTTGTTAGTTTTTACTTTTTGGAGTTTGGTTCCAGTTTTTTATTATAAGGTTACTTTCACTTTCAGAACTGGTTCCAAAAATGAAAATTTCCACTTCTAAAAAAACTGCAAGAAAAATTTAAAAAATAAAAACTAACAATGTTAGAGATTAAGCTCAGCTATCCTATGTAAAAATCGTTTAAAAATATTAAAATGAGAGCCAGAAATTTAAAAATAACCTTCCCATAGGTTTAACATTAGCTTGTTGTTTCTTCAAATGATTAGTGTAGGCTTTTAACTTTAACATCCTTCCAGATGATAGCATTTTTCCTTACAAAGATTGTCTGTCATATCCAGGAAGATAGAGAGAAGGAGAACAATGATAATGTTTCTACTTATGGAACTAAAAGCAGTACCTGGTATAGTGGCGTTTCCAGTTTCTTGGGTACTTGGGGAAATGTAGTGTCCTCTATGTCCAGTTTCAACTGACAATTCCTTGCGATGCTCAAAACCAAAATGCAGGAAGAGCAGACGACAATTTGTCATGTGACTGGCACTCAGGAGCACCAGCGCCAAGAACCGGGTACTAATTTCCGGTTCGTGTTCTGATCTTCAAAGCCTATCTTCACTGTTCTCCTTCTTATTTCTATCTCCCTGGTCATATCAGCAAATTTGTTGAACACAAGAATAACTTAAATTGTAGCTGATGTTTTGAAAGCGAAAAACAGACGAGGGGCAGAATATGACAGCAATCCCGAAAAAGAGGAAAATCCCAAACAGACTGTTACAAAGAAAACAGCCTTAAAATACATTGATGAACTAAGGAGCTGTATTTCATCTTTGAAGGACACTACAGATAGCGAAAATAATATGCTATATTCTTTCGACAAAAAAAAAAAAAAAAAAAAAAAAAAAAAAAAAAAAAAAATCAGAAAACTGCAATCAAACAAAAATAGATTTTGTAAGCCAATAACAAATGGATTCGTACTGTATTGTACAATTAAATAGGGGAAACTAGAGATACTTGACCCAGTTGTTAGTTTTGGATTTTTAATTTTTTTTTTTTACAATACTTATGGGTGTGTAAATGCAGTCTATATAAACTTAAGGAAGTATTGCACAATATTTATTATTATTATTCCGAAGTATTAATTGTAAAGGTAGTAAAATATGATTATTAAAAAACTTTCAATTTGGGTCAAGTATCCTAATGTATAGGGATACTTGACCCAGCCATTAGGGATACTTGACCCAAGTCATAGATTTGGGGTATGATTTAAAATTATAAACTAAACACTTTTACATAAGAACAAAATTAACATTAAGGTTAATACTTTATTTTTGTCAGACAAAATTAATAATTTTTATTTTTATGCCATAGGCCTAGCATTAATATGCCCAATTTAAATTTTTATTGTAGAAAGTTCAAAATATTAGCAGTCTGAAAGTTCATCCTGTGCCTAAACAAGTTTCAGAATAAGAAAATAACAATTTAATGAACTCCAAATACAAAGTCATATTTAAACACAGAACTTGCAATTCTATCTTGGTAGTTAACTTGGTGGACTAACCATGATTTATGCGAGCCATAACTTCTAAATAGTTGGGCAGTTCTTCTTTTTCATTAAAAACTTGCTTTGCTTTATATGATGGAACAAAATTTGTTGTTTGCTATCTCTGGATTTTTTCTGACATACCTTCTTAAAGTGTTTCTACAGAGACCAAATTCTTTGGCTACTGTATGATATTGGACACCCTCCAGAACCTTTTCCACAGATTTTTCCAAAATACCAGAATGAATAACCTCTCTGGGTTTAGCCCCCTCTATTTTTTTTTATATTTTTGGGGCATCTATACGAAAAATAAATAAATAAATAAATAAAAGGCATTTGAATAGTACAAATCCCTTGGGTCAAGTATCCCTAGGTGACTTGGGTAAAGTGTCCCTAGTTGCATAATTACTACATAACCCTAAAATGCAGCCATTTGCTAATAAGTAAATTAATACTATCATGCATGTTATTGTAGCTAAAAACATGTACAAAACAAATGACCAATTAAAAAAGTCTTACATTTAAACAAAAAAAATTATAACATCAGAGTTTACAGCACAAAATATGGGCTATCCATAATACCTCAACATTTTACTGTCACTTTTGGAGCATGAAAATGTCTTTTGTCTGATAGTTTCAAAACTTATTAAATGATTCAATTGTTATTTTCACCATATGGTCAGCAACCTGAAAGAAAAGAAGTGATGCCACTTCCAACTTACAAAACTTTCCCAATTTTGAGAAAAAGGCCTTGGGTCAAGTATCCCTATGGGTCAAGTATCCCAAGTTCCCCCTACTACGTAACATACTTACTATACTCTCCTAAATTTGTCATCCACTTTACGAATTCCAATTCCTATTCTACAAACTTATATAATTTATAATGTTAGTTAGTTATAGATATACTTATTATACAAATATTTGGAATTTAATTTTACATTTAATATAAACTCCGCTTAAGGAGTCACTCTGCTTAGCAAGTGATTTTTAAGTAGATCCGAGAGGTACTAACGAGGTTAGACTGTGTATGGGTAAAAATTACATATTTTAATAATAAAATTAACATATACTTTAAATGAACTTACCATTTGAATAGGAATAACACCTGGATAATTTTTAACAACAGGTGGGGAGCTCCCTTGTACTATGTTGGAATGTAATGAATTAATATTATTAGGCAAAGAGCCTATAGGCACGGCCGGCTGTAAAGTCTGAAGTAAAGAACCTTCAGCATGGTTTCGTAACACATTAATAGCATCATCTAATCTTTCTTCTATAACAACAGGATTCTGGAATATATGAAAAATTACATTCTAACTATCCATACCATATGCACATAATACATAATTAAGAGAGATTAACAAAATTGTAGGCTCACTTGTAATGATACATAATGAAAATTAAGCTTTCTGAAGGAGTTGTACATAAAATGAATCAAGAATTTCCATTATTAAATAAAATAATATTTATTTAGTTATTAATTAGCTTAAGTATTTATCAGGGTGTCTATTCCAGATCAGCAACATATTTCCTCGACTTTTTCGGGTTTTCTATACCAATATATTTTTTTTTTCAGTGTTATCGAGATTTTGTGATGTTACACACAAAATATCTTAAAAATTGTAAATTTGAGAGTAGAACTTTCACAACTGATTCTGAAGCACAAAGTACTGATTTGTTAAACAATTTTTTTCGAAATTTACAAACTGTTGAACATTAAGATATTTATTTCATGGTTAATGATTGCTTTGATGCTTCTATATTTCTTAATGATATTTTTTAATATGCTAAACATTTCACTCTTTTTTTTTTTAACTCTCTTTCTTAATTAAAAGGTTGCTGTTGTTCAGCAATACAAATAATAAATATTCAATAAATTAAGCTAACAAATGTTCAGTTCCCAAACAAAGATAAGTAAACAGACAGTCACCTAACCAATCCTACAACATTCAGTACAAAGTTTCAGTGAAGCTGGAACTGAAAATCTCCGAGTTAAAAGTAAGGACTGAAAGAGGTAGACAAAATGAATTGCATGAGAGGTTGAAATACTATTTACAGTACTTATGAAGAGCAAAGTTAAGATTTTACTGGTGCTGCAATTTCAAATCCTTAGTTTTTAATCAGATTCCCCCCCCCCCCTTTCTTTCTTGGAAGTTTCAAATACCTGACTTTTTCTCAGAATTTTCAAACTTACCAGACTTTTCCAGATTATCCAGGTGGCTAGACACCCTGATTTATACATTGGTTGTGAAAACTGAAACTGATTTAATTGCAATAATTATTAACTGTATTAGAAAATTAAAGATCAATTTTTTTGTAATTTTTTTTTAACACTGTAGAAAAATTTAGCAGAATTTTATAAAATGCCCTATTTAAAATAAACGTTCTTAGAAAAGAAAAAAAAAAAGAAGAAGAAAAAAAGAAATAAATAAATATGAACAGCAGCAAATTTTGCTATGAATTAGCACATGGAAAGAATAAAAAGACTATACACATTAATGACATAATTTCACTGAATACTAAGAGAAAGTTCTAAATTTTGCATTTGATAAACAACTGATGCATAACTTGTCTATCTTGCTGGTGGGGGAAGGAAAGGTGGGATCATGTTACATAATTTTAATAAAAATAAAGTTGTATCAAAATAAGTTTTTCTTCACAAAATATTATAACCCAGAAAGCAATAAGAATGAAATAAGGGAAACTAGATAATTATTTCTTACAGAAAATAAAACTTATCCTCAAAACATATCTGTATATTATATGAAATACAGAGAAATGGAATCAATGTTGAAAACAGTAAAAAAAATATTTAATATCTAAATCAGAAATGTTTTGAGTATAGTGTTTTTCAAATTTATGTTTTAACTTTTTACTTAGCAGTAAATTTTGCATTACACAAAAATTTTTCATTGAAACAACTTTCAAAAGTAGGTGTTCAAAAAACTGTTCTGTTATACTAATAAACTTTCCATAAGTGATGAAAAGGTATTTAATGATTTTTTTTTTTCCTCTCTCAAACTAAACTGAACTTGTGCTCACATTCGGCATTACTGTATGAAATGTATAAAATTCCATGTATTGAATAGTTAATCAAGATAGAAAATCACTATATATATTAACTCTTTCTCTAATACTTATCAAAGATAGACTTTCAGCTATTTAAACAGCACAAAATTTTGATTGTATAAGGCTACTCTCATCACTAATAGAACTATCTTTTTAATGAAAAAATTTCTATTTGCACATTAAGCACCTTCAATGTCATCTAGAAGGTGCCCAATAAGGTTCACATTTCAAAAGCTCATAAAAAAAATAAACAAACTGTCATATTGCGGTGTAGTTTGTATCATAAGACTTGGAAAATGGTTGAAATTTTCGTAGCAAAAACTAGTGAAATACTGAAATATTGCCACAAAAAAATATGACACTTTGGCAAGTCTTATGGTGCAAACTACACACCAGTATGACAATATATATATATATATATTTAAATGTGAATGAATGCAATTATGGGACACTTTGTATATTGATTGCACTTTGAATGAAAATTTGTTGATTATGCAATTCCAATCTTACAAGCATAAGTTTGACATTTGAAATAAAATTCTTCTTTTCAACCAGTTTTAGTATCAGCAAAACAATGATAGTTCTTTCAAGAATTACCCCACATCATTAACCATTGAAATTTGTGGAAAAATTTATATAAACATATAAAAAACAATCTTTGAAAATGAGGATAGTTGGTAGGTATGTTGATGTAATGAAATTTTAGGAAAATAAGGATAAAAAAAAAAAACAATTTTTACTTGGTCACAATTTTTCTTTTTCTTTAATCATATATATGAACATAATGAAAACATGAAGCATACAAGTAAAAATTACCTTGAAACCCCATAAAATTAAAATGTGCATACAGTGGTGGTGTTAAGCTGTTTCATAAAGGTTAACATTTTAGTGTGTGTGCACTTATATTTTTTGCAGATAGTACTTACACTATTACAAATGCAAGATTTTTTTCATAAGAGTAATAAGACCGGTTAGAAGAGCGATTATATGATATGAGTAGTAAAAATTAAATTTTAATTTCAGTGCCATTTGTCAGAACAAATTCCTGAAAATTCATATTTATCATAAAATTTGTAATAGCAAGTACACTAGAAGGATAAGCAAAAGTTATCACTTACTACCACTGAATTTGAGAGCTCTGTATATGATGCTTGCTGGGGTGGCAGCTGATTATTACTATTATTCCGAGACCAATTAGGTACAGCAGCTGCAAAACACAGTAAGTATGGAATTAGTATGAGAGAAAAGCATTTTAAAATTTAATGTACATACATTTTTTCCCCCCACCACCACCAACACTCAGAAATGAGGGAAAAAATGTGAAAAACAAATACAGTGAATACTAATTATCCAGATTAATTTGTTTTGGATGCAATCTGGAAAATTAAGACAATCATCTAAAAAAGGTGAGTTATGAAATAAAAATTTCTTTAATATTGCTTGTATTTAATGAAAAGGTAAGCCTAATGTATTCAACTGATATTGCCTACCTTTTAATAAAGTCACTTTTACTACACAGAATTAAAACAATTCTTACACTCATTTAGATGTATTAATTCATGTTAAAAAGAAAAAGGTTTTTCGTAGACTATAAAATTCCACTTAAATTTAATTTTTAATGTTGGTTTAAGTAAGTATTTGATGGAAATCATATTTTTACAAATAAACACATACAATTCGCATTTCAAAAATGATTTATTTTTTTCCCCTATTTTTAGGCAATAAAATATACAATCTGGATAACTGTAGTTTTACTCTACTTATACATTAACTTCAAAGAATTTTCTTTGGTTAATGATTAAATATACTAAAAATCATTATTGAAGAGATTGTTGTGCTGCGAATTAGAAATCAAAATCTTTATAAAGATATACAAAGAACAGTTCAAAGAGATATCTTCGAAAATATTTATATTCGTTAACGATAATTATATGATTTTTTTTTACCTTTATCTATAATAGAAGTGCATTTATTTATAGGAAGTAAAGTGGTTATAATTAATAAATAGCACTAGTTCTTATTTGAATCTCATGGTATCAATAAGGTCTTAGATTAAAGCTAGTAAATTTATATTCAATTATTATTTAGTTTGTTTTTTCAAATTTCTGTTCTTTGGCCATTTAAGGTATAGATAAGTTTGAATAATCTCTTTGTCTATGAATTATTATTAAAGAAAGATCTGCTTTTGTAAAGAAAAAATAAAAGGGGGGTGGGGGCTATGGGTTATTTGGAAATACCTAGATTTCAGATTGCTAGCAGTATTCACTGCAGTTATAAAAATATTTAAGGCTACTAAATATGTGCAATACTGCATTGTTAAAAGCCTTGCATTATGCAAATGTCTCCTGAAACTGAAAATAGCCAATTTAAGGATCATTTAATTAATTATCAAATTGATCTCTTCAAGGATGTAGGCCAAAGGAAATATATAAACTTTATCAGTATAAAACAAAGATTAGCAAAATATTTGTGTACATATTAATTTTTCCCAAATGTAACCTGTCGTATCACCCCCCCCCCTTTTTTTAGAAGAAAGAAAAAAGCAACATATTTTTTTTAAAGGGGGGGGGGGAGGCAGGGGAAATTTACATGCTAATTTTGTCCAAATATAACTTGCTCAATCACATTTTACAGTTTTTTTAGAAGAAAGAAAAGAGCAGAGTTAAAAAGAACAGGGGGAGGGGTACAAACATTTTTAATAAATCAATTGTGAAACAATAAAAAAATCAGGTTATATCCAACAAAATTTTTGTATGATACTGCTTATTAAAAATTAAATACACTTGAAACGAGTGCACAATTACAGTTACAGACAGTATGGTATATAATTTTCTTTGAGCAAAAAAAACCACTTCATCAGGCAGCAAGCGAAGATCCTACTTATAGGATTATCATTATTATACATTAACAATTATTAGTATTTTTCAATGTTATGTACATTTCTGTTATGTCTCCTTTTCAATATTCAGAATTCATAAAGCAATTTTTGAATTTTCCACAATTTTTTTAAGTCCCCATTTTAGCAAAAATGAGGACTTGATTTTTATCAGCTGATATATGTTTCATATCTTAGTCACCCAACACTACACTTTAAATCCTTGCACAGGTTTAATTTTTATGGCAGACTCTGATGGGCCTGCTAGTTAAAAATAAAAGGAAATGAAAGATTTGTGAACAGCCTTTAGAATACAAAAAAACTCCATACATCCTCTTTCTTTACTTTCTTCTTTTTACTTGAACAATAATATTATCTTAAAGAATATTAGTATATGTTGCCCAATCTGTCCCTTGATGAGCAGAATCCTTTTTGTTAAATCTATAAGCATAAATAATTCAGTTTCCTATGCATTTGATTCCATTATAATTCATAAACCTTCAAAATATTTTTTTCTATTATGTGTAAAACATTTTGATTATAAGACAAAGCATACCACTGAAGTAAGAAAAAAAAAGTTACTTATCTTATTATTAAAACAATGAGTTTTATGTAAATCAAAACCCTAAGAATAAAATAGCTATTGTAGGATGATATTCAGACTAAGTAAATATCACATAGAAGTAGTAAAACCAAGCTATATAACCAACACATATATAGTGCTAGAAAAAAAAAAAAAAAAAAAAAAAAAAAAAAAAGATAGGGACAAAATTTAAATTGCTATATTTAAAGCATTGTGATATTTAATGCAATATTTAATTTCTACAAAAAGATATTAAAAAAAAAAAAAGTTTTATTTTCAAATATTTGTAATTGCTTTTGTACAAGAAAAAAGCTGGGAAAAAAAAAAAGTTAGGTACAGCATGGAATTTTTACAAAATAAAGCTGGTAACTTAAAAAAATTCAAAATTTTTAATAAATTTTATTCTAGATGATATAGACGCAGAGAATCTTCAAGGATTTTTTTTCTCCAGGATATTTTGATAGCTGATTTTAGTTTGGCAAAACACTTGTCTTTCAGACATGTAAATCTATCTTAATATTCCCCATAGGTTTTCTACTGGATTTATGATATAGGTCTCCCAGCATTAGGTTTGCTTGGAAAGATTTTTGTTTAAAAATTTAAAATCATTCAACACTGATTTTAGGTATATTTAAGATTATTACCACATGCTAGGGCGACGCCAGGCAGTTAGCCAGTGTTTAATATAGCACAAACTATAGCTATGTAACACTGTTTGCTAGAGAAGTTTACACTTCCAACATTGCAACTATATGGGCACAACACCCCTTTTCTTTCATTTACGCTTTTGATCAAATTCTTTCAATAACTATCATTTTAACTTACACATATATAAGTAATTTACACTGATATTTGTCAGGTATATACAGAAATCTTAAATTCTTCTAATCATACTTACAGGTTAATGGAGGGGGTGAGCTAATGGGAGTTGACGGGGCTGAAGAAAAGCTGCTATTTGTCTGCTCTGTTGAAACTGCTTGCTATAACAAGAAAAGTAAAATAAATCAAAATAATTATAAAATTTAATAGAACAGCATTTCAAAATCAAGTGACAAAAAATTAAAAAAATATATTTAGAGGCACTTATTTCAAGTAGTTTTTCTGAATTTGTTTTCATGATTATCTAGCACTCACACACCTATGGAAAAATGTACTCTAAATTATATATATATATATATATATTTGGCCAATTACCATTGAAGCACAAGCTATGGTAAAATTAAGATTGCACTTGTTAATTTATTAACTATGTGGTATTTTGTCTACACATTATTATTAATTATCTCTTTGGAGATTTAATTAGATTGTTACAAGAACTTGATATGTATTTTGAAATTCAAAGATATTATAATTATATATATATATATATATATATATATATACTTTATTTTGTTTTTGATTTTGCAGTATAATGTATATACCAAGTAACAATTTTTAACATAGTAATGCATCTCTGATATACTATTGACTTTTCAGTTGTTATGATCATTACACCTATAGTTCAAATAGGGCATTATATTAAGCAATGGATTTTTTTAAAATAGATTGAGCATTTGAGATTAATACCTTATAAAAGTATAGATGCAAAACCGAAGTAATGTCCAAGTTCACTCTACCCTGGGTATTAAGTGGTTGTTAGTGTGAAGGAAGTAATGTAAGTGTATATAATTGCACTTTTAGAACTCCACATTTTCCAAAGCACTGCAGCAACAAACAATTAGCTAGCTAAAGATTTGATCTTTTGAAGTGATATTAAAAGTCAGACTTCTCATTTTCATCAATATCTTTATGGGATAAGATAGTGGGTTGTTGTACTACCCTTACTATCTTTCAAGCAATTTCATGGGAACATTCATTCATTTAATAATTATAAGTTTCTTTCTATTGCTCTTGAATTCTGTATATTCAGATAAATTCTTGTTTTACTGGACAGATGTCATACACATGTATGAAGAAGCTCATTTATTGGAAATTTTTGTTTATATTTATTCTTTCAAACAAATTCTTTCTGAAACCTTTATAAAGTCATTTTTATTCTTAAAATGCAGAAAAATTGAAGATATTATTCAAGTACTAAGAAATTAAACAGCATTTTTCAATTTTCAGTAGGCAAAGGATTTTTTTAGAAAATTCCCATAAACAATTTGAAGGAGATCATCCACTATAAGAACGCAAGAGAATGGATCTTTGTATTAATTTACATAAACATGATGCTTTAAAGCGATTGATTGTACAAATTAAATTATGCCATTTACATTTTATGCATTAGCTATTCAAATAATTACTTGTGAATTCAAAATTATAAATAAAAAAAATCTCACCAATAAATCAGAAGCCAAATACATAGAAGAGTAGCCGGGAGCTGCATGATTCAAGGTAGGAGCGTTTGGCATCAATGATGGAGGAAATGTACAATTAGGAGAAAGACTATTGGAAGACCACGTATCTGGAACACTCTCTGAAACAGAAAAAAGATCACCATTAAAAAGATTCAAAAACAGACCACATCTCTTCATATAGAGGTTGATCTAGGTAAAAATTGAGCCTGTTTTAGATCCCTTTCATAAAATGACCCATTTTATATAATAAGTTAAATTCATGATTTTTTTTTTTCAAATTAAAAAATGCACATAGAATTAAAACACACTGGAAGAATGTTTTACGTTATTTAAAAAGAGAATTTTTGCTCTACAAAATAGTCTGTTTTGATTTAATTTTTTGTAAATTTACAGATTGTTAAACTGGAAGGCTAAGTGAACAAAACTGAGCATTTTCGATACTAAAAAATATTTTATCGAGGTTTTATGGCTGCAGAAGCTGCTTGTGAAAATAGTGCTGTGAATAAAGAATGAGCAATTCTTCAAAGTAGTTGGTTTTGTGCTTCAAAGGTAGAAATTTTGATCTCAGACTGATTACAAACTGAACTGGTTGACAAATTGTGTTCGTTGAAGAGCGAGAGAATCATCTGCACGAAAATCCATGTTAAATAGAGAATTGGTTTGGTGGAGATGGATTGTAATTAAAAACCTGTGTTGAACCCCCTTCACACTATGGACAAGGTTTCTAATTAAGGAGAGGGAAAAAAGGTGTAAAGTTTTTTTTTTTTTTTTTTTTTTTGGGGGGGGGGGGAGGATGCAATACCCTGTTAACTCAACCAAAAATAATCATATAAAAATGCAACTGGTACTAATCGATTAGTAGTAAATGTCAATTAATAATGCAACACAACACATATTTTTCTTAGAAGGTCATCTACATATAAAAATTTAACAAACTTGAAAATTTTTAACACCTAAATTATGATTATATTTGGATTTTCTCATAAAGTTTATCTTTGGATACCAGACGGGAAATCATTCAGCCAAGTCAAGTACCAGTTTAGAAACAATGAAGGTTTAAAGTTGGGAATCCCTAATATTAAATTTATTTTTAATCGTTTCAAAATAGATTGCAATGGAGGTAGTTTTTTAACCATAATTCAAAAACTACTTCACAGAATTAGCTGAAACTTTGCTTGGATTTGCATATTTGAAGCTTCTAGAAATCTATTTCTGTTAGAAAAATTCATAGGTTATATTTTTTCCATAGTTTTTTTATTCATAAGTTCATTTTTTTTTTCGAAAGTTAATTCAATTTTTTAAAAATACATAAATTGTAACCAATGAACCCCTTTTTTAAAAGCAGAACTTGATTTCTAGAAGCTTCAAATATATAAATTCAAAATTACAGCTCACTCCGTCAAGTAGTTCTTGAGTTATGCTTAAAAAACTACCTGCATTGAATCTGTTTAATAAAACTAAACATTAGGAATTCTAATTGATTAACCTTCATTATTTCTAAACTACTTGACTGAATAATTTCCCCTTTGTTATCCAAAGATAAAATTTATCGGAGAAATTCAGAAATTATGTGTATTTTGCCAATTAGTTTCAGATAGAATTGAAAATTTCTTCGTTTGGGAGCGTAAAAATCATGAATTTCGTCGATCGCGCGCGTAAAATCATGAATTTCGTCGATCGGGTATGTAAAAATCATGAATTTCGTCGATCGGGCGCGTAAATATCATGAATTTTGGCATTCGGGAGCGTAAAAATCATGAATTTCATCGAGTATGCGCGTAAAAATCATGCATTTCGTCGAACGGGCATAATAAATATAACAAAAATGAGTAACTGTTTAATAATTCAAACCATGAGTAATTAATTATAAATACTTACCATTCATATAGTAACCATCAGGGTAAACCAAAGATTTAGACATAGAAAATGGAGGGGATTCCCTTTGATATGCTTCTGAACTGTAATTCTGAAAATAAGAAAAAACAAATTTCATTTTTGAAGCTAGAAAAATAGTATTAGCAAAATTCTAAAATATACAAATTTTTGGTAAAAATTTTTAAAAATTTATTGATATTTTTAAAATGTACGATAAAAATGGAAAGCAACTTTAACCCCCCCCCCTTCCCCCCAAATTTGGGGAAAAAATATTTTTATGTCAGAGACGGGGAAACACACCATTTTACTTGCCATGGGTGAGTATATTTTCTGACAGGGCAAGTGAATTTTTAGGCAGTCTTTGAAAAACTGTAGGCTATATAGAAAATATCCCAAAACTTTTTTTTTTCCTAGTTAGCTGTATTTTGTATCTTTACAAATTACAGTGACATAAGCATGGCACTATGTTCTATCCCATAAGCTTTACTCTGTTGTATATATTTCTTAATTTTATAGAAAAAATATGAAAATGGATTGTAGTAATAGTAATTGTTTTTGCAGTCGCATACATTTTGTCTTCAAATTTTCAATTGTATGTTGCATCTTGCTGGCTACATGTGTTATTTTTTACACTCTACATGTGTAAAATAAAAGATGTAAGATTGGTAAGATTTTCTAAAAATTCCATACCCTGGTTTTATATGAATATTAGGGATGTAACAAATAGCGATTTGGTTGAACAGTAAAGCACAAAATTAGTGCCGGCCACCAGCCACTAAATAAAAAAAAGTGGCTATTAAAAAGTTGACTGCCTGCGGTCACCTTTCTTACAAGGAGAGAGTAAAATTTTCTTGCATTCTAATGATTTCACTTTTGCTGGCTGCAATATCTTAACATATTTATTCGGGCTATTTAATTTTAGATTAATACTAATAGAAATTTTAACCAAAGTTTATTGTTTTGCACTTTTAAATAGAAAAGTGGCTACTTATATAACTGCTTCTACTGGCCACTAATGAAATTTCCCAGTTTTGCCCTATACTGAATATCCACATTTTTTAAAACATAAATTGAAATAGTTTAAATATTTATTTTATATTAAATTTTTTTAACAGCTTGATGTACATTTTTAATATTACAAACACTTTGATGCTAATAATAAAACATAACTTTTGTTAAATCTAAATTATTAATAGCATAATTTTATCTATAGATACATGTAATTCATATACATTTTACCTAAAATAGGAGCTTATTATCCTGTACTTTTTAAATTTGTTATTTTTTAATTTAGAAAACTTGGTTCAGCGCAAAAAAATATATATTTAAATTTGCATTTTCTGTGTGTCAGGATGGTAAGTCTTTCCATAAAAATGTGAAGAATATTCTTCACTTCTACTGTTCAGCAATACTTTTATCCTTTTTTGCAATCAAAATTTATGAGCCCCTTATAATGCTTACTCTTCCCTCATAATTCACAATGAGATAAATAGTCCTTGGTCAAGTAAATTTTATTGTGAGGAGTTTGTGAACTTTGAGACCACACTATTTACTAAAAAAGCCTTAGCCTTTATAGGAAATACTATTTGATTTCTTAGTATATGAATAAGAATAATTGTAAATTATGTATATTTGATAAGTTTCATTAGAAAAATTAGTTTATATCTTTCTAAATTATGTACTATTCTAAACTATATAATTAATAATTCTAAACTATGCTTGGTATTTTTTCTCAATTCATTCTTTTTGAAAATCAATGACGGGGGTGAGGGTAAATATTTTTTACTGGCGACTAGAACTCTTTGCTGGCTACCAGATTTGATCAAATTGGTAAAGCCCTGGTTGCAGATCTTTTTGGTAAAATATTTGTAACAGATAATTCTAACTGTTCTCTGTTACAAATAATTATAGTTTTTCTCAATTCTTATATGATAATAAAAGTAAATATATTGCAGACATCTGTAAAAAGGTTGAAAAAAAATATCTATTTTTTGAAGATTTTTTTTTTTTTAATTTGGCCATGTTTTTTAAAAATAATAAAGTGAAGCATTTTGCATGAAAAATAATATCTACTATTATTAACAGATATATTAAATAAATTTGATATCGCATTTTCTTTATTGAGAGTCCTACAGAGAGGCAGTAAAATATTTAATTGTTAAGAAAAATAAAATTAAGATATCACAATGAAATACCAGGAACATTCAATTAATTAGTAACTTAATTGCGAAGAAATCTAAATATAAAAGAAACTTTCTATAAAAGAACTTTTTATAAACATTTTCTGGTTACTTTAAGATTTTTTTTTTTTGTCAATACAAACGGTATAACGGGAGGGAGATGGGTCCCCTGAGACTGTCAAGTAAAATTTCTCTATAGCTCGAAAATTAATCATAGGAATGAGCTATAAATGTAAAAGTATGTTTTTCATAGTTTTTATTTTCTTAATCATACAGAAGATGTAAAAAATAATGTAGGTCATAATTCATATATTTTTTAAATATGAATTTATTAATTTTCATAATTAAAAATGCTTTTAATTTTTTTCTTTTTTATGCCTACATTATATGTTTGCGTCCATTCAATGTTTCTTAAAAAAAAAAAAAGCTTTTTGGCAGGGTTTTTGATTGTAAAGGGACCTAAAGTATTCTCTTACAAGGAGAGCCTTACACAGTCATCTCGTCCAGACCGCGCTTGTATTGAACCCCCGAATATAGGTCGGTCCAAGCACTTCATTTTGTGGTCACAATGCTAACCACTGGAACTGAACAGAGTGCCCCCCCCCCCCCCCACCCTCAATTTAACATCAGCATCTTAAAATTTGCGTTTTTCTAACTCTATGAAGATTTAAGAAAAAAATTACAAATTATATACTTTTCTGGGTTGATTTAATACAAGGAACACAAATATAGTATCAAAAGCAGGTGTTACTTTTTCAAAAAAGGAAGTTGTTTAAATTTTTAATATGTAGACGACCCCAAATCATAAATGATGCATGGCATTCAATATTAATCATGAATCAGTTGGTACCAATATCACTTCTATATGATGGTTTGCGGCAAAATAGAAGGGGTAGAGGTATTCTTTTGGGCCACGACTGTATATTTACGAAAAAATTTCAAAGTTCAAGCAACAAAATTTTTTGAAACTACCAAGGATGCGAAGAAAATCTTGCCTTTTTCAGCGCGAATGATCTTTTAATACTTTTTTTTTTTTCATAGCTAATTTTATTTTAATGAGGGGGGGGGGGGGGATGCATAGATAGCGAATCGGCCCTCGCTTTCTATCAAAATCAATTATATTTTTCGGCATCCGTGTATATTTGCATGCGTGGGCTTGAAGACCTCTTATGTAGATTATCAGATTTAAGTTATCATTTTTGCCAAATTAAATTTCAATCCAAACACAAAAATTCCATTTTTGTGGACGTAATAAAAAGTATTTTCTATATAGCATTCTAAATTTATTTTGAAGCAGTAGATAACAACGTAAAAAACTGGGACACAAGTGAAATGATTAACAGTCTGCATGTTTTTTTTTTTTTTTTTTTTTTTTTTTTTTTAACGACGATAACACTATAACAGTTTAATTCAAATAAATTAAAAAAAAAATAATAACAATAAACAAAAAAAGGAAAAAAAACTGAGAAGAGTCATTCAGACGTAGAGCAGGTGTCCAAAAGGTAAATGTAAAAGTAATTCTACCTTTAAGAGAGAAAAGTGTAGAGCAAAATAAATATCAAGACTTTCGGAAGGCACAGCGAAAAGAATCAAAACAATACCTCTAAACTTTCCTCCCTAGAATTGTTCCACTTTTATACTCGCTGTCCTAGCCAACCAGACAGCGCTTAAAAGAAATAATCGAAAGAATATAACGATGAAGCAAAAACGGAGGAATAAATTCTTTTCAGATTCAGAATGGGACAAAGAAAGTCTTCTTGCGTACGTAGAATGAATTTTTGTTTATTTTTTTTAATACATGTCGCGCAAAGAAATGGAATAAAATTGATTCAAAATATGCTGCATCAATTGTGCTAAATCATTGGTAAAATTTTGCATTTTCCTGAAAGCATAGAGTGAAAAAATAAATTTTACAATGCCTATAAAAAATATTCAGATATGTTGACTAACAGAAAAAGCACTTACAAACTAATTTACCTATTGTTTAAAGAATTCATATTGCGATGAAAAATTATCAATCAAGAAAACACTTTTTAAGCGGAATTTCTTTATGGTTTCTTTCTTTGTGGTTTTAAAATGTGTATTTCGCAAACAAAATAAGTTCACCAAAAAAGAAAACTTTAACAGAAGGACTTTCCTCTTTTGTTACAAAATGTAATTCTTCGCAAATATATAATTAATTTTACAAAAGTAACTTTTACTTTTCAGAAAATGGGCCGGAAGAAAAAAAAACCTGCATCGACTCCCCGTACAGACTAAGGGAAGAAAAAATTACCAAGTCATATTTCTCAAAAGAACCGTCGTTCTGTAAAAAATGCATTTAAAATGTTCAAGCTTAATTGAAATTCAAAGTTCAAGTGCAATTGAAAAAAGCATCTTCTGACGAGTTTTTAATTTAAGATATTGTTCATGTTCATACATACATAAAAATATTTAAATTCATTAAGTTCAGTGTTCATACAGCTGAATTTTCATAAAAAAATTATTTCAACAATGTCAATAACTCAAAATAGGTAGTCACAAACGGAGGATTTAAAAAAATATTTAAAATAAAAAAATAAAAAAATAAAAAGTAAGTATATTTATTTTAACCAATCTGGCACGTAACTAAAAAGTTTTTTTTCCATCACTTTTTTATATAATAATGGAATGTGGACTCTCGTCTGTTCAGATAATTCGATTATTTTTCCGTGCAAAGAATTTGGGCTGATCGAATGCACTAATAAACAATTCTTTCTGCGGAATGGACAAATAAAAATAAAAGTGAAAGAGTGTATCGGACATTTTGCGCTCGCAAAATTAATTCGTAAATCTGCCCCGCGTAACAAGTGTCATCATCTTTTAATTTCCGAATGAGTGAACTAAAAACGGGCTTTGCTCGCTGTCAAAAATCGAGGTGACGGTTAATTAATGAGCTGGTGGGTAGATTTGGAGGGGGGGCAGGAAAGAATCTCAGTCCAGCAAAAAATAAAATGTCATTGGAAGGAACTGCAAGTGAATGTTTGAATTAGCTGTGATAATGTCTAAATGATATCTGATTAGTTGGGGGGGGGGGGGGGGGGGAATAAGAAAGTTATCTTTCTTTTATCAGCTTTTGTTGCTCTGTGATATAAATGCATTATTTAGTAGAAGTTTTAGTTCTTTTTGACATTGCAATTCTTGGATAATGGCGAGATAATGCCTACCTGTAGCGTAGATATTTTATGAAATATTAAAAATGATATAAATGAAAGTAGGATGACAAACATGCATACGAAAAAACAGCCAGTTTCTGTTTGATTTCAGGATCTTGTTCTCTTAAGGGGTCACATAACTTTTAAAGTCTGCAAAAAATCGAAAAAATAATATACTGCTGATTTTTATTTTGTAAAGGATTCTGAACCGATTACAGTTGCCGCGCTGAAAAATTAGCCATACAAAGGCAGATATAGTCAAAAACAAGGATTCCAATTAAGATTAAGAAAAGGGCAGATAATTCTAACTTTACGCAACACTTAATTTTCATGCTTCCACAAGATTAAAAAAAAAAAAATCTTTTAATGGATAGGCCCAGTTTTCCCGTGTGTGATTACTTTTGGCGATTAATTATAAGTTCAACATATTTTTCCAAAATTTGAATGAGTTTTTAAAATATCCCCCCCCCCCCACACTACCAAAAAATTATTTTGTATTATTAATCCATTCTACAGGACATAGTTTTGAGATCATTTGAGGGGGTCGGGGGAAGAGAGTGCCAAGCCACATTTTTAAACTTCTGAGATATTTCAATTTGAAAATTTGATCAAATACTCAAATCAAGATATATAACGTAAAGTTTTTTCACCAATGTATTAGTAACATTTGAGATATTCTGAGTAACAATATGGCATTACTTTAATGATATTACTTTTTTTGTAAATTAGCTATCTTTATTGGGGGGTTAAAAATCTGGGGCAAAAACGAAACCTGTCACATATGCTGCCACCAAGTGACATTAGAAACACATTATATGTTGGATATTATAATTTACAATATTAAGCAACAAATTACAGTGTTAGATTCATTTCACCAAAAATGTGGCTTGGCACTATCTTGCCCCGACCCCCTCATTTTAACATAAGCATACTCTATTCCGAACTGCCCTATCTTATGTATAGTGATAACATAAATAAACGTATCATTCAATCGAGACGAGGAGATAAACCAACCAACTTTTCAATGCTCAAAAATTCGAGAACTAACGGATCAATTTTAAAGAATCTTACAGCGATTGAAAATTTATAAATGATAATAATTACATTTATAGCTAGTGACTTATATATTTTAATTAAAAAACTGGATTGGTATCATCCCCCACCCCACAAAAAACTCGAAAGATCTTTTAAAATGCAAATGCAACACAACTGGTTGCTACGCAGCTAGTAATTCAATAAAATTTGTGTGCATTGTACAAAAATATATTGCCCTGAGGTTAGTTGGTTAAGGACAATTTTAAAAACTGTTCAATGTGTGTACATAATGAATACATTTTGTACAGAATTTAAAAGAAAAAGAAAAGAAGGGCAGCTCTTTATGCTGTTCAATTTAAAACTTAAAAGCAATTCATAAACGAATATTACATAACAAATAACCGTATATCGGGTATATTATAAAATCTCAATTCCCACGATCAATCCAAATGGAATTTTTGGAAAACAGACTTTCACCAACTCACAGATAGCTATCTGAAAGTCAAGCTGTCAAGAGCGGATTTTAATGATTCGTAAAAAAAGGCAAAGGTTAAGATAAACTGAATAAATCTGTAGTGGCTATCGGTTTACTCTTCTGCTGTGTTCTAGAAAGCTACATTCAGCTACATACATTTAAATAATAAAAAAAATAGGTATCAAGAAATTATTTTAAAATAGGAATCCAAAATTTCACATTTTTAAACAGGATTCTTCCCAATTTTTTACTTTCTTCTATCTTTACATGAAGAAAGTATTGGATTCGTGAAAAAATTCGATTTCTGGTTTTTGGCGGATTTATCCGTTTTACAGGGTCCTGAACACGAGTGTTTTTAGAAAATGTCTGTCTGTATGTGACAAAAATTTTGTGGGCGCTCTTTCTCAAGAACTAATTAATTTTCATGATAGCTACATCTAAAAAACAAATGCACATAATTTCATCAAACTTCAGATTCTGTTAGACCATGACATAAACAGACAATGATTACATTTTGGTGTAAACAGTCCAACAGGGCGCTGCTGTACTACTTTTTTTCATGATAGCTATACATCAAGAACTAATGCACATAATTTCACCAAACTTCAGATTCAATTAGACGTTGACATAAGTTGTTGTTAATTAGGTTTTGGTGTAAATCTCTCAATAGATAGCGTTGCTATGCTGTATTTTTCTGGATTTGCACGATTTTAGCGATAGTCATATCTCAAGAACTAATGCACGGAATTTAATAAAACTTTAGATTCAGTTAGACTTTGACATAAATTGGTGCTGATCTCTTTTGGTGCATGTGAAACTTGTATGAGATAGAAGAAAGTTTTGGGATTGGCACATTTGACTAGTTTCATCTTAAAACAGATCTTGCACAATTCTTTTCATCTTAAAACAGGATCCTTCACAAAATTGTCTTAAAATCGGACCACCTTTCACAAAACTTCATCTCCAAAATTAAACACTTCACCTCCTCGTCCTGTTATATAGATCTGATATAGAACAACTATGCACACTTACGCAAGTAGACCATGCTATAAATAGGAAATCGTGGTAACTTTATCCCTTTCTCCTTTCTTTTGCATAGTTTATTTTATGGTACTGACAATGTTACTCAACCTTACTGTAGCAAACAAATATTTATTGCTATGTCACGTGTTGATTAAAAACTAGAATTATGCGATATTTAGAAGCGTAGATATATGCAATCAAAGAGAAAGTAACATCTAGTGTTGGTCTTTTGCTTAGCATTAATTACGGTCAAGTTTTTGCTATATGTATATATAACATTTAAAAATGAAAGTGGGTTAATCATTTACACATTTATTTATCCTACATTATCTGACATATTGCACCTTATTCTTGGCTATACTTGTATCCCTTTTAATATATTTTTTAATATTTTAATAACTATTTATTTATATATAATTTAATAACTACACAATTAATAACTATCAATTATAGTTATTAAATTATATACATAATATATATATAAATTATAGTTATTAAATTATATATTAAATTAATAATATTTAATAACTATTAATGATAATTTTTTTCTTTTATTGTTGTTATTTTTACCTTATACTTCTTTTGTCCTCGTTTCAGTTCTTCACCGGATGTTTTATAATGTGATGTCATTTGTCGATTTTTGACCAAGTAACTCTCCTTTTAGCTTGCATTTAGGTAGTGCAAGTTAAATGCCATTTCTAGATGGCAGCACATGTTCTTTTGTCCATGTAATTTTTTTGCTCTTTCACTAACATGGCATATGATAACTTGCTTGTCCATGATTCATAGAGTCGATCTGATCCCGGTTACATATTTGACAATTCTTTTTTACTTGGCAAGTTCAATATATCTTTAAATTTATTATCACTTTTTGTTAAATTTTCAATTATTTCTTCGTTATCATAATTTCTTACAATCATTGGTTTTTTGATATGTTATAAGGAGTCTTATATGTTATATATTGACATTTTTAGGCTTAATGCTACAATATTCGACGAAATAACATATCTTTACTATGAATTATTCTTATGAAGCTCCTCTGAAGAATCCACAAGATATTCATAGTTTTTCAAATTTGCATCTTCAATTTACTGTGTTTATTTTTGCATTGTCTTTTCCTTTGATTTTCGCACATGTGATAATTTTAATGATATATTACCAAAATATATAGAGCTGAAAGAACTTATTTAAAACAAAAATTGAAGTTTAATTTCTTAATGCATTAAATATTTACTTGTCTATTTATATAAGTTGGTCACTTCTGAAATCCTGTGAACCTAAATATTCATTTTTGCTTTTAAGACGATTCTTAAATCTGTTGTATAAATAAAAGTACACAAGGTAAAATAAGAAATGTTTTCAACAAAGTAAATAAAACATTACTAAAAATGTCAGCACGTTTACGTATTTATTTTCATTCAATTTATCTAGAAAACAGGACTATGACAAAAATACCGTATCCATCATATAACACTACAGTATTTTTTAATCCGGGAGCATGGAATTATTCTGTTTAAGGCAGGATTCTGTTTACGCAAGTACTGTATATTCACAACATCAATTTCTTAATGTAATAAATAAAGAGAAACATAAAACTAGTTTTAGCCTATTTTATGTTCTATATTGTTTCAAGCATTTAGTAAAAATGTCGCAATTTATTAATGCAATATCTCAGGGGGCGAAAATTAAACTTTTTTGCAATCATAAGAATAATAAAAAAATTGAGAAAAACTAATTTAGCCTATGTGTCACAAATTATTTGTTCTCAAATACAAACTGGCTACTTTATGACATTATTTAATCTATTTGTGTACAGAGACGTATGAAATTGCCATGTGTTCTTAATCAGAAACTTTGTAATCGAAAGACGTTTTCCATTTTTTGGTAAAGGCAGAAGATCTTTTAGAAAATTACTGTCAAAGTCGGCGTTTAGAACCGAATTTCCCAGGCGGCAACACGAGAAGTGCGAAAAACGTGTCGACATGTGACCAGACCAGAATAACTTACAACTGGATAACTAATCTATTTATGGAAAACTCATTTCGATTCCAAATGGTTTCCATAGTCAAGCCTGCCAATTTTATGCCGTTACTTTTAAAAATGAGTCAGAAATTGTGACAGAAAGTTTCGCATTGTTCAGCAGGTCATTTGAGAACCACACTAAGAAAAATCCCCTTTATAAAACAAGTCGAAATTTAGGAAACATTCGTTCTTAAAACTAACATAAGTTGGCATATATACAGTAAAATATTTGAAAAACACTCTGATAATTTACTAATATTGTTTTTAGAAATCTGAATTCTTATTGGGGGAGGGGGTCATGGGGCTAAAGACCTCCCCAATTGAATGAAAACAATTTTTAAAGTCACTATTTTTCCCAAAGACTTATTTTATATCTTCGATATTTCATTTAATAATAATTCTGAAAAAAAAAAAAAAAAAAAAAAAAGAAGCACTATATCAGGGTTCCCAGCATCCCAGCAAAACATGTCTGGCAATTTCCCTGACCGAATCAAAAAAAATTCCATGACCAAACGGGCATACACAAAATCTGCTTTAAATAACACAAAATAACAAGCAGGCATAAAAATCAGAAATTTGTATCGTAATAAAACTTTCATACTCTTTTCCAGGAGAAAAGAAATATAGTAACACTTTTCTAAAAAAGAAATGATTTCAAATCCCCCCCCCCCCCCCGATCTTTCCATGACTTTTTAGGAAATATTTGTAAATTCCATGACTTTTCCTATATTTTTAAATTTCCATGACTACTTTGAAATTCCCTGACTTTCCATGTCGCTGGGAACCCTGTATATTGTTTATTTCTCACACTTAAATATGCAGATCAAGGATATCTCAACCGCAAAATTATAACACGAAATACAATTACATGAACCAGGAGTGTTTATTTTGCGTGAATTCTTTTTTATTTAGTCAGAGCAGCTCTGCCCACCTTAACTGCCCGTAGTCTTATTAATTGGACAATCGTAACTCTCTCTAGAATTCATTATCTTAATTCTTGCTAAACCTATATTCACCTTGAGATATGGCATTAATAATTCATTTGAACGATTAATTATTGATAATCATAAATTGTTTGAAAATGAGTGCATGATTCCATCCAATAGTTTTTGAATTTCTACGACAGAAAAATACCCCCCCCTCCCCCATTATAGTTTACACCAATACAACACACAATAAATAATATAAAAAAAAAGGTCGAAGATGCATCCTCAGAAATTTAGGTGTCAAGTTGGGCAGCAAATAGGAGAGTAGGGATGTTTAAATTCCGCAGGAAAAGATTGAAGGAATGCAACACAACTTCGTATAAGAGGGGGAAAGAATAGAAATGCCCATTTTACGATTCACCCGACTCCAAGGTCAAAGGCGATAGGCGTCAAGCAGTCTGCCAGTCGCAGAATCTCTGGCAGGGAGCATATCCTCAATGCACTTTGCCAGTTGAATGCTGTTTTCAATCTGTTAGCAAATCTTTTTTTTTGGCAATTCTCAGCTGATTACACAAAAGAGCGGGAAAAGGTTTTAGAGCAACCATACTCAACCCGCGGGCCGCATGAGGCCCGGAGACCTTTTATGTGCGGCCCCAGATACATAATTAATAACCTCTATTTATTACATTAATTGAGATGTGTATAAGACCTTCATTGTTATTTTATATATTTTTATGGGAAGACAAAAACTGTGTTATTTAAAATTATCTTAAATACCGTTTCCTTAGTCAAAAGTTCTTTTTACATGTAGTTCTATTTGTGCTATAGTGGTGTATATATTTCTTAATCTTCAAAATGCTTGGTTTGGATTTGATCTTTCGATACAAAATTTTATTCTTCACAAATGGCCAAATGGCCCCAAGAAAAATAAAACAAACTTTTATAGATCTCTGATAAATATACTCATGAAATTTATTTAGCTTTACTGCATAGTATAACCATGGGTAATCCCGTATCAAGCATATGCCCCCCCCCCCCCCCCCAAAAAAAAAAAAAAAAAAAAAAAAAAATTGTCAAGCCATGAGAGTACATACAGCTAAGTTCTAATAGTTCTAATGCTTGAAATAGTTTTCTCACACACACACACGTTTTATCTTTGACTTATTCATCCATGAAGCTTATTTAGATTTAATAGGAATTTTTTTAAATGTATTACTTTAAATTTCCCCATGCGTTTATTGATTTTCAATTTACGCCTAGCACTGTTTTGTGCTAATAAATGAAAGAAATGAGAAATTTTTTTGTTCCGTAGTATGTGTCTAAATAGAACTGTATACGATTCTTAATTGGAGAAAATTACATTAAAATGAAATTTTGATAGAACATAATAAAATTACAAGAATGATTCGATATTTTGGGCAACACGGGCCGTGACAAACCGGTTAAGAAACATTTCTATAGAAAGATAATAAAAATGAAGTAGTCCAACCATTGAATAAAAAAATGAATAAATGAAAGGAAATGGATAAATAAACTTCATATTTATTCTTTTATTATTAGGGGGAAAATGTGGTAAAGCTCAATTTGGAACAATTTTTGAAGCAGCAAAATTTTATATTTGTGGCAGGAACGTAATAAATTGCAACAGAAAGTTTTAGGATTTGTAGCAGATACGAAATAGATCGGAGACGTTAAAATTTTTAACTTTCGCAATTTTATAGCGGATTTTTGATTAAAAGATTAAATGCAGTTCTTTAGTTTAAAAAAAAAAAAAAAAAAAAAAACACTTCTAAGTTTCTTTTCTTTTTTTTTTTTTTTCCCCTAATACTTACTTAAACCAATATTAGCGGGGAAAAACTGCAATGTTTACATTTCTTCTGTTTTATAACTATATTTCCGGTACGAAGAGCCTCATTTCCGATCCACTATATTAAGCTCATCTTCGCAACTGATAGACAAAGATTGAAAAGTGTTTTTGGAATCGCAAGTATCAGCTGAATAAAAAAATGAATGAATTCCTAAAATTTATGCAAGAATTGCCATTTTAACCATAAGCAGTTAATAGGCTACTTCACTCACGCGAAAACACCCGCTCGCTACTGTTAATCCTATGAAGGAAATATTTTAAGATATCTTGTTCGCATTTCAATATTTTAATTAATTAAATTTTATTTTTATTTATTTATTTTAATTAATTAATTAATTAATTTTATTTTATTTTTATTATTTTTTTTTTGGGGGGGGGGGGAGGGAGCGGGGGGGGGGGGGGTTGGATCTCTATGCAGACTTTTTTTTTTTTACTTTTTCGATTTTGGTTGCTGTTTTTTTTCCCTTTTATTATTGAGGATACTTTCATACTATCTTAAAATATTTCCCCATAGGATTAACATTAGCAAGCGGGTGTTTTCGTGTAAATGAAATTGCCTCTTAAAAAATTCTGAAAAAAAAAAAAAAAAATCAACGGAAGAAACCTAGACCAACATACGATACTAGTATCATATGTTGGTCTAATGAAGAAACTATCACCAATAATTCATGCAGGGAGATAACAAATTTCAAATAAAGATAAAAACGAGGACTTATCATTAACTGCATACAATGTAGAGGATGAGGGAAAATTATAACAATCCAAAATTTGTTCCGCAAAGCAGCACAAATAAGAGAAAGAAAACAGAATGCTTCGCCATTTAAAATTCCACACTGATCTATTGCAAAATAATGCATTAAAATAATTTTTAGCCTCTGAAATAATAATAATAATAAAATCACTTTGATCTGTTTATTGTTAAAAGTGGACTTCTGAAAATTTTCTCAAATATGTTATTTTCTTCATTTTACTGTTATCGCAAAATAACAAATAGTAACTTTTTTTAAAGATGCCCAACTTTGCATGCTAGAAGGAGCATAAAGGGGAGAAATTTAGAAGAAATAATCGTAACGACAAATAATGGAAGATTTATATCCTCAGGGGTCGATCCAGGAAAAATTTGGGGCCTATTTAGGGCCCCTTCACAAAAATCTATTTAATAAAATGGGCCCCTTCACAAAAATAAATTTGGTAAAATGGGCCCCTTCACAAAATTCTATTCTATAAAAACTTACTATTTATTATTTATTATTTTATGATGTTTTAAAATGTGTAATTGGTAAACAAACAAGTTCACCAGAGAGAAAAGCTTCAGCAGAAAGGTTTAAAATGTTTTTGTTCATAAATGCTTGGTTCGAATTTCATTAACTGGATTTCAACTTTCGTTACAAAATGTTATGTTTCACAAAAATATAATAAATTTCACAAAAATAACCTTTACTTTTCACAAAATGGGCCCCAAGAAAAAAAATCTGCATCGACCCCTGATCCTATAAACTCGATAATCCTGATAATCGAGTTTATAATGTGAAAACCCCGCTTTTGGTTTTTCTTTTATTTTTTGTAATGAAAATATGCATTGAAAACTGTTTCAACAAATGAATGGCACTGCACTAAACTCAGGAATATAAATCAGTAAATCTGACTAGTATTTTCAATATTTGGCATCGTATAATGAAAAATATGAAACAAGTTGGAAAAAAGCTTCCGAAATCCAACCTCCCAGTACTTTAATGATCATTTCTAATTTATATACATTATTGACATGTTTTGAATTTGCATTGATAAGTCACAGATATAATCAGGTTTGTGCATGGTCTTTGTGGTAACACAAAATTTGATTTTCTAATCATCTCAGTACGCTTGCATACCTACTCCCCCCCCCCCCCCCCTCTACTGATGTCTGGGATTATATCTAACAAATCCTGCCTGAGGAATTCCAGTTTTTAAAAAGCTTCTAATATAATTATTTTATTTTATATCTTTTTCTGGCATTTTCTGCAAATTTCACTTTAAAGTGTGATCGAAGATCGCTCAAAGGGTTTCGTTTAATATTCCTTTCAAAACACTTTATCCTTTCTTTAATAAATCCAAATAAATTTCATTTAGCAAAAAAAAAAAAAAGAAGAAGTCATGTTTTTTATAAAGTAAAAAATTACCGGTCTATTTTTTCTTTTTTTAGAATATCTAAACCAGCCCGCTATTATATATTCTGTCATGCGGCCTAAATGCGATATTTAAAAAAATATTTTCAAAATTAAACATGTTGTACACCTTCAAAATGTTAAAATATGCGAATTGCGAATATTTCCATAATCTGATTTTTATCATGATTCAATGTTTCCCAAACTCATGTATTTACTATTCTCTATTACTCATATTGATACTCGCTTGGTATTATTCTCAAACATTTGAAAAATTCGTTAAACTTACGATAGGACGTCAGATTTTCTTTTTAATTTTCTAATGACGTGATATTAATCTGCTTTGTGTACATACACATACTCCTTGTATTATTGAGAAATATTTGAAAATTTCCGTTTTATTACCACTATGACGTCAATCATTTTTATTTCATATTAATATTTTTCTCAATTGGTGAAACTTTTTATTTCATTTTCATTTTTCACGTGGAAATCGTTCAATAGAAAATTAATTATTGTAGAAAGAATTTCATTGTGGATTTTTAATTTTTGGCAACTGCTTTAACGAAAAATGTTTAAATTTAATAGGAAAAGGCTGTTAGAATTTTGGTTTTTTAATCTTTATTTATTAAAATAATACGATTTTTTCAAATTTTAATATTTTAAGCTTCATAGCTGGTATTCAGCTATATATACACGCAAAGTTTCAACTCTGTAAGCTACATAGTTTCTGAGAATGGCTCTGTGACGGACAGACAACGGAGCGGGAGTAATAGGGTTTCGTGAGATGAACGAAACCCTAAAAAAGATCACCCATTTCGTATTTTGCGCACTAATCGAGATAGCATCTAAAAAAAGTTTACCGCACTAAGTAAGGGAAATCAGCACATAAAAAAAAGAAGGAATAGTAGCTATTGATATGATTATCGTTCATTATAAGTAATTCATGTGCACTAATTATACTTATTATGCTAAGTAAAGCATATTTAATAATGACCTTCTGTTTATATTTTTTCATCTTTGGAAAATATCTTTATTTTTTTCATTTTTACGAATATTCTATTAGTGTGAGATATAATAATGTGTGTGATATAAGTATTTCATCAATAAGTCAGGGGAAAAAATTATATATATTCCCCCCCCCCCCTCCATTACTATTCAAGATTTAATTGTTTGGTTTTAAGTTATCTACATTTATGCGTTTTCTACACAAAAGGTATAGAATACAGAAATAAGAAACTATGAGTAAATCTGATATTAAAATGGAGAAAGATAAATTTTATTTGATCACACCGTATTTTTAAAAAGATATAAAATTTCGGCTTTAAAATGTAGCAGGAATTCTTCAGAGACAAAGAAAAACAATTTCGTTTCATGCACAAGTTGGGATAGTTCCCTGTATTAACATATTGCAGCTCAGCAAGATAACGCTAGACAAAACAACTTCATTTAGTTATGGCTAACAATGCAATTTTCACACGCAGATGTTACAAAATTTAACATCACACTTATGAAATCCAAATACTAACAAATATAATAATAACCGGGCAAGATTTTTTGCGCAATTTTTAATCGCAAAGAATAACCTTTATAACTGATACCCGACCGAAGCAAGTTTTCCAGGACGAAACCGAACCTGAAAGTTTCGGCCAAAAGCACATTTATGAAGATATTGTAAGGATAGTTTTTCTCTGTTGCAAAATTTTAATTTCGTTGAAAATTGCACATTATTATTTAAAGGACATTTTCCCCTTTCAGTCTTCTGTTAACAGAGGTCTGTTTAGGAAGAAACTGGGTCCTTTAAAGGACCTTCACGAAATTTTTCATTTCAAATCAGGCCCGGTCTCTTCACAAAATTCTTTGTCTTAAAAATAGACTTTTCACAAAACTTTTTCATCTTCAAACTGAACCTTTCACAAATTTAATCATTTAAAAGTAAAATCTGACTGACACTGTTAGATATACAATAAAGAAAATATGTATTTTACTTACACACACATCCCTAGAAATGTATAAACAAGAATCTGAGTACAACGATATTTCAAATTCACAAAATTATGAATTTATTTTTTACAATTATATAACGTTGTTCATAATTTCAATTTCACAAAAACAGGACACTGGGAGAAAAGTCTGGACAGACCCCCTGGTTAATGTACAAAGATGTAGGAAAATTAAATGGTGTCCTTACTAGTTTCAGGTTCATATCCATTTTTAAATTTACCAGAGTTATTTTCCAGGATTTACATTTTTCGATTAAAAAAAAAAAAAAATCAACGACATATTTTTAAAATTTAGTAATTGGACTGTTTTTCAAGATTTTGGTGGACATTTCAGACGTTTTCCGCAGATTTTGAGACCAAACCATTTCCCCCGATTTTCCGGTTTTCCTAGAGCAGGGTCATACTTATTTTCATAGAAATAATTCCCAGATTTTTTCCAGGGCAATTTTCAAAAAATAATTTTCCATTATCTACAATCAGCGATGAAGCATGGCTAATAGGCAGTCATTGCTGGCTAACGTGAATTTTGGCACAGTTGAAAAATGGGTTGGATATTTTTTCCAGAGTTAAATAATAATAATAGTAAGAGATAATATAATGTAGAACAGCGGTTTTTAAACGTGAAGGTGTCAAGGACCGACCCCATGACATTAAAATAATGATAAATTGATAATTCTCCATGAATTGATAATTCCCATGACATTAAAATAACATGTCACGTATGATGACATTAAAATTGACATATACATGGTAATGGCATTAAAATTTTTTGATGGTGGGAATTATTTCGCATGGTCATGGGAGCCATCAGAACAAAATCCGGAAGAGGGCAAGAATTTGAGACATGTTCTCGTGGACCGCAGCATAATCCGCATTTTTTAAAATCAAGTATATGCACATGAGATAAATTAAACAAAGAATTTTTTGTCAGACCTTCCCACGCAAGGCAATTTTTAAATATATCAACATAAAAGGAATAACAGAAATGTGACAAATAAGAAATATTAAAAATTCAAAAGTATACTTTTACAGATTCTTTTTTCTTTTCTTTTCTTTTCAAAACAGAGAATTGAAACGACCCTCTCCTCCCCACCTTTTTTTTTTTTTTTTTTTTTTTTTTTTTCCGACAGAAAAAAAAAGGGAAAGATAAATTAAAATAAAGTTAATTTTAAAATTTATAATTGAAGATATAAGATTATATACACTGAAGATTTATAATGGAAGAAACATTTAAAGGAATAATAATAATAAAAAAAGTCATCCACGGCGGTATTTTTGGGGGGGGGGGGGGGGGGGGGACGAAAAACCTTTAGTTATTTTTATCTTTTAATGCTTAATCATTTTAAGCCACTTGAAAAAACAAATACTAAACTATTTTCAAAGTCAGAGAAAAAGTAAAAGTAAACTTTAAAATAAAGGGGGGAACAATGGCCATCCACTAAATTCCTTGGCGGCAACCATGCGCATGGATTACAAATTTTTCTATACAAAATGAGAAAAAATAAGAAAATGTAAAAAGGTCTGGGAGGGGTGATTTCTCCCTTTACCCCCCCATCGTAAAACCGCCAATGGTGGGATTTCTCAGGCCCTATAAGATAGGGTGCAATTTTGTAGGATGCTAAATCTTATTACACAGTGATAAAGAGATCCTTAATTACAAAAATAACACATTGTCCGTCTCAAGTGTGTGTGTGGGGGGGGGGGAGGGGGGGGCATAATCATACGCCATATCTATCAAGCACTTTGTGATTAAATTTAGTGAAATGGCTCCGAACCAACAGTATAGACGAGCAAAGCTCGGCTAGTAATATCAGAAATACAATCCCAAAATGTAGTATATGCCTATGTCATAACGATGGTGGCAACGACCTGCATTGCCGATTTCGCTTCATAATCGAATAGGGGGGGGGGGGAAGGTGTACTAGTCCAATTCATCGATTTTGTTTATGTCTTTTAAAATAATTTTGAAGCCTGACTTTGAAAATATATCTCAACAATAAACATGCACTTGCTACAATAATGTAAAGTAACTAAGAGAAAGCGGCAGAGTTATCACAATTGTCAACTGATTGTCCATGCTTGAAAGCCAGTTTGTTGCGAAAAGAGATGCCGACTCACATTTAAAAATTGAAAACTTTACAATATTTAAACCAAAAGTTCGATTTCCTTCGATAAAATTTAATTTTTGTATAAAAATTACTCTACATACAGTACAGTTTCCCTTTCTTATGTTATTTTCCTATTTTAAATAAAAATACTTTTTTCACAGATCGTATTCTTTTTTGTACAGATATTTTAAAAAAGGTTATATAGAATAAGTTCATAGTATATTGAATGGGTAGGCTAATTTTAAAATTTCAAGAGTTACACAAAAGAACTAATCATTTTGATGAGTAAGTGATCTCGATCTGATCACTGAAATGAGCTGATTTCGATTTGCTCAAGCTGTAATGCGGACTGTAATTTATGCATGTATAATAGGATTATTTAAAAATTCCTCAACATTGCTGTAAAATAATCGTACAGCGCATCATAGGTTCAAACGGTCATTTCGCATGAAGATATCTGCGGTTACTCAACTAGCCAATTAAAATCGTTCAATAATCAAAACAAACAACTTCAGCACAGCAAGTATTAAAAAACAACTAATTAATTTGAAGTGATTCAACTACAGTTACGCTACAAAAACTCAACGAGAACGAATGACCTTGATATATAAAACTGGGAAGAGAGAAAGAAAGAAATAAAAAATAGTCGAAAAGGAGGGAATGAGAGATGGAGAGTTTTTCGAGCTGGAATGGAAGGAGTTTCTAGCGTCAAGCTGTCTGCCCCGTCGCCGTCGCAAAGCACGTGCCAATAGGAAAAAAAACCGGTTCCTTCCCTACGACCACAAGCTACAAAGCTGGCTTTGTTTAGATCACCGCCCCCTCCTCCTTCATTCCGCAAACTGGAGAAATTTTGAGGGAAATATATAAAAAGTGATTAGGTAACTCGGCAGCAAATATGAGAAACGAAAGAGAACTATGATTAATCTAAAATTAAATTAGTGTTGCGACAAAGTGATTCGAGTGAGAATAAAAATGATGAAGATAAATAATTCAATACGAATCCCCGAAACTTCAGAAATCAAACACAAAACAAGAAAGAAAAATCCTGCGTCAATCATAGTACGAAGCACTTTCCAACACATTCAGAATATTGTAACAAAACTTCACTTTTAATAAAGGTGACAGACGATGTCTAAGTAAACAATTTGGAAAACGCTTAGCACATTTGAAAACCCAATTTCACCAATTATCATCTACAGTCGGAAAATTATCCTAATCCTTTTTTTCCCCGAAATTAAAAACGCACTTCGAGCAATTATGGCTCAAAGACAGTAGTGTAAATTAATTATTTTGTGTGTCCCTGTAAATGAACGATTGATGCTGAGAACATCATATTTAATAGTTTATAGTAAGCATTTTGTACTGCACCTCAGTGATGTATATAGATTTAAAACATATTTGAAATATTGTAACATGTCAACAGTTATTTTATTTTACACGCCTTTTAGCAATTAAGCCTTTTAGCCTTTTGAGTGCCCTGTAAACGAACTATATATGCTACACACTTCATTTTCAATACCGAACATGACATGGTAAATTTCAATAACATAATCAATCACATGTTAATCATAGTATATTTACGCAAGTTATAGCACAGACAGTCAGACAAACTGAATTCATAAACACTTTTCAACTATGTTCAAAAGTGTTAAACAAGATAAGAAGAAGCCATGATTCTAGCTATTGGCTCTACTCCACTCTTTAAGGGCGCAGCCCCCGGCCCTTTTTTAAATTTAGCAAAATGCGCCTATCTTTTTTAAAAGTAGTGAAATGCATCCCTAGTTGTATGCAGGGATTTCTTGTAAATATTTTCTCCATATCATAGTATTTCTAAAACTTGTAGACGCAGTTACTGCATACACATACTTGTACACAGTTACTACCACAGTATTTATAAAACTATTTTGGCCGAGAGCTTGAAAAATTATGTTAACTCCCTTATATTTCTTTAGGAAAAACACAGGAAATTATTCAATATTTATTTTATTTATTTATTTTATAATTCCTAAATCATTTGAAATTAATGTTACTTTATTCATCATACCTAAAAATTATATATATATTTTTTTTAAGGAAAATGTTTAAACTTTTTTTTTTTTTTTTTTTTTTTTTTTTTTTGCATCAATACCGCTTTCTACAGAAATAGCGCCTTATTTAGTGACTAGAACGCTGCTTCTTTTCTTTTTAGAGTGAACAAACACCACGCAATTCATTTTAAAGCTGTTTTAGTAAAGTGCTGCTGCAACGTGCATAGACAGGCAAGGTCAAGAGACTCTTTAGCGACCCTCCCCGATCGCGAAATCCCATGCTAACTCACGGGAAAATTTAAATAGGCGATTACCCATTAACTAACATAATTATCAAAATACAATTTTCGCCATCAGAAAGCAGTTTCGTCGGCGTAGTTTACATATTCTATTTGCATAGATGCCAACATTTCGGTACTCTTTCCGGAATCTGACAAAATTCAAACGTGTTTTGAACCAGAAATTTTAAAATAAAAACAAACAAGTACCGCATAAAAAACAAGATACCTTTACTTAAATAAATTTTCTGGCTTGGTCAGACTCCGGAAGAATATCGAAATGTTGGCATCTACGCTATTATTATTGATTGGCCAGCATGCCACAAGCAAAATTATTGTTCAATACATAAATTTTAGTTAATATGCAACAGGGAAGTAAGATAACATAATTCTGAAAATAATTTCTCCCAGTAATTAATAACGATAGAAACAACAACAACAAAAAGTATTTCAGATATACACTTCAGTTCACTATGATTCCCTTCAACTCTTAATATGTATAAATAAACAGAATCCCTGACGGTTCGGCCTACAGACACAGGTAGATTTCGAAGATGTAGACAGTGGGGCGCATGTTTATTGGGAATTGCAGAAGAAATTACCCTTTTTGTACAATGCAACAGTTGGGACCGCCTACTTCGAAATATACATGAGTTTGTAGGCGGAGCCGGCAAGGATTTTTTTTTTTTTTTCTGTAAGAGTTGGTCTTATAAAAAACTTGTCAACATAAAAGTTGTAGACAATATTAAGACAATTTATAATACATTTAAGCGGATTTGATATCTTGTGAATTGACGAAGTTTTGAATTTTTTTATTCGTAACCCCCCCCCCCCTCTTAGAGGCCATTTTTAATTATATCAAAAATCTGCCATGCATACATTTTCGACCCTTTTCGTAGACATAATAACTTTAAACGGATTCGATATGTATAATAATTAAGAAGTTATGAGATGTTTTCTGTTTACACAAAAAGCCTAAGTTTTCAAAACAATTAAACCTCTAATTAGATAATATTAAGTAGCATCAGAGTTTCCCCCAGACAGTTTCAGAAGGGTGCTGCACCCTGCCTGCTCTTTGGTTTACGAAATAGCACCCTTCTTGCCCCTCATAAAAATAATTAGCACCCTTCTTGACCCCTCCAGTAAAAGAATTAGCACCCTTCTTGACCCCTCCAGTAAAAGAATTAGCACCCTTCTTGACCCCTCCAGTAAAAAAAATTAGCACCCTTCTTGACCCCTCCAGTAAAATAATTAGCACCCTTTTTACCCCTCATTTAAAAAAGTGCCCTTTTTTCTTTTTGCATTAAAGAATTCGTTTTTATAGTAAAAACTGACTCAATGTTGTCTTAAAAAGATTGCCTTGACTTTTAAATATCGAAAGTGGCTTTAAAAACCAAAAGAATAACCTTTACAAATTAAAAAAGTGCCCTTAAGAATCTGAAAAGTGCCCTCAAGAATCCAAAAAGGGCCCTTAATTAAAAAAGTGCGCTTTTCTCACCAGCAGCACCCTGCCCTTTTTTAAACCTGGGGAAACTGTAGCATAAATCTATATTTTTACGCTTTTACTAATAAAAATATAATAAAAGAAAAAGTAATTTCATCAATAACACAAATAACAAATAAAAAAAATATCGCGGTAGCTTTTTAAGCACTTGTACTTTGTAAAATTACTGTAATTGCATAAATCCAAACTTAAACAAGTGTATGCTGCTAACCAAAAAAATGATGAAGATAAATTATATGCATCATACACATATTAATACACGGAACTTTATTTCTTTTAAAGTCACAGACATTTTAAATACCTTCATATTATTTGCAAATGTTCATAACATAAGCTGACCTTCCAAGAAAGAATAGAAACAAACTAGAGTTTTAATAGATAAAATATTTAAGGCCCCCTTTCTCTCCCCTCTAATATGCACGGAACATTTTCTTTGCTTTATTGCATCAATCCAGAGAATATCCAAAATCGTTTTCATGCCTGTATTGTCCTCTATGATTTAAATCATTTATTAAAATAGTTGACACTAACGCCAATACATGATTTATGAAGCTGTAAAATGTAAAACGAAATTTTTTAATTTCAACGCCTCTTGTCCTCTTAAGAGGCACTTCACTCACGCGAAAACACCAGCTAATGTTAATCCTATGGGAGATTTTTTTTTTAATATCTCGTTTGCATTTCAATATTTTTAAATGACTTTTTTTTCTTCTTCCTTTGGACATTAGATAGCTGAGGTCGATCCCTACGCAGGCCGTTTTTTCACTTTTTTCCAGGGTTTTTTCCTTTTTTATTTTTATTTTTATGGGAATACTTTCATTTTGGAAACCGGTTCCGAAAGTGAAAGTGTCATCATAAAAAAATAAAAATAATAAAAACCTGTAACCAAAATCGAAAAAGTAAAAACGGCCTGCGTAGAGTTCGACCTTAGCTATCCAATGCAAAAAGAAAGTCATTTAAAAATATTGAAATACAAACGAGATACTTAAAAAAATGTCTCCCATAGACGAGCTGGTGTTTTGGCGTGAGTGAAGCAGCCTCTTTTAAAGAAGTTACATGAAATTTCACAAACAAGAGACGCAATTTATTTCAACAGTGATTCTCAACGTTTAGAGAGAAATATCTGAAGGACGGGCATTAAAGATAAAATAAAATAAAACAAAATAAGGAGGAGACGAACATAAAATTGGGAACGTTTGATAAACCGCAAAAATTATTAGATGAAGGTAAACGGCCAAAATTAGCACTAGCCACCGGGCCATTAAATGAGAAAAAGTGGCTATTAAAAAAATGTATGTCAGCGACCACCTTTGGACACTTTCCTCCTACGAGGAAAGGGTACAATTTTTTTTTTTTTTTTTGCATTTCATCAACAATTCTCCTTTTGCTGGTTGAAATATGTTTATATTAACATATTTACTTAGGCTATTTATATTTAGATTAATACTAATTGAAATTTTAATATAAGTTTACTATTTAAAACTTTTAACCCGTCAGCACACGCGCTGGGATAAAATCTACCCCGGCTCAGAATCCTTACTTAAAATGTGAGAAACTCGTTCGTTATCATTCTGAGTTTTATACTTTTTTTTCAAGCAAGAACGTCTAGACGTTCTTGCTTGAAAAAAAGTATAAAACTCAGAATGACAACGAACGAGTTTCTTACGACGTTCTTGCTTGAAAAAAAGTATAAAACTCAGAATAATAACGAACGAGTTTCTCACATTTTAAGTAAGGATTCTGAGCCGGGGTAGATTTTATCCCAGCGCGTGTGCTGACGGGTTAACTAAAAAAGTTGCCACTAGTTTAAAGAAAGTGGGCCACTTATAAAAATGCCAGTACTGGCCACTAATGAAATTTCTCAGTTTTGCCTTTTAGATGAAGGAAGAAATCATTGGACAACATTCTAACAAATATATCAGCTAAGATATGATTTAATTTCGTTATTCACAGACAAAGAATAGATTATTCATCACAAATAAGGAAGTGGAGGGGTTATACCATTTCTCTTCTTCCGTATGATACATTAAACATAATTTTAATGCACAAATTTAGAGCCATGAGCTCAAAAAGGACACGGCTAAGTAAGTAATTATCTCAATGCTTTATCATTTTTGACGACGTTAAAAATAACTACGAAGCAAAAGCAACTGCTTGCGACATTTTATCGATTTTAAAAAGGCAGCAAACGAGTTCTCAGAAATTCTTCCGCCTGGCTACCCTAAAAGAAAAAGTTATCGTTCGCCCGAAACTCAGATTCCCCAGAAGCTAAGATGGAAATTCATCCAAAGCATGAAGTGATACAGGTCGAAAATCGAATTAAAATTACTTCCGGTTATTATTTTTTTTAATGTTACAGCCTGATGAAACACATGATATATTTTGCCGATAAGATTTTTCATGATAAATGTACACAAAACGTTGAGTATATATATATATTTTTTAGCATGCTGTGCTATGTACAAAACTGGAAATTTTTATTCATTCACTTTCAATCTTCAAGTAATTCATATTCTAGAAATACTTAGAACAAAAATCACATGCCTATCTAACGGAAACACTACAAAAACTCAAGTAAGAACTTCTGATTTACTTGGCAGGGAAAAAAAAAAAAAAAAAAAAGCCGTATTTACCCTTATATTGCCAAAAGTCACCGGATACTATTGATTTCAGACACTTGGTTGAATATCTACATTCTAAATACTCAACTATTTTTCTAAAAATTAAAAAAAACAGCCTGAACTATTGAGGTGTTGAGGATATTTAGGGCGAACTCATATTTTTTTTTTTTTTTTAGTAAGTAACTGGTGCAATCTCTTATAATGCCCAGTTCGCCTCTAATACTCTGAAATTTGCTTTATAAAACAAATTGACGATAATGATAGATGTATACTGCTAATTATACTGCTAATTTTCGAAACTCGTGTTTTGCGAACTTCCCTTAATATCTGCAACTCAATTGTTCTTCGATTTTGAGGGTGTAAAAAACATGTTTGAACTCATATTTTTCAGCTTTGCAAAGTGCAATTAGAAACTCAATATATTGAATATTTGATAAAATGACCATTTGTATAAAAAAAAATGTTAACTGCAAATGATAGCACATTTTGCCTTTCATAATTAAAAGTCAACTATATGTATAAGGCAACTTATTATAAAAAGGCTAGTCAAATATCGTAATATATTCAGAAATATATCGGCAATGTAAGTGAGCTAGCTGCGTTTCAATTACTTTCCTTAAATAAACTAGTCGTTGGGGGCCACCGTAATACTTACCCATCATGGATATGCGTAATGTGAAATATTAAAATAAAAAATGTGTAAACTACTTATAAAATGCATTGCAATTCAAATAAAATCGTGGCTTGATGACGTCACAAACTTTAAAGGCTCGATTACTGAATCGCTTGAAAGAGGTTTTTCCTTATAACTCCAAAAATAATAATCCTATTAACTAGCGGTTTATTGCATCTGATTAAGCGTCAAATTTCCAATTAAAATATATCTTTGAAGTGAAATTTGGATGAAATACAGGGTCATGAAAAATCGAAGAGTGTGGAAAAATAGGATTCCAGATATCTCGGCAACTAATTATCCGATCGACTTCATGCTTTATTCAAAATTTATGTTTTTTTATTGTCTTTTATATTCAGTTCTTAAAATAAACAATTTCGAAAATTTTTATATACCTTTCATCAGAACGAATATTTCGAGAGTCCGAAAAAAATTGTTCCGGTTAATCGAGGTTATTGAAATGAAATAGGCTTCTTCCCATTATTACATACTAAGTACATACCAAATTACAAGTCTCTATCTGAATATTTTCGGGAGATAGAGCGTTTACAGACACACACACACACAGACACACAGACGGACGGCAAAATTTTTTTTCTAAAAATATGTTTTTCGGAATCTCCAGTGTCTGAAACGTGTAAATCCGTCAAAAATTTTTTTTCGATTTTCAAAACGATTACAAGACTTACCTATACTACGTATGATGGGTAAGTAAAATGAAGTGATCGCACTCAGTACAAGTTAACATAAAAGTGTGCCCCCCCCCCCCTCGCCACATGTTTTCTTAGTGCCTGTTATATTTTAGCATAACAATGTCTAGAAAAAGTGTTAAAATGTTTTAATCAGGATGTCGAAAATATTGAGGTTTAAAACATTGCATTTTAAATCAGTAATCTGTTGTACTATTCCTACCCATTACACCTGTTAGATACAGTAACACTCGTTATATTGCTTTTTTCGTGTTTTCCGATTTAAAAAATCTAATTTAACGGCAATTCTTAAGTAAATTTACATATATGTCGATTACAATATAGTTAGTTTCTATAATTAATAAGAAAATTGCAATATGTGTAAACGAACATGTATTGGAGGCAAATATGAAAAATATGGCCTTAATTTTTGAACGCTCTCTGTTATGCCTTTTTTTTTTTGGGGGGGGGGGGTTGCCGACGTAAGCAGTATAACGAGGAACTACTGTATAATACATACATCAATAGTATATACCGAATATATTTTACATAGTACAATTATACCAACAGGCTAAAATGTTTTATCGAGCTAAGTGTGTTATTACACGTAAGTTTTATTTATTCAATTTTGTAAACTAAATAAAAAAAAAAAAAAAAATGAAAGTTTGAAATTTTTAAAAAGCAGAGACTAAAAAAAGTTGTAATCTATACTTTTTTCTACTTTTAACCGTGGAATGGAAGAATTAGTCTTCCCTATCATCTTTAATGGAAGGAGGAGTCAAAATGGCTACTTTTCTTCCATTGCAGGGTTTTACAGTAAAATGTAGACATTATTTTCGATCCCAAATAGGTTTGACACTTTTATGGGACGAAACAGCATCACTCAAACTTTTCGCCGCAAGAGCAACAGACATCCCCCCGGGGGATCGCCGATTGTTTTGACCAGCGAAGTTCAAGTGAAATCTAGGACTACGACCTACGAATTGGAATGGCTCAGAGAGCGGGTGGTCCTCTTTCTGGGAAACGACACAAATATCTCTCACGTCGGCCTACGCAAAAAGGAGATGAACGCCAGCGATTCAACACCTCTTCGATTGCCGCATGAGACATGGCCGCGCACTTCCGTTGATGAGCTCCTCGTATGACGTTGCATAATTTCCCCCCCCCCCCCCCGTACTCCTTCATGATAGTCCCTTTGTTTCAAATTATCCATACACAAGGTCGTTCAGAAGAGCAGTTTTTAACCAGAAACTTCACGATTTAAGATAATTACGATGCCTTTTCATCTTTAATAGCGTCAAACGCCGATGTAAATAGTGGAGGACTGTATTCAAAGATTCTATAAGAAGCCCTTTGAAAGCAATTTGTTTTGCTTACACGGCTTTCTTCAGTACTCATTGGCACTAATTGAAATTGACAATCTTTCGGGGAAAAAAAAATAAGGGGGTCAGATACCTTTGAAATAAAAGAAGTTTTACTATATCATCTTAATGTAACTATTCTAGGCATATTTAGCAAGTGCTGAGCGCGACATTTTCTGAGTGCTCGGCGTATTTTTCCTAGCAGGCATTTTCAGACAGCACACTATCATTTTTCGAGCGCGTTGTCCTGTTTCCAGAGTGCGTCCTGTCAATTTTTGATTGCATCGACTTCTAGACTTTTTTTAAACCCTTTATATTCCAAATTATGAGCTTAAAAAAATACCCCAAAACATCTGAAGACAGATTAGGTTTATTTAGAAAAGATTCATTCATTTATTTATTAAAACTAGTTTTATAAATATGTAATTATAGGTTGTTTTTTAAATGTTTACAATGCTTAGATTAATTCACAAACATTTTTATTAAAAAAAAAATCTAATAAAATAAATTGCAATAAATTGCAGTTCAATCCATAAATGAGAGAGATTTACGCAAGTGTAACATTTCCCACTAGACTACACACTTTTCAACACCATAAACACTATCCACCCGTAAATGGTTGAGAAAATATCCATTTTTTAAAATATTTAGCTTTGTAAAATTGTCGGTGGTTTCTAAACATAGTAAAGCGAAGTGTTTTGTATGAATTATAAAACCTACTGTTATTAATTGGCGTATTAATGGATTTTATATTAAATTCTCTTTAATGGACTTTTAAAGGCTCGCCGCTTTTCAACGGAGCATAAAGGGTTAAACAGTCGACATTGTGTCAGTAATCGAGATCAATAATAGTCTTTAAAGATAAAACCACGATAAATTAAGTTTCTGTGCGGAGTTCTAGGATTAAACACAATTACTAGAACAGTCCAGATAAGCAAAACGGGCCGAAAGATTTTCACTGTCTGGTCACTCGTCCAACCAGTATTATCAATCCTAGTTTTAGAAACACAAAAGAAGAAGAGTCTCGTTTCTTTTTCTATGTCTGTGCAGAAGAAAACTTGAGATTTATTTGGTCCAATCCAGTTTCCTTTCTGTGCCGCGACTAGCGGGCATTTGAACTTGCGACGCATAATGATCAGAGGCCATATTGCAACCCCCGGCACCGACAAAAAGGTTCTTTGATGCTCGCCGCTCTTAAAACGGAAATCGAAGGCTAGTGTATCAACTACATACTCACACTGTAATAATCCTACTATTCATTTGCGTAAACATCTAGAAAACTGTCTTTCAATTGGTCATTAGAATCTGTTTAGAATATATTGTTGAAATTGTTTACAGCGAATTAGGTTGTAACGAGCGAAGAGAAAAAATGGTTGATTCAACACAAAAACATAGCTAAAACATGTATATTTGGAAGGAATTCAATAGCAATATCGCAAAAATAGTTAACATATATTCCTAGCTTTGCTAAATAAAAATGCATTAATTCGTGTTTGCTCTACACTTTTAAGAATAGGATGAAAAATGTTAATGTGATAAAAAAAAGTAAAACGTGTAAAAATTACTATTATTGTGAACGGGGTACTATGTATTATGAGCTTAAAGTTGAAACCCATAGCCGCGATGCGGTACTTTTTCGGCTTGTTTAATGCGGTAATTCTTTTGACGCACGGCAAGATAATGCAACGATAGTGGAAGAGGGTCTCTGACATGTTTATCATCACCTCCGAGGGAAATATATTATTATTTTGCGTGCTTTTTTTCGCAACTTTTGAAAAACAATAATAATAAAAAAAAAAGAACACAATTGACCACAGACAATCTTTGAAACAGAAATCTAAGAAAAATAATTTATGGCGCTTGTCGCAGAATTTGATCTAAACGCAGCCTTACAGCAAAAACAAAGTGATATAATTGAGGCTGAGATTTTTTTTTAAGCATAGGCTAATTTTGGCCATATTGCTGCTAAACGCTGAGCTGAGTGTGCCTTATGATATAATTGAACTACATCAAAAGCTAAGCAAATATTTATTTCTGATCTTGTAAAAATCGATCTTGTTACTTTTAAAGAAACTTCAAACAAAAATCGAAGAGGCAGTAAAACATAGATCCCAAATTCTATTAAAACAATCGAAATTTCCGAGATACTCATCTCCATTATTCATAAATCGTAAAAATGCCCGGATGAAGACTGAAGTTCATATGTGTACTGCTATTTTACAAAAAAAAAAAAAAAAAAAAAAAAAAAAAAAAAATCAACAATTTATATTATAACCATAATAGACGACATAATCATCATACACAAATGGGGGGGGGGGGGGGGGGTGAAAGATTAAACTCATAAAGTAATTAATGCAGAAAATGATCCAATGAGATGGTTAAATTGCAGTGCCAAATGGTATGGGAATTTTAAACAATAAAAGTAGCAAAAAGTTAAACCAGGGATCTGTTTAGAAAACATTTGGGTCCTTTAAAAGGACCCTCAACATAAATTTTAAAGTTAAAACAGGACCCTTCCTAAAATTTTCTTCTTAAAAAAGGACCCTTCACAAAAATTTTCACAATAAATCAGGACCTTTCACAAAATTCTTTGTCTTAAAAGTAGATCTTTAACAAACTTTTTTCATCTCCAAACTGAACCTTTCCCAAATTTAACCATTTTATAAGAAATCTGACCAGTCACAAAACAGCTGAATTAGCCAAAGAACTTACAACTCTTTTATACATAAAGGATCTTGTTAAAAATAGATTAAAAAAAAAAAGAACCTGAATATAAATAACATTTATTTAAAATTAACAAAAATTAGGACTAGATTTTTCGCAAATATAAGAAACCGTTCACGATTTCACAGAAACAGGTACATGAAAGAAAAATATGGACAGACCCCTGGTTAAACAATTTTGCATGTACTTTAAGTAACAATGCGCTAAAATGTAAACAGAGAAAGAAAAAATTAGAATGCTCGAATTTATAAAACCCGATTTAATAATTAAAAAAAATTGGCGCTGACGAATATGTTAATTTAGAAATCACATGTTATAGAAAATGTGCAAATTATATACTCGAATATGATTCAAATATTCCCCTGCTCTAATAAGTCGCCATTGTATCTCAACTATTACAATAATAAAATAACGAGTAAAGAGAACATTGTTGTATTGTTTCTCCTATCAACTGCTACTTTAATAATTAGAGCTTTGTCGATCTACGAAAATAATTAAATTCTTGTCAATAAAACAAGTATTTTCCGGTGGATAAGAATCAAAGTATTCCAAGAAATAATTAAGAATATAAACTATTTCTCAAGTAGTGAAAATAACGGTATTAATCTAAATTTAAAAAGCAGCAAAATCAGGTCATACCATTCACGTTTTGCAGGTGTACTTATAATATCGTTTCTTATAAAATGTGCTAAAAGAATTTTTATCGAGCATATTTTCCAAATTACGACCCGTATCTATTATTGGAATACTATTGAAAATTAGGCACCAACCTTACACATTTTTAACAAACTAAATAATTTACAGTTTTAAAAATTGTAATACTTTTTGAGATAAAAGCCATTATAATTTATTCTGTTATTATTTAAATCAATTTAATAAAACTACGCGAAAAACTAGTCCGCTTAAAATTCTATAAAAAAAAAAGGGGGGGGGGTTAAAATATGTACAAATATGAACGTAAAAAATATAAAAACTTGAGGAATCCAATTTCTTAGTATGGTGTAAATTTAACATGGTTGCATTGGTTTTTAACCAGGGGGTGGTTTTAACCATGGAAAAAAACCGTTTCTAACCGTTCTGGTCAAAATATGTTTTGACCAAAACGCATTTTTTCTGAGAAAATCAAAATTTATTTTGTTAACTGACAAATTTAGTACAACATCTGGATATGTTTATAAATATCTTACTCAGTATACTTTAATTTTCATTATTTTAAAATTTAACACTACAAAATTTTCTAAACATAAGCAATTAATCTAATTTTAATAATTTGTTTACCTATCTAACTTTATATAAAAAGTGAAGAAAACTAAATCGCATTAAACAAACAAAAATTAAATGTTATTTAGAATTGAAGAAATGATTACAAGTTATTAGTGTTGCTTTATTAAACTAAGATCATTTCATAGATTTTTCTGGACAGGCTTCGTTGATATATATCAATGGATTGTATAAGTCATGATATATATGCAATATTTATTTTTAAAATATCAAGAATTTTGATATTTTCGATATTTTTATATTATTTGATAGTTATTTTCAAAATATCAAGATGTTTATTATTTTCAATATTTGATATTTATTTTCAAAATATCACTGTGCAAGATATTTTTCATATTTTAAGTCAAAACAAGTGTAAATGAAATTTTCAACTAATATTGACTGTTCCATTCTGTGGATAAAGAACTTTTGTCTGTGGCAGTGACTTTTCTAGCTAAAGAAAAAAAAAAAAAAAAAAAAAAAAAAAAAAAAAAATCTTATCCAAGCTTTGTTTGAAGCTTTTATTTTTAAATGTAGATTATATGGGACTAATAATTACGTAGGACATAACTAATTCAGGACAAATATAGAAAGATAAATTGTCTAATTGAGATAATCAGTTCTAACCATTTTAAATGTTTACATTTTTAATGTTAATTTTTTCACGTTAGTTTCAATTTTACCACATGTTTAAATTTTTCAAAAAAAAAAAAAAAAAAAAAAAAAAAACTATTTTGTATTTTTTTGTTTTATAAATTTCTGATTTCTTGATAGTTGATACTGAATCTTATAGTTGTTTTTTTTATATAAGCGTATAAAGCAAATTGTTTCTGTTTTGATTAATTTATCTTCAATTTTGTTCAAAGTTGTGAAAAATAAAACAAGAACGAAAAATCATGCGTCAAGCATAGATTATGTAACACTTTCCAACGCTTCCAAAATAATTTTACAAATCATACTGTTTAATAAGCTGAAAGATAACATCTAAGTAAACAATTTGGAAAACGCATAACATATTTAAAAACATAATTTCAAGAATTTCCAACATATACAATATTCGGAAAAATATCCGAATACTTTTATTCAGCCCTGTATATGATCTATAGATTTGTATATATACTACGTAGGATGCTAAATTTTAGTTCAGTTAGGAAACGCGTAGCACAGTTTAAAATTCTCCTTCTGGAGTTTCTGTCAATAAACGGAAATGTGTTCGCGAACTTTTGTGCTTCCCTGTATAGGATCTACAGAATTTATACACACCACATAATAGACAAAAAGTGAGTTAAATTTAAAATCGCGTTCAGTAACTTAAAACGCACTTCCAGGAATTATTGTTAACAGACAGTAGATAATTCTTTTTTGTGTCCCTGTAAATGAACGATGACTGCTATACACACAATGACACAATATTCTGTAGTAAGCCTCTTGTAATGCACCTTAGTGATATATATAAATTTCAATGCGTTTAAAATAGTGAAACATTATTTAAATAAACCGCAGACGATTTTTCTCCATAGACGTAATGTAACGGAATTCTTTTGACTCTCCCTGTAAAGTAACTCTAACTGCTATGCACACCCTATTCCATATTAAGCTTCTTGTAATGCACCTTAGTGATATATATCAATTACAGTGTGCTTGAAATTGTGTAACATCATTAAAATAAACCGCAAATGATTTTTCCCCATTGACCGTAATGTAACGGAATTCTTTTGAGTGTCCCTGTAAAAAAACTATAAGTGCTACACACTTCCGTTGAAATAGGGAACATGCTATAGATAACGACAATAACATATAAAAATTGCAGAGCAATCCGAGCATATTTACGGGAGTTAGAGCACGGACAGACCGCCATACGGCAGACAAACCGAAGTCATACACTTTTCAACTAGGTTGGAAAGTGTTAAAAAGAAAAGGCGCGGGGGGGGGGGGGGGGGAAGCAGTTTTAGTATATTAAGTTTTCATGTTAAGTGCAATATATTTTAGTTTCTAATCTATATTATGCTTGAAAATATTTATTATCAGCAGTAAGTTGACTATTTTGAAAATATCGGATATATATCGAAAATATCGGATATATATCAAAATATCGGATATTTGATATTTTCGGAAATGATATTTACGAACTCTGGGTTTTGGATGAGATCAAATTTAGAAAATAATATTTCTACTGATGAAAAGTTTGCACAACCATTCGTCAGGCGCAATTATGAAATATACAAATTAGAAATAATTTTCCAACTTTTAATTACTGCACACCAAATGTCGTAATGTTACACTTTTGTTTCCGTTTGAAATGGTATTACAAGGGGAGGGGGGGGGGTGGTATCCATCTATCTATACTAATAAAAGAAAGTTTCGCTCTGTGTGTGTGTGTGTGTGTGTGTGTGTGTTGGCGATGGCTAGGAAAATCCAGCCTACCTAGAAGGCTGCAAATTTAGATATAGGTAGTCCAAACCCTCTCCTGGTGCACCATTACGTCAGAATTTTAATATTTTGAAAATTAAAGTAGTTATTAATTAAAAACTGATCAAAGATCACAAATAAAAACGTCATTATTCAAAAGCTAGCTGGCGCATGTGCAGAAACCAATATCCGTATCTTCCGGAATAGAAGAAAGAAAGCACAACACATCCCGTTTTTGTTTGAAGTTTTTCTAAATTCGCCATGGGCAAACGGTTAGAAATACGAAAAAACCGTCTACATATTCTGAAAGAAAATACTTTTACGTCTCAAACGATCTGGTTGGTTTGAAAAAAATGTACATTTAACCCTTTCAAAAAAAAAAAAAAAATCAAAAAGCATCGAATACATGTTTTTTATTTTCTCCCGTTTTCCGAGCCTTGCATCCACCGAAATACAAAAAATACGGAAAAACGAAGGTCACCAAATTAAAGAACTGACTTTGCCCTTTCCAAAGCCCCCTTTGGTTTAAAAAAATACAAAAATTAACCCTTCTAAAAAGTGTGATTTTTGCGATTTTCGCAATTTTTAAAAATTCGCATCGGCGATTCAGAGAAAGGTACGAAAAACTAAAAATACCAGACAATATCTACATTTATTCCTTTTTCGACATCTGTATTTGTTTTTGAAAAATACAAATATTAACCCTTCAAAAAAAATTCGTGCGCCAGACTCTGTTTTGCGAATTCCGATTTTCTATGATATATAAAATCTGGCATCGGCTTTCTAAAATAACTAAACAAAAATCAAACACACCTAAAGACATCTACGTTCTGTCGGATTTAGGCAGAAACCTTTAGTTTAAAAATAAAATCACGTTAACCCTTTCGAAAACGTTTTTTACCGTAAGTCAATTTCGCTTTTTTAACTATTTCCCCTATCTTTAAAAATCCGAATTGGCGTTTATAAACAAGATACGAAAAACTAAAAATACCTCAACTGATCTACACCCCTTTGTTTTTTAAAATCTGGTATCCGTTTTGAAAATTTTTAATTTTAACCCTCCAAAAAAAAAAAAAAAATCCTTTCCAAAACTCACTCACGCGATTTTCGTTTTTCGGTCCAGGTTTAAAAATCAGCATCGACTCAGGAAATGTGAGTACGGACAAACAGTAGACTCCAGATCATAGACGCGTTCATTTTCTTCAAAACGCATGATTGGGTTTTAAAAAATATCTACATTAACCCTTTAGAAACCGATCGATTACGTAACCAATTTTCGCGATTTCCGCTATTTTGGCAATGTTTACACGTGGTTAAATTTCAATTCTACTAGAGAAATTTGGTTGGGTCGAGTGTTCTGAAAAGGCCTCTTCCAGAACAGACTGCGCCCCCTGGCGGTGGAAGGTGGAACTATGGACCCGATTACCAGAGTTTCGTATAGAACAGATTATTAACATTTTTGGCCCGTGCAACGCCGGGCGGGTTAGCTAGTATTCCATAATTATTCAAATTATATTTTATTAAATGTATACAGAATGTAACTGAATTGATGGTCAGAATATAAGGGGTTGTAATACATGTCAAGACAAGCAAATTTTGTATGGGAAACCAGGGTCGCAATCCACTTATTAAATCAATAATACAGGGTGTCTCACATCAACCCCAATCCACATTTTCGGTCATAACTGTAGCATTAATGAAACTATTTTAGCGATATCTTCAACATAGTTACTTGGTGTGTTTTCATCATGTTTCATAGAAAGCAAAGTAGTAGAAACGGCATTCCTCCATGTCCAAGTACCACTGAGACAGACACTTCAAAACTCGGAAGGAAGAAGACAATGCATACGATGATATCACTGATCGAATTACAAGAAAATTCCAACACTTCCCTTGATGTCACATTTCACAGAAGAGAAAGTTCTTGTGTTGAAGACTTAGCTAAAATATTTTCATTATTGTTACAGTAATAAGCGAAAATGTGGATTGGGCTTGGTGTAATAAGCGGATTGCGATCCTGGTTTTACTATCAAAAATTTGCTTGACTTGACATGTATTATCACCCCTTAGCCCTTACATTCCTTCACCATCAATTCCCTTGATATCACGTCATTTCACAGAAGACAAAGTTATTGTGTTGAAGATTTCGCGAAAATATATTCATTATTACAGTGATAAGCGAAAATAGGGATTGGGCTTGGTGTGATACACCCTGTGTAATAAGCGGATTGCGATCCTGGTTTTACTATACAAAATTTGCTTGACTTGACATGCATTATCACCCCTTAGGCAGGCCGCACACTGACAAGACTGAATATGTAGCGCACATGTAGACCGACATGTAGCGCAAGACACGAGACAAATTCTGATATTCAAACCGGTTTTTTTTTGTTAAAAGGGTGAAAATGTCTCATGACTTAAGCTTCATGTCGCTCTGTCTTGTCAGTGTGCGGCCTGCCTTAGCCCTTACATTCCTCGCCATCAATTCAGTTACTCAATTCATTCAGTCCCTGTATATTATGACATTAATATTCACATTAACATAGAACTGGAGGAACTCATGTAAGCTAAAGTTATTTCATAGAATTTCGACCTTAAAACCAACTTTGAACATACAACACTGAAACTTAACTCTCAGTACAGCGAAAATGGTACCTACGTATTATCCGGGCCAGGAGATAGACAGCCAAAAATGGTTGTCAATTGCCAATCTTGTTTATCGTTGCCAATCATGTGCAAAATAGTAATTTAATATTGTTAAATACATAAAATTGTTTAAAATGGTAAATAATATAAATAAAATAAATAAACAATAAATAAATAACAAAAAACTGTAAACTATAAAAAAAAAAAAATAAACTGTAAATTATAATAAAAACCTGTAAACTATAATAAAAAAAAATAAACTGTAAACTATAATAAAAACTATACACTATCTATCTATCTATATTATAAAGGATAAACGTGTCCGTGCGTAACGCCAGGGCCTGATTACCGCAGGGGCAAACGGGGCAGCTGCCCCGGGCCCCCATCTCAAGGGGGCCCCCAAATGACAAATTTTTGTAGCCCAATGTTTATGTTCCTGTATATAAGAAAAAAGGAAAAAAATATAAAAAAAAACGTTACATAAATCCTGATTGTATTCCTGTTGATAGGTTTTTTAATTTTATACCAATTTATGGCCATGGTGCAGAGTATTTGACAAATACTGTTATTTGTTGCTTAAAGGAGCTAAACATAGACATACAGAATTGCAGAGGACAGACATATGACAATGCATCAAATATGGCCAGAAAGTATGCAGGTCTGGAAGCCAGAATAAAAAGTTTAAATGCACTGACAGACTTTATACCATGTGTTGCACATTCCTTAAATCTGGTGGGTGTACATGCTGCGGAATCCTGCACTGCTTTAGTTAAGTTTTTTTGCTTGTTGCAGGAATTGTACAATTTGTTTTCTGCATCAAGCTATAGATGGCAAATTCTTCATGAAAGTGTAACAACTAACAAGCAACTGACATTGAAGAGCTGTTCAGGAACAAGATGGTGCGCAGATGCAAATGCAAAAATGTACTGAGAAAAAATTATCAAAAAATTGTTGACACATTACGTCACTTTGTTGATAGTAATGATCAGACTGCCAGTACAAAAAATAAAGCTAAGTCACTCCTCAAAAAGTTATCAAAATTTGAAACAGTGTTGAACACTGTTATTTGGGATACAATATTACAAAGATTAAATGAAACCAGCAAAATTTTCCAGGATTCTACAGGAAATTTAGAGCAGCTATCCCCTTTATTTACATCTTTAATATAATTTATTAAATTTGTGAGAGACAATTTTTATATGTATGAGAGTGAAGCTGTAAACATTTCACCACAATCTGTTACCTATGAGGTTATAAGAAAAAAGATGACTCCAAGAAGTAGATGTTTGGATGATACAAATAGTACTGAGGTTCACTTTGAACCACGTGATAAATTTATAAAAAACATGCCATTATGTATGTTGTGACTCCTTAATACCACAAATAGCCGTATGATAATATGACAAAAAAGTTTTCTGCTCTTATAAATTTGCATTCAAATGCTTCGCTACATGAAGATGCAAAATCTCTTCAACAAAGTTATCCGTCAGATTTAGAAGAAGAATTTTCTGATGAATTGGATCAATTTAGCTCATTTGTAAACAAAGATGATACTCTTCTTCAAATGTTAAAGACATTACAAAACCCTCATCTGTCTTCAGCATTTCTTAATGTAGAAACTGCTTTACGAATTTTTTTAACAATGCCTATTTCTAATTGCTCAGGAGAAAGATCATTTTCTTTACTGAAAAGGTTAAAATCTCCCCTTCGATCCTATCTTCATCAGAAAAGCTCTCATGCTTAGCTATATTATTCTTAAATGGAGATATTACTAATAAACTTTATTATAACGATATAATAGATTCTTTTGTTGAATGCAAAATTAGAAAGAAACCTCTAAAAATAAAATAAGAAATATGTTCAACATCATTACAAGGCTAAAAAAAACAAGTGAGTTAAATTAAGCAAATACATATAATATATTTTTGTAATTAAAAATACATTGACGATTCCATAATAATTAATTTTAAGAAAATAAGACTATCACAATATTGATATTGCATATATTTGCATGTGAAATGTATAAAATGGAATTTTCTGATATTAATATTTAACAATAACATTTTTTCTGTGTATATGTGGGGGATCTTTTCGGGATATGTGTTTATCGAAGAGTTTTTTGTAATTTTATCTTTAATTCCATAGTTATCCATTGCATCTAACTCAATGCATCATAACAACAGGTGATTCATTTTAGTTGTGCATTAATTCTTTAAAAAATATTTTATGTTCCTTAAAACATTACATGAATTTTAAGATATTTAATTAAATTTTTAAGATATTTAATTAATTTTTGCTCTAGTACTTGTTAAATTCACAAATAATTTTTTGCATTTTCAGTTCAGAACTTGTAAAATGCTGTTTAATTTGTATTTGTTTTGATCTACACATTTTACATAGATAAAGTAATGGTAAATTTTATATACTGTCTTGTTACCTGGTGTGAAGAATAAAACGACTGATTTTTGATATTTAAATTATACTTTTTAATACAATATTTTTCTGAATAGAATATTTATCAGAGAGTAATCAGTTTTTCTGTGTTAATACTGGAAATTGCTGACAAGTAAGTGAAGTATATGTGCGTTTGCAGGTGTCGATGCAGGGTTTTTTTTATTTTTATTTTGTGAAAAGTAAAGGTTACTTTTATGAAAAATAACATTTTATAACAAAAGTTGAAATCCAGTTACTCAAATTTGAACTAAGCATTTATTAACAAAAACTTTTTTAAATCCTTTTGCTGCAGCTTTCCTCTCTGGTGAACTTGTTTGTTTAAAAAAATACACATTTTAAAACATCGCAAAAAGTAAATTGTGAGTTTTTATGGAATATAATTTTGTGAAAGGGCCTATTTTATTAAAAGGAATTTTGTGAAGAAGCCTGTTTTATTAAATAGAATTTTGTGAAGAGGTTCCAAATTTTGCCTGGATCAACCCTTGATTTGTAAACATTGGTAAATTCATTCGTTCTGTGGTAAAAGAAGATAAAATACCTGAATAGTTTTTTTTATTTTTTTATTGCTATCTAAAATGTTTTTTTGCAAATGACTAAAGTATTAACGATGAAATTTTGTGTCTTATGTAGCATAATCTTATCTGATTGGGAAAGTTTCAGCCCAATCCAACTAGTAGAAGCCAAGATATCAAATCAGAATGTATAGTTTTAAATTTGTTCTATAATTTCAAAAATTATAATGTATAAAAGCACTTTATATGTGCAATGGGTACTTTTCCATTAGCCGGGTGCCAGTTAAAGGGCAACACTGGGAAATTTCATTAGTGGCCAGTAGTAGCAGTTTTATAAGTGGCCACTTTGTTTAAACTAGTGGACACAATTTTATTTAAAAGTTCTAAACACTAAACTTTTATTAAAATTTTAATTAGTATTAATCTAAAATTAAATAGCCCAAATAAAAAATGTGTTATAAACATATTTCAATAGAAATCCTTGATGAAATGCAAACAAATTTTTACTCTTTCCTTGTAAGAAAGTGACCCCTTAGCTGGTGGCTAGTGCGAATTTTGTCCTTTAACACCAGTGATATATATACATATATATACACATATATTTATATGTAATATATACATGTATGTGTGTGTGTGTGTGTGTGTGTGTGTGTGTGTGTATATGTATATATATCACTGGCGCTCCGCTAGTGGAAAAATACTGTGTAATGTTATCATAGCAAAAATATTGCATATGAAAATTTTGTTATGGGGGGCCCCAAAAATTGAAGTCTGCCCCGGGCCCCTAATGAGCTTAGTCGGGCCCTGCGTAACGCTGACGTCATTTTGCGAATGGCAACACTGGACGATGAAATTTCGGTTTAGCGATTTTTGCTGCTGTAGTTTTTTTAATTTCTAAATATCGTACATTTTTAATTTTTACACTGTTATATAGGAAAAAAAAATCTACTTTCAAATTCAATTTGTTTGAAAACTGCATCTAAATTGACTGATTTATTATAGCATTTAAATTAAATTTCAAGCATGATTAAAAAAAAAAAAAAAAATCTATATAGCTTGCAGACGATTACAAAATATTAATCCGTTTGCATTTTAAACAATATAAAAAGTTCAGCATTTGTTTCCAGCAAATATTCAATAACGAAATTAAGACTTCATTAAGCAATCAATAAAATAGCACAAATAAAACACAAATTTAACAGACATGTAATTGAAATAAGTGCTTAAAACCGCTGAAATTATCACAATAAAACAAACTGCTTTAGATAACGAAATTTTTAACGATTTATTCAGCTATTAACTTCTGGCACGAGGCCAATACGAAAGTACCGCTTTTAATAAATTTCAAAATTTTATTTGAATATATACTTGACATATTTCGTATAAAAATGCTCTTTGGTGTTGTTAGGGGGCAATCTATATAAAATGTAAAAAATCCATTAGAGTTTTCAATTAAAAAAAAAAAAAAAAAAAAAAAAAAATGGTTTTCCAGATATATTCTCTATTCCGGGAAGCCCGGGTTGCATGCCCTAGTAATAAACTACAGTGGAACTTCCCTTTAACGAAGTCCCTATTTAGCGAAGCTTTCTACTTAACGAAATTTTCTGCAGAATCTTGACTTTGCACATCATTAACATGTAAATTAATCTCCATTTTACGAAAAATTTATTCTATATAACGAAGTTTCCTCCACTTTCTTGCGTGTACAGTATTCAAAGGGAGAGGTTGCTGTTGCGATGTATGTATTCATTTATTTCAGCGGACTGAATGAAAATGAACACATTTAAATCATTTAATCAAAACTTACATTTTAATGAAAAAAAGAAAAGGGACACTTCGGTTTTTGTTTACTCTTTGTTTTGTGTTTTTTTTTTTTAGACATTATTCTAATTAAATTAGCCTCATATCTACATTGCATAAAAAAAAAAATGACTGCCCGAATTAAAATACATTTTTCAGATATTTCCATTTTATGTGTACTTTTAATTTTCTGTGGCCTATATGTATACAATTTTCATAAATTTAAGTTGATTTCTATACAACAAATTTTCTTCATAACGAAGTGTTTAAGTGTAACGATAAGACTTCGTTAAATGGAAGTTTCACTGTACTTGTCAAAAAATAAGCGTTGCTGTAATTGTATAATTGGCGCCATGCTGTATTTGACCTGTCTCGGATAATACTTAAGTACAGCGAAAATTTTGCGGTTCTGTCTTAAAAATGGATGAGTTGACAAATGGGTGGTAGCAACTTGTCATGACAGACGTCAGACTCAGCCAAAAACTTGAATTCAAAACAATTTGTATTTTTTAAATCCTGTCAGACGTATTTAAGTGTCGATTCTAAAAGAATTTACAATGTATTTTGAGGTAAGCAATGTTTAACTGGAAACTTAGTTGACATTTCTTCCCCTTACCAATGAACGTAACTGACATACAAAAGGGATTATTATTATTCCTTATCTTCTGAATTCAAAAGAGATACAATAAATACCTCTATCTTTTTTCTTTTACCACTTGAATGAATCTTAATAAAAGCTTGAATACTATACTTTCAAAAGAAACAAGTATTCTATGAGGCTATTCTGAACTTGGGGCATTAGGGCTAATAGATATTCTAGTAATTCCAATGGCTCTATTCCGAACTAAGAAAACAAAAAATTCTGGTTCGAACCGGTTCCAAAAGTAAAAGTATCTTCGTAAAAAAATCCACAACGAAAATCGAAAAAGTAAATAACGACGGTTGTAGAGATCGATCTCAGCTATCCACTGCAAAAAAAAATCGTTTAAAAATATTGAAATGTAAACAACAAGATATTAGAAAATAACTGCCTCATAGGATTAACATTAGCGAGCGGGTGTTTTCGCGTGAGAGGAGAAAACCCTAGTTTTCTTGGCACTACGACTATGATATCGACGTCTATGCATGCATACATAAAAGTTTCAGCTGGTATAAAAGAATACTAGATGGTACCCGTCAAAATTTGACGGTAAATAACTTGAAAGCTCCTTTAGAAATATACTTTTATTTTTAATTAGCTGCTTTTAAATTAATTAAATATTGAACATTTTATGAATTGTTACATTGTGTAAGCGATTTCTATAGATGTAAAACGATAGATTGTGTTGTCAGTCCAGCCTACTCAACTAATGAAGTGAAATAATTTTAAGCTTGTAATTTACATCCTATTATACTTTAATTAATTTAGCAAGAATTTAACTAAAAATATTAATTGAACTATTTATTTTTACTTACTACAGTCTCAAAAATTAAAATATATATACTATATCAATAGTTAGTATTTTTTTTCTTTATTTTTTTTTTTTTAATTACGCGGCTTTTAAAATTTTTCATTAATTTTACTTTTATCAGCCTGACTCTAAAACCCAGATAAACCATGGATATCAAGGTGAATTCTTTTATAATTCTTATATGGATATTTTTGCGCCTTTCTTTTTTCTCTTCTGTTATTATATAACTTTTCCTCCTGAATTAAATATGGCATTATTAAAATGAATTATTGCCAATAAAATTAAAAAAAAACCATTCGACCCATAGCGGGGACCGAACCGACACGATGATAGGAACAGAGAAGAAACACGCGCCTTATACCACTGGGCCACCCACCCTTTTCTCATTCCAGTGTGTTCTAAAACTCGTTAGGTTCGAGATTCAAGTTTACGCATGCGCAAAAAGAGCAAATTCATGTGAAAAATTTATTTGACGAAAATCCCCTTTCCTTTTAATATATAAGATTTATTATTTGTTTTATATTTAATCTCTTTTAGAATGGATCACATAAATCGACACTACTTCCCTATAGCTGATTGATAAATACAGTTTAAGCTGTAATGATTAAAAAAGACTTTATAATTTTCAACAGATTTACCTTGCTTTGTGTCAAATACAACGATATCACGAGAAGTGATAATGACAAAATTATTATGCATCTCTACTAATTTTCGCAATTTCAAACTAAGCAAGGTAAATCTCTTGAAAATTTCATTGAAATATCTTTATTACTGTTAAGTTTTAAGGAAAAATTAAATTTTTAAACCATTCCCTGCTTATGGTGCGAAAACGGCTCCATTTTCTTAAGTAATTTTTTTCTCATAAAAATAAAATGTTTGGATCAACAAAAATATTTTTGTTTGAAACTAACATTTGTTTGAAAAGTTATTGCGACAGGGAATGGTTTAAGAATAATGCCCATCCCATGTTATTTTAATTTTGTTAAAATTTCATTATATCTCGGACAACAATTATTAAATTATTTTCCTAAATCAAAAGGTGAAAGACATCCGATTATATTATATCACTTTTTTATATCGTTGCTGACAAAGTTTATATAAGTGCAGATTATAATTCAGATTAGCATGCCACGCTCTGCATTTTTAAACTCTATATACGTGAACAAAGTTAAATTAACAGAGAGGTCATTTTTGATTTGCTGATATAAATAATATACAGGGGGCTAAAATGTTAAAATTTTAACAGTAATGAGTATGTGTCCATTCCAAAAAATCACGCTAAGTGCAGGTAATGTTAAGATATTTCTAATTTTTTAGAAAGTTCATTGCCCCGACGATAATTTAAAAGTTCCATTAAGGAGGTTCTCAAAATCCCTGCTCAACAGCACGGAACTTTGACTTATTTTTAAACGTAAAGGCATAAAATTGCTGATTATTGAAGCCACTTGGAATCGAATAGCATTTTTCCTTTTTTAATAAATAAATTATTTATGGAGCTATAAGCGGTTCTTGTCATGTGACGACAAGTTTTTCTTTCTAGCGTTGCCGCGTCAGAAATTCGGTTCAAAACGCCGACTTTTGACAGTATTTTCTGAATGATCTGCCTTTACCAAAAAATGGAAAATGCTATTCGATTACACAGTTTCTGAATAAACACATGCCAATTTCATGCGTTTCCGAACAAAAATGATTTCAGAAATGTATCAGAGAGTAGATCCTTTGGATTTGAGAACAGCCTTAAAAAATCTATATGTAAAATTTATTTAATACGTCTATAAATAAAAAGTAGATATACTTTGCTTTACCTTACTTAAATTACTAATAATTACCGATTTAATAAACCATTTTTAATGAACTAATATTTTCTAAATTCATCTTTTTAACACTTTCCAACCTAGTTGAAAAGTGTTTATGACTTCGGTTTGTCTGGCCGTCTGCCGTGCTCTAACTCCCGTAAATATGCTCGGATTGCCCTGCAATTTTTATATGTTATTGTCGTTATCTATAGCATGTTCCCTATTTCAACTGAAGTGTCTAGCACTTAGTTTTTTTACAGGGACACTCAAAAGAATTCCGTTACATTACGGTCTATGGGGAGAAATCATTTGCGGTTTATTTTAATGATGTTACACAATTTCAAACACACTGTAATTGATATATATCACTAAGGTGCAGTACAAGAAGCTTAATATGGAATAGGGTGTGCATAGCACTTAGAGTTACTTTACAGGGACAGTCAAAAGAATTCCGTTACATTACGTCTATGGAGAAAAATCGTTTGCGGTTTAATTAAATAATGTTTCACTATTTTAAACGCATTGAGATTTATGCATTACAACAAGGTTACTAAGGTGCATTACAAGAGGCTTACAACAGAATATTGTGTGTATAGCAGTCATCGTTCATTTACAGGGACACACAAAAGAATTCTCTACTGTCTGTGAAAAATAATTAATGGAAGTGTGTTTCAAGTTGCTGAACGCGATTTTAAATTTAACTCACTTTTTTTCTATTACTTGGTGTGTATAAATTCTGTAGATCATATACAGGGCAGCACAAAAGTTCGTGAACACATTTCCGCTTATTGACAGAAACTCCAGAAGGAGAATTTTAAACTGTGCTACGCGTTTCCTAACTAAACTAAAATTTAGCATCCTATGTAGTATATATACAAATCTATAGATCCTATACAGGGCTGAATAAAAGTATTCGGATATTTTTCCGAATATTATATATGTTGGAAATATATGTTGGGAATTCCTGAAATTACGTTTTTAAATATGTTATACGTTTTCCAAATTGTTTACTTAGATGTTGTCTTTCAGCTTCTTAAACGGTAATTATTTGTAAAATTATTTTGGAAGCGTTGGAAAGTGTTACATAATCTATGCTTGACGCATGATTTTTCGTTTTTTTTTAATAACAACATAAATTTTGTAAATTATCTTGAAATACTAAGGGTGTCTTTGAAAGTGTGTGAATAAACACTAATAAAATTCTAAGCGAAAAATTTGGATTTAGTTCACCATGACTCCAGTGGAAATATTTATTCCTTTGCATATAAATATCTTGTATATAAGTTCCTTTCCCCGTAACTAAGATTTCCCGGATTTCTATCAATAGATTTTTCCTCTCACTGTTTAATTTTCTGATCATTTCTTAAATTTAACTTTTTGGTTCAGATTCTATTACACATCTTTTTTGAGTGAATGTATTGCGACCCCATCATGTGGTCTTTACAATACTGACATATTTATTATTTCTTGGTATTTTAAGTTTCGGCTTTGCGTTACTTATAACAAAAACAAAATAAATAAATAATAATAATAAAATAAATAAATAAATTTCTTTGGAGATATCTCTAGCCTTTTAAGTGTATGGATGTTCTGATCTGAGAACACAGACTAACGTCGAACGTGTACGCAGAAAATAATTACAAATTTGCAGAAAATATAACTTCATAAAATAATTTAGATAACTAAATAAAATAAACCTTTTCTCCGCCCGCCTTCATTTACTAGTATGAACTGTGAATTTCATTTACTAGTACGAATTTACTAAGCAATCATAAATTTAATGCAGATTAAATTTAGGATAACATCACTTTATCCTGAATCAGTGAACTTGTCAGATTTTGATTTTTTTTTTTTTTTAAATCTATTATAAACGACCCACGAATATATTACTTAGGAATAAGTTTATAAAATGAAGTTATACTCGTTTAGAAAACAAATTTATTCATGTGTGCTTCAGAAGTAGATATGATTTAGCAGACTTTTTAACTTTTTTTTTTTTTTTTTTTTTTTTTGGGGGGGGGGGGGGAGGGGGCAATTGTGTTTGCAGGCAGTTAGTTCCCTATTTTGTACGACTTTAAAACTTGCTAAGAGGAATAGAAAGCAGGGGTCTGTCCAGACATTACTCTCAGGTTCCTGTTTTTGTGAAATTGTGAAACAGCTTTTTAAATTTGTGAAAAACTTAGTCTTAATTTTGTAAATTTGAGAAGATCGTTATATTCAAGTTCATTTTTAATACATTTTTAAGAAGATACATGTTTGTAAAATAGACATATTTTCTTTATATATGTAAAAGTGACAGTCAGATTTTACTTTTAAATGATTAAATTTGTGAAAAGTTCAATTTGGAAAGGGAAACGTTTTGTGAAAGGTCTATTTTTAAGACAACAAATTTTGTGAAGAGTCCTGTTTTAAGGTGAAAAGTTTTGTGAAGGGTCCTGTTTTGAAATGAAAAAAATTGTGAAGGGTCCTTTAAAGGACCAAATTTCTTCCTAAACAGATCCCTGGCAAGAGACCGGAAAAAATGAATTTTAGTCAGGTTTATGTCTTAACAGGTTATATTGCATTGCATTCTTTTCGCCAACACTATAAAATGTTTCCCCTTTAGGCAGGATTTCGTTATAGACCGGGTATATTTGTTTTCACAGGTTTTACTGTGCTGTGATTCCAATGTTGCAATGGGGTGGATTTAGGGTTTAAAACTTACCAGAATACTAAAATTAGAGAAATAAAAAAACACAACCATACAGAAAAATTTAAATTTGGTTTCCAGGATTCATAATATGTATATGCGAGTTGCTGGTGATGCTATTTCTCTCAGTCTCAACCACTTTTACTATGTTATGCCAGAATAAATTTTTAATGAAAGCACCTGCAATTAATAAAATTTTAACAATACACAAGAATGAGCAAAGCTCACACCGGAGGCAAAAAAGATACACCCTATTTTCCAACAAGTGCCCAAATGCCAGTACTCAGTATAACAACATCCACCTGTGGGATAAGATCACAGGTTGCATGGTAAATGCCTTTTGTCCGACTACACCACTCTTCTCACCAGCTGAAGTTGATCCTTCCCCAGATCATAAAATCATGCCCCAAAGAGGGAAAGTTCTGCACTTATATAAACTTTATCAGTAACGATATAAAAAAAAGTGATAATAATCGGATGTCTTTCACCTTTTGATTTAGGAAAATAATTTAATAATTGTTGTCCGAGGTATAATGAAATTTTAACAAAATTAAAATAACATGGGATGGGCATTATTCTTAAACCATTCCTTGTCGCAATAACTTTTCAAACAAATGTTATAGTTTCCAACAAAAATATTTTTGTTGATCCAAACATTTATTTTTATGAGAAAAAAATTACTTAAGAAAATGGAGCCGTTTTTTCACCATAAGCAGAGAATGGGTTAAAAATTTAAAAAAGTCCTTCCGGCCTGTACCGGGAGGAAAAGGTAGCTTTCCTATATCTACGTTTTAAAATTTTAGCTAATGTTACACGAAAACAGCAAGCTAAAATGCAAAGAAACGTTTACAAAAGATTCGTTAATACTGAATTTGAATAAGAAATTCGTCAAATTATTGAGCAATAGCCAAATTGGCTTCATTTATGAAGACTTATTTTGATCGCCAAATTTCGCGATATTTCGCCAAATGTCGCCGATTTTGGCGCTAACGGATATGAATATATAGTTTTATGAGTATGATTGGGAAAATTATTACAACAATGAAAGAAAATAATTTGCGAGTAACCGCGTTAATGTGCTGTTTTGTTTCAAAATGTCAGCCACCCTAGAATTTCAAACTGCTCTATCTCAGCCATTTTTTAAGATAGAGGTAAACCAAAAAAAGCTCTGGAATCCTTGTATCAAGGCCTAACACGTAATTAAAAAATAAATTTGAATTTTTAACTTTTTTGTATAGTTATTTTAGATTTTAAGTTAATTTAAATCTTTAAGTGGCCGCCATCTTGAAACAAGATGGCGGACCAAGCTGGCCAACGAACTCGGTCGAGACATTAGTGACCTTAATACACACAATTAGTTTCATCAAAATCGATTCATAAATACGGGCGTTATCGTATGACATAGGTCAGATATATATATATATATATATATATATCTATATATATAAATCAACATTTGGACGGAGGGTGGTTTTGGGGTCTGGGGGTCATGATCGGTGAAAATATATCGAAATTTTCCGGAACTGCTTTCCTCCGAACGGCTGCAATAGGTAGCTTTATACTTTTTTGTATTGAAAGCTACCTAATAATAAAGAAAACTACAACAGGAATTCAAATCATTATTTTCGAATCACTTACTTAAGGATATTCTCAAATCTAAACTGGCTACTTTGACACATTTTTACTTACCCATCATACGTAGTATAGGGTAAGTCTTGTAATCGTTTTGAAAATAGAAAATTTTTTTTTGACGGATTTACACGTTTCAGACACTGGAGATTCCGAAAAACATATTTTTAGAAAAAAAATTTTGCCGTCCGTCTGTGTGTCTGTAAACGCTCTATCTCCCGAACAAATTGAGATAGAGACTTGCAATTTGGTATGTACTTAGTATGTAATAATGGGAAGAAGCCTATTTCATTTCGATAACCTCGATTAACCGGAACATTTTTTTTCGGACTCTCGAAATATTCGTTCTGATGAAAGGTAAATAAAAATTTTCGAAATTGTTTATTTTAAGGAGTAAATATAAAAGACAATAAAAAAAAAACATAAATTTTACATACAGAATGAAGTCGATCGGATAATGAGTTGCCGAGATATTTGTAATCCTATTTTCCACACTCTTCGATTTTTTATGACCCTGTATTTCATCCAAATTTCACTTCAAATATATATTTTAATTGGATATTTGACGCTTAATCAGATGCAATAAACCGCTAGTTAATAGGAGTATTATTTTTGGAGTTATAAGGAAAAACCTCTTTCAAGCAATTCAGTAATCGAGCCTTTTTATGACGTCATCAAGTCACGATTTTATTTGAATTGCAATGCATTTTATAAGTAGTTTACACATTTTTATTTTAATATTTTACATTATACATATACATACATGATGGGTAAGTATTACGGTGGCCCCCAACGACTAGTTTAATTCATTTTTGTTCACAAGCGTATCAATTCCAAAGGGTGCTTGCTCTTTTTAAGAAACTATGTAATCAAACTGCTTTTTTTAAGGTTTTTCAGTAATTTTTTTCAAAAAAAATGCTGACAAAGTTCAAACGGAATTTCAGAAAGCAGCAGCGCTGGACAGAAAAAAAACTGCCACGTTGAGACAACAATAGTTTATAACCCAAAATGAAATCCCATTTATCGGAAAAAATCTGTTCGATTATAAATCAAATTCAACAATCATGCCTGCAAGTATCATGTTTTTACTTTTAAAAATAAGTAAGGAAATTTTTCGGAAAGTTCCGCGATGTTGAGCGTGATATTTTTAACAACGGCAATTTTGGCAGCATTTTCTGAAATTTTTTTTGGTTTTACCGAAAAGGCTGTTTGCAAATCTAATGGGGAAGGGGGGGGGGGCATTGTGAAAAATAAAGGTTATTTTTATGAAAATTATTATATTCTTGTGAAAAATAACATTTTGTAACAAAAGTGGAAATCCAGTTACTCAAATTCGAACCAAGCATTTATTAACAAAGACTTTTTTAAATTCTTTTGCTCAAGTTTTCCTTTCTGGTGAACTTGTATGTTTACAAATTGCACATTTTAAAACGTCATAAAATAATAAATTAATTAATAGTAAGTTTTTATGGAAGAGAATTTTGTGAAAGGTTCTATTTAATAAAAGGAATTTTGTGAAGAAACCTGTTTTATTATAAGAAATTTCGTGAAGAGGTTCATTTTGTCAAATCAATTTTTGTGAAGGGACCTTAAATAAACCCCAAATTTTGCCTGTATTGGCCCTTGGCTAAAGTGAAGTGGCGTTGAATAATGGATATCTATAAAAGAGTGCGACAATAGTCTAACTGCAAAAAGAAAAAAAAAATTGAGTGGAAATTGTTCAGTAAGATATTTAGAAGGTTGATTATTTATTGTTGTTAGAACATAACATATAAAACAGAAGAAAAAGGGGGGTAAGGAGTTTTAAAGATTTTAAGCTATTTGTGTGCTCAAGAGGAACAATAGAGGGGAGGTGGAGATTTAGAGTGTGGGTGCAGGAAATTTAGATGGCTAATTATTTAGTTTTATAACAAGACAACAAACATACCTAAAATTTAAAAAATAATGTAAAAAGTAAATCTATATCTATATATATATTTGTCTTACGTGGCGCGAAAAAAGGGCTGAATTTGTAACTTATGGTTTGGCAACAACTGTAGTTTCCAGAGCTCAGACCAATGAACAGACAAGATTGTGTTAGATCAGCTCCGCCTCCGTCCAATATGGCGGTCAGTGTGAGAGTAGTGAAATCATAGAATGAAACTCAAACTTGCAATTATTAAAAATAAAATAACATGTACGTAATCCAAAGCGTCTGAGATGATTCCTCATTTTAATTATGAGCAATATCGTTAATTTCAAATGAATTCTCAACTCTGATTTAGAATTCATTTACGAATTTCAAACACTCAAAAGACGGAGAAAAAAAAATCAACTGTCCAGATATCACCTGCCGCCATCTGTTGGTGTATTGATGAAATAAAACAAACTATCTTCCTATAACGTATTTTTTTTTCTAATGAATTTAAGTCGTGCTGTACAAAAAATCCTTTTTTCATAGTATTTAAATGATTTATATGTCCATTGGTAGCGCCAAATAAATGCATTTTCAGTTGTGTTTTCAATGGAGAATTACTCTTTTACATTAAAATAAATTGTCAATTTCATATGTTCAAATGTTTTATGGTAGAACTTATTCCGGCTAGAATTGCTGTAAAAAAGGGGCGAGCGAGCGAAGCGGTCTCAATGTGAATTGCTTCGCAATTCACAGGGGGTTGGCGAGCGTTAGCGAGTAGGGGGCTCAGCCCCCTAGTATATAAATATTTGTCTTATGTGGCACAGAAATAGGGCTGAATTTCTACCTTATCGTTGGCAACAACCGTAGTTTCCAGAGCTCAGACCAATGAACAGACAAGATTTTGTTAGCTCCGCCTCCAATATGGCGGTCAGTGTCAGAGCATTGAAACTCAAGCTAGCAATTATTAAAAATAAAATAATATGAACGTAATCCAAAGCGTCTGAGATGATTCCTCATTTTAATTATGAGTAATATTGTTAATTTCAAATTAATTCTCAACTCTTATTTAGAATTTATTTACGAATTTCACTCGCACAAAAAATCGGAGATAATAAAATATAAGCTTTCTAGAATGCCCCTGCTGCTGTTTTATTGAAGTAAAAATAATTTCTTTTTCCGAAATCTATAATCAATTAGAATAATACAATGTCGAACGAAATTTAAACAATCATTGATGATGAACTATCTTCCTACCACGTAGTTTTTTTTTTTTTTTTTTTTTATGAATTTAAGCCATGCTGTACAATATTATAGGTGCAATAAGTTTTAAACTAATTATGTTTCCAAGATCCTTTTTTCATAGTATTTAAATGATTTATATGCCCTTTAGTAGCATCAACTAAATGCATTTTTAGTTGTGTTTTCAACGGAGTTTTCAATTACTTTTTCACATTAAAAAAATTGTCAATTTCATATGTTCAAATGATTTATTGTAGTACTTATTCCGGAGAGAATTACTAGAAAAATAAAAAGGGATGAGCGAGCGAAGCGATCTGGGATCGCGTAGCGGTCTCAATGTGAATTGCTTTGCAATTGACGGAGGGTTGACGAGCATTAGCGAGTAGGGGGCTGAGCCCCCAAGTAATTTTAAAATTTGAGAATTATGGGAGCAAAGGTGAAGAAATAGAAATTTTGGAGAAAGAGTTATTAAAATGATTTTTTTTTTTTCATTTACTGCTAAGTACCAAGATGAAAAATAAAGGTTTTAAAAGATTTCAAACTTAATGTGCTCGTTGCTGGGGGTGGGGGAGAGCAGCAAAAGAGTAAGTGGCGATTTCAAGACAGATTTCAATGATTAACTATTTACTGATCCAATAAAGTATAAAAAAAAAAAGAAAAGTGCCCAGTTAAACTAATGGCATTCGCACACAGGCAACACAGGCTATTCGCACGATTTGTATATTATACTCTTATTTCAAAGAATAATTCCCCTCGAAAAATACAATAAATTAAGAGGGGGTATTAACCCCTCCTGCTCCCTCACTTTATGATTAAAAAATAATCGCCCAAAACTAATCAGGGAAGCTGCCCTATCACAATGTACCTATATACAAATTTTGAAGCAAATAAGATAATTCTGCATGAAAAACCCATTTATCAAAATTAAGGGGGGTTAGCCCCCATTTCTCCTCTTTATACTTAACCAATGAATCCCCAAAACTAATCAGGGAAGCACCTTATCACAATGTACCTATAAACAAAATTTGAAGTAAAACAGATATTTTTATCAAGAGTTATCGCATTACGTACATACATACAGAACAGGCGGACGGCACATTAGCTCTCCGGCTTTGATAGCCTGTGACCTAGAAAAACTAGGACAGAAAACTAACTAAATCAAAAGTATTAAAAATTTTTGACTTTTTGTGGTGTAGGTGGACGAAAGAATACTTTTATTGAAAAAGGGTGGGGAGGGGAAATTTTGATATACTTTTTACAAAAGAAGAAATCCAATAAAATACTGAACATTCTCATCTGAAATACCAGTGTGAATGGTGTACGACTGAACACAACATCAACCGTTCAGCAACGTGAATAACAATGTAGCCTGCTTTGTCAAAAGAATCCAGCTCTTGAAATTTTGTAACTTTGATCATTTCTTCCTTTACCAAATGACTTTTTTTTTTTTTGGCGATTTTTGTAAAATTCCCTTTTTATAAAATGTAATTTTGTGAAAATCTTTTTTTTAAATCAATCACAATATTAAGAAGTAGTTTATATATACATTAAAAATCCAGAAGATAAAAAAAAAAAAACATAATTAAAAGCATTATTTGTGAAATAATATTGATAAACTTAACTATATTCATCCACAGAAGAAAAAAATTATGTAAAACCAAAAACAAAATGCCAACTTTTAAGGAATATGTAGTAACTTTTGGAGTTAATTTTTCTTTTTACCTATATGAGAAAAGATGTTTATATTGGAAGGCAAAAAAAATATTTTACACTTTTTTTTCTTTTATCATTTTTATGGACTCTAAAATTGACATAACAATTTACATTATCATTAAAATTATCAAAAAGTCTTCTATAAAGAAGTCTAGCATGTCTACATGGTATCTATCATCTATCACCATGAAGAGTTCCCTCTAGGCCATTTTTTAAGGGCCTGCCCTTTTAAAAATTAACAAAATATATCCTGCTCTTTTTAAAAGTAGTATAACCACTTCAAGTTCAAACAAGAGATTTCTAGTACAAATTTTCTCCATATTACAGTATTTCTAAATCTGTGTATCCGAGAACTTGCAAAAATTATAGAATTCTCTTTTTTCTATAGGAAAAACATGGGAAATTATTAAATCATGTTGCAATTTAATTGTACTTTTTTATTTTTAATTCATAAAATCATTCACAATTAATGTTGTTACCTTATTCTTCCTTCCTTAAAAATTACATATTTCATGTCCTTAAAAACTACTTTTCTACTGAACTGGTGTATTTTTTAGTGACTAGCACCCTGTCCTTTTTCTTTCTAGAGTGCTATTGTTTAACCCTTTTAAATAAAAAAGTGGCCACTGATAAACTGGCCACTAATGAAATTTCCTAATTTTGCTCTTTAGCGTAATGGTAAATCTTTTGCAGTCTGTAGAGACTGCAATCAGAAAAATGCAATTTCAAGTAATTAATTTTCAGTAATCAATAAAAAAATGATGGTTAAATAAAAGTTTATGATTTGTTGCTCGATTGGTTACTGGTAAATGACTTTGGCAACACGATTTAATGAATAATAGAAATTGAACATTTTCTTAGTTATGTATATAAAAGTTAAACTAAGCCTATTGGTCTTGAAAGTAAACATTGTAGATATAGATGTATATAAAAGTTAAACTAAGCCTATTGGTCTTGAAAGTAAACATTGTAGATATAGAGCTTTGTAATATAAAATAATCCCCCCCTCCAGAAAACACATATTTCTGTTTTTTTTTTCAGGGATCACTCTAGAGAGTTTAAAGGGGGGCGGCTTACACTCATGCCCTTTTTACATAAAATCCCACCCTCCTTGCCCTTTTTCCAGGTAGAATTCTACCCTCCTTGCCCTTTTTTCAGGTAGAATTCACCCTCTTTTTATTCCTGGGTAGAATCCTGCCTTGTTTGTGTTGTACTTTCAGAAATTCTTTACCTATCTTTTATTTTTAGAATGCTAGTATGGTACTTCAGGAGTACTCTTCTTTCCCTCTTTATTTCTCTGTGAAATGCCCTGGTATGTCTAATCTTTGACTTGGAGTAATTCATCTTTTCCATTGAACAAGCCATAAAGGGTAACTAAGGGTCATTGATTAATTTGACCTTCTTTGGTATAATATAGTATTCGATCAGGCATTCTAGCCTTTGACCACATGATAACTTACAAAAGTTCTATAAAAAATTTTGAGAAGTAGCTTTAGAACTTTTATTTTGTAACTTTTTAAAAACTAGTTTTGCTAAAACCAGGAAAAGTTATCGTGTGAATAAAAGTTTTAGAGAGAGAGGTTTTTTAATATCGTAGGAAAAGTTGAAAATGACCGTGAATATAGTAAACAATTTTACAATAAAAATCGAGAACATAAGTTTCATTTTGCTATTTTTAATACTTTTTAAACAGTGAAGTTATGGAAATTAGAAATGTTATTGGATTTTTTAAATTAGGGAGTACTTTAAGCTGTTGCCAGACTTCTCTCCAAGTGCCCTTCTCATAAGTGTATATTGGTATATACACTTATTACAGAAATGCCCTTTTTATGAAATGATGCGCCTTTTTCAACAAAATTGCCCTTATTATGAAATGTGCACCCTGCCCTTTTTTATGTTCTAGAATGATCCCTGTTTATATTGCTCAAAGTGTTACACTCCCTTAATTTTGTTCACATGGAAGTTTTAATTAATTTGTAATTTAGATAATTCTAACATTTTGTGTGTTTCATTGGAATTAAGAGTTTTGTACAGGCAAAAACTTCTAGATGAAGATCACACAATTTTATATTATATGATGGTACAGTAGTGTTCATGATAGTTCAGTAGTTTTAAAAGGGGCAGTGTGGATTTATCAAAAGAGCATTTTATTTGACTCTCATTGTATTATTTGCACTTACAGCATAGCATACATTACGTATTGAATTGCAAAACAAGAAACAAGTTAATGTGAAAGAAATTATATAATATGTTGCTTTAATTGCTAGTATTTATGTTTTTTAAAACACATTTAAACTGTATTCTACATTTAAAAAAGACCAAAAAATAAATAAAATAATAAACCTGTAAAAATTACAAGTTGTAAAGTTTATGATAGAAAAAGGATAGCAAGCATTCTCACTTCTAAAAAGGGGGCAGGTGTATCACCCCTTAAAAAAGAAAAAATAAAAGTCAAAATACAACAGCCTTTAAAAAACATTAACAGAAAAATTGTGGTACAGGAACTTGTTTTGAGATTTGTAATGATTGCATGCATGCTTTATCTAATGAAGAGAGGTATAAAATTGTTTTATTTTAAAGCATTTGTAGAAAGTAAAGCTGTTTTTCAGTTCTAAGTCCTAGTAAAACAGCAGTCCATTTGTATTTAGGACAAAATATCCAATCACATTCCAAATATTTTTATGATTCATTAAATTAAGGAGACAATATTTTAAAACACATTAAAAACTAAATTTTTATTTTTTATGTTAAATAAAAGCAATTTCAATTCTGAATAATTTGATAAGAAACTTATGTTTATATTTACATACCATTTTATTAAAAAAGTATTATTTTTAAAGTGCATATCTATAAGCAGGGCTGCACAGAGGAGGAAGGGCTGTACAAGTTATCTGGGACAGACTTGCTTAAAGAGCATCTCCAAATGTGTCTGAGAGAAAAAAAAAAAATCCACTTCTTTGTAAAGCTTTTAAAAGTTAAAATAACAAAATAAAAAAATTACTTTTTTCTTTAAATATATCATTCTAGGACCTATGACCAATTTTTCCCCTATATTTTTTTTATATAAAATTTAAGCAAGTGTGTATTTCATTTAAAAAGAGTAATTATTCAAGATTTTTTTATAAAAAAAAATTTCTAATACAATACTAAGGGCTTAGATTTATATAAAAACTGACGTCTGCAGACTGGCTCTGTTGGCCTGTTAAATATACTGGTCTAGGGCATTTGACCACAATTTTCCCCCTACATTTTGTTCATAGTAGTGTTAAAATTTTAAGCAAGTGTGTATTTCATTAAAAAAAGTAAATATTCAACAGTTTATGAAAAAAAATTTCTAATACAATACTAAGGACTTAGATTTATATAAAAACCGAGGTCTGCAGACTTGCTCTGTTGCCTTATCTATAATTTTTCTTTCAAATCATAAGTTTTAAACACTTGTACTTTAAAAAAGTAATTTTAATATTGTATATTTACAATCACAGTATGAAATGTCTTGAAAATTTACAATTTCTATAAATGGAATCTAAGATTTTTATATATAAACAATCGTTTAATATTAAAATTTCCAAAATCAATAAAATAATTTAACATTAGTAGAATTTTCCAAGCATTTTCAATCATAATTTTATTTTCTAATTTTTTTTTTTTTTTTCTGCCCTCTACGAGATATGCTCACCAACTCCAGTCCAGACTCTGCAAGCTCTAAAAACATGCTAATTTGTTGTTTTTAAAAGACTAAGATTATGGAAGATTGAATGATATTATCATGACCACAGGCAGTCTTCTAATCGGGTTGCCATTCATTTAACTGTGACTGGGAGATTTTTTTGGAACCCAAGGATGCAATCACCACTATTTTTCGTGATGAAGTAAGATTAATAACACATTTGAAAATCAGGTTGTATAAAATGATTAAGTAAAAAGTGTCACTGCCTCCCGAGCTTTTATGACGACACTATTAGAAAATTGTTTGAAACAAGACATTTTAAGTGCGTCATTTTAAATATTTATTATTTGGGCTTTCTAAAATCTTTTGACAGTGGGTCAAACAGTAGGCATTTCAAATTATTAATTAAATCTATTCAGATAATGAAATTTATAATAAAATTTTTTAAAAATGATTCGACACTGTATACTACAATCTACTCAAGTATGTGCTTGCAAAAGATTAGTTTATATTTTTTTATATGCAATAGTTTTTGTAGTACACAAGGGTCAATCCAGGCAAAATTTGGGGCCTATGTAGGGCCCCTTCACAAAATTCCTTTTACTAAAATAGTCCCTTTCACAAAGTTCTATTCCATAAAAGTTACTATTTATTAATTATTTTGTGGTGTTCTAAAATGTGTAATTTCTAAACAAACAAGTTCACCAGAGAGAAAAGCTCCAGAAAAAGGGTTTAAAAGAGTTTTTATTTATAAATGCTTGGTTCACATTTGAGTAACTGGAATTCAACTTTCGTTACAAAATGTTATTTTTAACAAAAATATAATAAATTTCGCAAAAATAGCCTTTACTTTTCACAAAATGCCCCCCCCCCCCCCCAAAAAAAAAAAAAAGAAAAGGAAAAACCTGCATCGACTCCTGGTATAAGCTGAGAAAGTGAAAAGGTCACATATTATGGTAGTAGCAGCATTAGTTCCTTTCCCTTTTTTTGAATAAGGAAACACTTGTGCTTATGATTTTTTATCCTTTGCTTCATACTGTTAATCAAACTCAGATGTATAAATAATGTTAAAACTAATTGATTTAAAAGAAAGCTTATTTAAACATTCATTTTGTGTTTACTATTTTTTAATCAAAAACACAAACATAAATAAATATTGTATCAACATGTTTATAACTAAAATGGCTTGCTTAAAGTTAATTTATAAATTAATAGTTCGATTTCTTAACACATTTAAGGTGTCCTGTCCCCTTAACTTTTCAATGCATGTTGTAGCTGATCTACATAGCCATTTCCTTCATATGTATTAAATGGGAGTTTATTTTTTCCAATAATTGCATTTCATATCCATTTGTATATATTCATATTTCACCATCTAACAGTAAAGAATGGTTAGAGTAATTGCAACAGAGATAAGCTTTAATGTTCAATTAAATAAAACAAATGGTGCATTTAAGGGATAAAGTTTAGACTGTATACTATATCAGAGGAAAATTAAACTCTTTTACAATAAAATACAACATTCGTTCTCTCTTCCATCAAACAAAATTATGCTGATTGACAAAATACAGGATGAGTCATAAGTATCCATACACGGGAAAAATAAACATAGAACCATTTTTTTTTTAATATGTAATATGCTATATTCGTGAACAGCAGGAATAGCAATACGATTTAGGTAATAAATGCGATTGCCAATTTGTTGCTCTTCATTCAAATGCATTTTTAAGATAAGTGAAATATAAAAAACAAAATTTTAAAAACCGTATGTAATGTATGGAAACTTATAGCCCACCTTGTATACACACTACACAGACACAAACAAAACGTAAATGTATATGTTGACAAACAAAAATGTAATTAAAACCTGCATGGTAAGGTAATAGCAATTAGTTAATAATAAAAATGTAAACACACCTGTCTAAAATACATTCCTGGAAGGCCCATATTATCGTACATAGTTCCAGATATCATCCGACCAGCGGTTGTCGTTTGTCCTTCGGACATCGCGGGACTATCACCATCGCCAAACATAAACATCACGAAGGTTTGTGGCACCACGCTGACTGGCTCGGCCGAGAAATCCCGTTCGCCGACTTTCCGGAAGGAATGAAGGAAGGCGGGAGGGGGGGGGGAGAAGAGAAAAAGAAAAAAGAGGCGGGGACGATGAATGAATGCTCTCGTCGAATAGGAAAAGAATTTTCAGACTTGGAATATAAAAGTTGAAAGGATAGAAGAAAAATATTTTCAGAGTTTACCCATGGCAATTCTCTTCTCCAAAGCATATGCAATGTTGCAAAATGAATGAAAAATGAAGCGAGTAATTTGTGATGTTTCAATACCTGAGTAATTACTCACAAATGATTTTAGGTACAGATTTTACCCTATAATCCGATATCCTCTCTTTTAAAAATGTACTTTACTTTAAATAACTATGCTACAAAGATCATATTTGACCCTTTTTAAAGGTTTTAAAAAAATTACAATATTTTTTCGCAATTTAATGAACTTTTTAATAATTTTAGCAATTGTTCGATTAAAAACTTATCTTTTGCTAAACTACGGTATGTCTAAAAATTTGCATTATAAAAAAACAGATTGAAAACAAGAGAAAACAAGAACGAAAAATCATGCGTCAAGCATAGATTATGTAGCACTTTCCAACGCTTCCAAAATAATTTTACGAATCATACTCTTTTATAAGCTAAAAGATAACATCTAAGTAATCCGAATACTTTATTCAGCCCTGTATAGGATCTATAGATTTGTATATATACTACATAGGATGCTAAATTTTAGTTCAGTTAGGAAACACGTAGCACAGTTTAAAATTCTCCGTCTGGAGTTAAATAATACGGAAATGTGTTCCCGAACTTTTGTACTTCCCTGTATAGGATCTACAGAATTTATACACACCACGTAATATACAAAAAGCGATTTAAAATTAAAATCGCATTCAGTAACTTAAAACGCACTTCCAGGAATTATTGTTAACATACAGTAGAGAATTCTTTTGTGTGTCCCTGTAAATGAACGATGACTGCTATACACACAGTATTCTGTAGTAAGTCTCTTGTAATGAACCTTATATAAATTTCAATGCGTTTAAAATAGTGAAACATTATTTAAATAAACCGCAGACGATTTTTCTCCATAGACGTAATGTAACGGAATTCTTTTGACTGTCCCTGTAAAGTAAGTATAAGTGCTATGCACACCCTATTCCATATTAAGCTTCTTCTAATGCACCTTAGTGATATATATAAATTTCAATGCGTTTAAAGTATTGAAACATTATTTAAATAAACCGCAAATGATTTTTCCCCATAGACCGCAATGTAACGGAATTCTTTTGAGTGTCCCTGTAAAAAAACTATAAGTGCTACACACTTCCGTTGAAATAGGGAACATGCTATAGATAACGATTATAACATATAAAATTTGCAGGGCAATCCGAGCATATTTACGGGAGTTAGAGCACGGACAGACGGCAGACGGCCAGACAAACCGAAGTCATAAACACTTTTCAACTAGGTTGGAAAGTGTTAAAAAAGAACGCTTTTTTTTGGGGGGGGGGGGGTCGCTTCTAAGTTTTTGTCGTAGAAGCTGGGGCGCCATTTCAAAACTTTCTTTGGGGAGTGGGGGCAAATATTTCTTTTGATCCTCTTATGCACAGCTGAGTAGAGTTTTATTCTCATATATACAGTGTCTCACATAAGTGATGGGACACTTGTGCTTTACAAAAGGAAACTAATCAAATAAATTAAAAAAACATGTACACATTTTTTTGTGGGTGTGTTTCATACTTAAATTTAGTAAAAATTATTACATAACATACATTTTGTCAAAATATTAAAATATTAATTTAATAAAAATACAAATGTTTAGAACGGAGCAAAAAATAGCTCACATAAGTGATGGGACACCATTATATATGCAACAAAAATCGTCTGAAATAAGCAATAAAAATATTTTTTGGGGTTTTATTTTTACTTAAAAGCAATTGGCAATAATTTATAAAATCGTCTGCAGTATTTCTCTCCAGTTTGTTTTGGAATTTTTGTGTTTTTTAGCTCTGTGTAGCCATGAATGCTAAACGAAAAGAAACTTCGCCTGAAATTCGAAAATTAGTTATTAATTTGCATATTGAACGTGGAAAATCTATTAGAAAAACTGCTGAAACAGTTAACTTGAGTCGTTCAACAATTTTCAATATCATTAAACGATATAAAAAGAATCATATGATTCAGGATAAAAGAAGACCTGGCCGACCATCAAAGCTATCCAATGGAATAAAGCGAATTATCGTTCGAAATATTAAAAAAAATCCAAGAATTAGTGCTTCAAAAGTTGCTGCTGATTTACAAGCATTATATGGAATAATTGTTAATCCTGAGACTATTAGAAGGGTAATTCGATCTGCTGGATATCACGGTAGAGTAGCCAGGAAAAAATTTTTCGTAAGTGAAAAGAATAGAAAACTCAGACTAGCTTTCGCAAAATCCAACATAAATAAGAATTCTGATTACTGGAATAAAGTTATATTTGCTGATGAGAGTAAATTTAATATATTTGGTTCTGACGGTAGAATCTTGGTGTGGAGAAAACCCAGGGAAGAATTTCGCAAACAGAACTTGGTACCAACAGTAAAACATGGTGGAGGAGGAGTTATGGTATGGGGGTGTATGTCGTCCGCTGGAGTTGGTAATCTTGTTTTTATTGACAGTATAATGGATCAGTACAAGTATATTGATATTTTAAAGAAAAATTTGAAATCTTCAGCACGAAAATTGAACCTTCATAACGATTTTAAATTCTACCAGGACAATGACCCCAAGCACACTGCTCTGAACGTTAGACTCTGGCTGCTATATAACTGTCCTGAAATAATAAAAACACCACCACAATCTCCAGACTTAAATCCCATAGAGAATATTTGGCAAGAATTGGAATCAAGAATTCGCAAACACACCATTTCTTCAAAACAACAACTAAAATCGGTGCTTCAAGAAGAATGGGGTAAAATCACTCCAGAAATCACAAAAAAATTAGTCGAATCCATCCCAAAAAGATTAAATCATGTTTTAAAAGTAAAAGGAAATCCAACAAAATATTAAAACCTTTTAAAAAGTAAAATTTTTGAATAAATATTTGATGGAAAAGTAAGTGTCCCATCACTTATGTGAGCCATTTTTTGCTCCGTTCTGAACAATTGTATTTTTACTAAATTAATATTTTAATATTTTGACAAAATGTATGTTATGTAATAATTGTTACTAACTTTAAATATGAAACACACCCAAAAAATTTTTGCACATGTTTGTTTATTTATTTTATTGCAGTTTCTTTTTATAAAGCACAAGTGTCCCATCACTTTTGTGAGACACTGTACGTACTTTTGAAATTAGCGAAAGTACTCATTAATGATAAATGCGTCTTGCTTCGAGAATGTTACAGTAGCAAGGTTTTAGGAAATATCGTTAATGTATTAATTTCTGTGCTTAAATTATTTATTTAACGCTAATGTTTCTATTTTAATAAAATCTGATAAGTTATTTTTTTAGTTTTTTGGACGATTTCTAAAAATGTTTTATGAGTCTGACACGTGATGGCTGTTACACTCGTGGAATATCAAGGCGCTTCGCGTATACGAATATAATTTTTACTGTTTTACCCATCAGAGCATGGAGAAAAAAAATTCTAAATATTTATAGGGACCGGGAACTGTATAAAAATTTTAATTTGGTAATTTTTACAAAAGAAAATTAATTATTTTGAAGTGATGAACAACATTTAAAACATTTTTGAAATTGAAACCACCTCTAAAATTAACGATTTAGGAATTATCTATTGGACTACAGTAATAGAGGACACCCTGTAAATTTTCTCCCATAAATAGCAATTCTGTCCAACAAATACATATCTACAAATAAAGCTTATAAGCACATTGAAAAATAAATAAATAAAAGGGTAAACCGATTATTTTTCCAGTTTTAATTTAATTTTTTCCCCTTCATCTATAGCATTTGTACTCTTAATTGTCTGCGTTTTATCAATTAAAATATTCTCGGGTTTTAAATGGAGGAAATTGTATCCCACTGCCAGGGATCGATGCAGGGTTTTTTTACTTGGGGCATACTTTGTGAAAAATAACATTTTGGAATCCAGTTAAATTCAAACCAAGCATTTATTAATAATAACGTCTTAAAACCTTCTGCAAAAGTTTTCCTTCCTGGTGAATTAGTTTTGTTTGAAAATTGCACATTTTAAAACCTAACACAATAAAAATAATTAAAGGAAAAGTGAGTTTTTATGGAATGAAATTTTGTGAAGGAGCCTATTTTATTAAGAGGAATTTTATGAAGGGATGTTTTATTACAGGAATTGTGCAATACGGCCTGTTTTATTAAAAAATTTCGTGAAGGGATTCTGAATAAGAAAAAAAAAATTTGCCTAGACCTACGACCGCATTTTAACAACACACAGTTTCTGTGACAATGGAAATAAAATACTAATAATTAAAATCAAAATATCCTTCGGCAACGAATAAATAATTACAACTGCATAAAAACGGGGAGATAAAACTTTGAGGAAGGGTTAATGTTCTAGACATTACTGAGGTTAATATTTCAAAGAGATTATCGCGTCATGGCAAAAACTTCAGATAAAAGATCAATCAAGAAAAACATCGAAAAAAAAAACAAGTCTAAGAAAGAGAAAGCTAATCAAATAAACATAAGCATTATCTGCAATTAGCCGGCAAAATTTATGGGCTGATAATTAAACTAGACAGAAAGTGATGAGCATAATAGAACAAAATACAAAAAAAAAAGTAAACATGATAAAGTAACCGTCACTAAAGAAATGATTTTTTTTTTTTTGAAAATTCAAAATGTTAGGATACTAAAATTTTAATTGTCGGAGCAAAGCTCCGGCTTCCCATGAAAAATTACACTTTTGTGTACACGATAGCGGCCAAAATATTTGCCGCATTGATACCAAAATTGGACTGGAAGTCGGTAGTGGCAAAATCTCGCCGGGGATTGAAAAACAGAAACATTCGTAAACTCTAACGCCCGGAATCGTCTGCTCTAGAATTTTCCATTTCCCCATAGAGATAATATTGCGATTGTTTGAATTAAATAAAAAGAAAATTGAAATAATTTATATTGTTGCCATTTTTTATCATGAAAAACTTTTGAATTAAATAAAAAGAAAATTGAAATAATTTATATTGTTGCCCTTTTTTATCATGAGAAACTTATTTAAATAACAATATACTCGGAAACAACCTTTTAGTAAAAGCTCTTAATCTCGGTCCCATATATTTTACTTTTATATATTTTACATATATTTTACTTTTCTGAAATAAGGACCCCATACATTTTTATCTTAAAACACGTGCAATGAAGTTTAAATCGTATTAAGTACATGAATTTAGTTTTTTTTTAAAAATCGAACTCAGCAATTGGTGTAATTAAACTTTTTGTTTCCATTTCAAAATATTTTTTTTCTTTTCATTCAAGCTTATTGTATAAAAGAAGTATGAGAGTAAATATGTTTATTTTGATATAGTCCAGCCAATCCAGGATAAAAAAAATATATATTAAGAAACATTTTATATATGAACGGATTATATGTTTTTATTATATGGAATTTGCAAGGATGCCAGTTAAGAGAAAGCAATCAGCTGAAATGAGAAGAATTGCGAATCGTAATTCAATGCGGAGAAGTCGCACAAGTCAATTACCTTCAGATTTTTTGCCGAGTACCGGTATACTGACAACTCAAATGAATGAAGCAATCAGGTTTGATAGAGAGGTATCGCAAATCACCTATGTGTCCTGTAATACGTGTCACAGAGCTTTCCCTGATATCATATTAAATACTGCTGGGCTCTGCCAGCCATGCAAGTGTAGAGACGGTGCTTTCAAGTTTTCTGCCACTAATTAGATGGACCCAGGTCCAGTTCCTATTTGTCTCAAAGAACTGAGCTACATTGAACAAATGATGATCGCTCAAATACATCCAGTGGTTTCTCTTTACCGTATACGAGGCTCACAGTATGGATACAGCGGAAATGTAATCAGCTTTAAACAAAATATTGAGTTTTATTTCGCGCCTGCCTGTCAATCCTTCAGATATGACTTCAACTGTGTTAGTGACAAAAGATACTTTATCAGGATGTGCAGAGTTTTCTGTTCGCTCACAACGCCTTCTCGAAACACTCAGATGGCTTAAAGCTCACAATCCTTATTATTCAAATATCACAATTGATGAAGATTTGATCGCTACATTACCTGAGAATGGTGTTGTATCTCAAATGTTACCAACAGCAACCGATATTACTGAGGATATTGATACTTTGAACGAGGGAATAAGGCGCGAGTCATTTAGACCACTACTTTTACCGGTAGATCAAAACAAATTAATAAATGACGCAATTCGTGTGCCTCACCCTTCATTAAATTCACAGCCTATCAACGAATTTCAAGAAGAGGGTTACATAGCACGTGCTTTTCCTCATCTTTTTCCACATGGTACAGCTGACTTACGACAACCTCGTCAAAAAGCAGTCTCTCCTGATGAATATTTTAAGTTCCTAATGGAGCATGAAATTGGGCGATTTGCTAAAGATCCCCGATTTCGCTACTTTGCCATGAATTCAATTCTCCGGTGGCAGTCTTTGGCTAAAGGGCGTTTTTTCGTTCAGCGAAATAGGTTCAGCAATAAGACGGTAGAGCAGATGCGTGATATTCTGAATAGGCAACCAGAAATGGCAAAACACATTATGATTTATGCTAGCAAATTAAGATCCACAAAAGGATACTGGCGTGCACGTTGTGGGGAACTCCTTTCCATGGTAGGACAAATTGGAGCACAAACAATTTTTTTTTACACTGTCTGCAGCTGATTATCACTGGCCTGATATTTTCAGACTTTTAGAGCATAACAGAGATCCAAATGAGCTGACTGATACAGAACGCAGACAATTAATGCACGACAACCCTCTGTTGACTGGTTGGCTCTTTCAAAAACGTTGTGATATATTTTTGAGAAAAATCTTGACGCCGTTGTTTTTAATAGACGACTACTGGGTTCGCTTCGAATGGCAGTGGCGTGGAAGTCCTCACATGCATGGATTGATGTGGTTAAGAGGGGCGCGAAACATGGAAACACTAGACATGACTAACGCTGAAAATGTAGCAGCCGTAACAGCATATTTTGAAAAACTATGCAGTGCTGTTAATCCTGACAAGGATGTCCTCGTAAATGATATACACCGCTGTCGAGTTCGCTTTTCAGACATTTCCAGTGAAGATCGTGAAAAAGATCTCGCTCGGCTCTTAAATCAAGTCCAACGTCACACAAGACATGGAGATTATTGCCTAAGGAAAAAAAGAGGTACAAATAGTTATAGCTGCAGATTTGGTTTTCCAAAAGCAGAGTGCGACTCTCCAAAGCTTCAAGTAGAAAATGGCATAATTAGCTTCTTGCCAAAAATAAACGATTCTGAAATGAATACCTACAATTGCTTCGTCTCACAAGTTTGGAGAGCTAACACTGATTTTAGTCCTATTACATCAAAGGATGCGGTTTTGCATTACATTGCCAAATATGCCTCAAAATCAGAAACAGCTTCTGTTCCTTACAAGGAATTGTTATCTGAGATTTTAAATAAGATGAACGAAACAAATCCAGCGGTTCAACCAGTCCAAAAACTTATTTTGTCTTCTGTTTCTGAAAGGGATTACTCAGCCCAAGAGGTAGTACACATATTAATGGGATGGCCAATGTATCACAGTAGTCGGGAAGTAGTTACAATACGGCTTCATGATAAGAACTGGGAAGAAATCAACTTTTCAAGCGACGAAAGATCATCAAAAAGCATGCTTCAGAAATATTGCGCGCGGCCGGAGAAACTTATTTCCTGCACGCTTCTTAAGTTTGCAAAATCTTTCTCAGTAAGAGGAGTCGATTATCACCAAAGAAGAAAAGATGCAGTTGTCAGAGTTTTTCCTCTTACATCACTCAACCACGACCCAACTCTAACCGAAGAATACTATAGGCAACAAGTATTACTCAATTATCCTTGGAGAGGTCATTCTGACTCTTTATTGCAAGAAGGCCTGCCGTCTGCGTATCACTCATGGGAGGAAGCATTCAATGATCTAAATATTGATGCACACGAAGAAATAAATTTTCCTGCTGTTAGCAGTACACATGAGACAGAAATCCTGCAAGAAGAATACCGCGAGATTGATCCATATATGGCAGCAGCTGCCATAGTTCCTGTGCAGACAAACGAGGATACTTCGGGGCAACGCGTGATTGATCATGCATGTGAGTGGAAAAGTGAGAGTTACAAGTACCCTGATCGCAATTTTACTTCATTTTTAAATTACTGTAAAGAACAACAACTTACAGTGCATCCAAAATTACGATACGTCTGAGATCAGATTTACAGATGAGCAGCAAAAAATACTTCACTTATGCACGCAACAGCTTTTGTCATTGCAATCAAGATTTATAAATTGCCCTAACCGTACTTTTATTATTGGGAAAGCCGTAGCTGGAAAAAGTACGGTAATAAAAGAAATTCGTAAAAGAGTTACCGAGCAGTTAGGACCAGAAGCTATTAAGGTTTTGGCTCCAACATGTGCTGCTGCAATTAATGTCGAGGGCAAAACAATTCACTCTGCACTAAAAGTACCAGCATGTTTTAAATCGTTTGCTGATTTAGGAAGTGAAGCAGCAAGAAATCTACAGCTCAGCATGAATCCAGTTTCATTTCTCATTATTGACGAATTTTCAATGATCGGATGCCGTCTGATGGCTGCACTTGAGAAAAGATGTCGCGAAGGTAAACCAGACAGCATTGGACCTTTTGGAGGCTTATTTGTTTACCTGATTGGAGATATTAGGCAGCTACAGCCTGTAAAAGACACACCTCTATATAGGAGACATTCTATAAAAGACATTTTGGCTTTACGTGGACAAACAGTTCTTAAGATGTTTGAAAAATGTTTCACCTTAACAAAGTCAATGAAACAAAGCGATGATCAGCAAATACAGTTTAGAGAGACTCTTGATTCGCTTTCCGTAGGCGAAGTTACAGGCGACCAATACGCATCCCTTACGCAACGACGTAAAGCTATACAGCCTCCGGCTGAACTTGAAAGACTTCAAGATGCCATACGCCTTTTTCCCACAAACAAGCAAGCTGAAGAACATAATCAAGAAGTACTTCGTAAATCAAAATGGCCAGTGGCAAGAATATTATCAGACCACAATAATCAAATAGCAAGATGGAGTGAAGATGAGCACGCGTCTGGACTTCAGGCTGAACTTTTTTTAGCAATTGGATGCAGAATTATGTTGCGTACCAATCTGTGGACATAGGGAGGATTGGTCAACAGTGCACTTGGTACGGTAAAAGATATTGTCTACGGACCAGGATTACGGCCTCCAGGCTTGCCACAGGCAGTAATGGTTCATTTTGATGATTATCGGGGACCATTTCTTACTGAAAGACTTTTTCCTGTCACACCTATTACAAAGTCTTGGAAAGAAAACAATGTCTCATGCTCCCGTACTCAGTTACCTTTAACAGTTTCATATGCTGTCACCATACATAAATCCAAGGGTTTAACTTTGTCAAAAATAGCTGTGGACATTGGTGAAAAGGAGTTGTCACTTGGAGCAATTTCTGTCGCGTTTAGCAGGGTTCGACGTTTAGAGGATGTTCTGATTGAAGTGCCTTTCGCAAAGGATAGGCTAGACCAAATTAGAAGAATCGGCACACTTGCTGATAGATTAGCATTTGAGCAGTATCTGAGGCAACTGTTGACCGAATAGACACTTGAAGATTCAACAGCTCTTATTGTAATTTTTCTTTTATACTATTAAACAGTAAATATAAAAATAAAAAATATATATTATATATTGTTAATGTTATATTTTATGTTTATCCCACTCACTGCTCCGACATTTCGGCCTGACGGATTCTAGTAAATTATAAACTTCTATAAAATAAAACTTTAATAGGCCGGAAGTAAAGTTAAAACTAGATATGCCCAGAGGACAGCGTGCAGCTTGGCAATATTTAACACTAGCTATCTGCCCGGCGTTGTCCGGGCCCGAGATAATAACAATCTCAGTGCAAGGCGTTAACCCCCTCCCTCCTCATACCCACAAATATAACGAATAATTTGATCAAGAAAACCACCTTCACCTACATTAACGCGATCATAAAAAAAATAATTACATTTTTCTGATAAATAGAACATAACGAAGACGTTACGCTAAAATAGCCGGCAGATGACAACACTTCCCATCCTGAATTTCAGATCTATATCTTAATTAGTTATCTAAATTTTGTTCATTAGTAAAAATTGGCAATTATTTCCTTTCATTTTCGCAAACTAAATGCAGGGATCGGCCAGAGAAACAGATCTCTTTGTAGTTCAGTTTTTAACTTCAGTTTTAGTAGTACAGTTTTAGTTCAGAAAGCAGATCCCTGTCAAACTTTCTGGGATTTTTTTCACTGGCGCCAGCAGATTTTTAGCAGTTTTTTGCATAAATTAAGAAAAATTACCGGCCGAATTTTTCAAAAATTGCATAGACGGATGCAGAATTTTTTTTTACATATGCTCAGAAATTTTCAAATTGATATCTTAATTAGTTTTCTTAAAATTCGCTAATTAGTAAAATAATTTCGAATTCGTTCACTTCCGCTTCCAAATCCAATGCGCTGGTTAGTTTCTTTCGCCATTTTGATTTAAAAGATGTCATTTTAGAAGCGATGGCTAATGAGAATCTAATTAATATCTAGACTAATTATCAAAATATTAAAATTCTGAGGGTCAGGTGCACTAAGAGAGGGTTTGGACTACCTAAATCTAAATTTAGACTTCTAGGTGCGCTAAATTTTCCTAGCCATCGCCAACAGACACACACACAGAGCGAAACTTTATTTTATTAGTATAGATTTGTGATTCAATGTTTGTAACTTAAAAAGCAAAATTTGAAATAAAGCAGTTTAGAGGAAGTATGTAAAATAATAATAAAATCAGCAATATGATCGGAATATGACAAAACACTTTTTTTTTCTTGTTTTACAAACAATACCGATATTTATGTTTAAAAGTCTTTTCCAAGCATAGATAGAACCAGGGTCAGCAATACAGGGAGTGCAATGCACCTGGGTATACGGAATACCTGTCCCGTATTTATAGGATCCTCGAACGAGGCTGAAAAATTTTCTTTTAATAACCTGTAATAATAATAATAAAAATAAGTGTACCCAAAAATATATGCACCCGGGCTAATACTTTGTTTATTCTATTATAAAAGCTTTCAATGAGACTAAAATAGAGTATTTTTATACACTTTCATTTAACTTGGTTCATGTATGTAAAAAGATGGAATTTTTAAATCGATTTTTCGATTACTTCCTGATGCGATAAAGCTCTAGAAATTATACACCCCCGATAACAACACGATGTTTTCATATTTTTAGAATTATCAATTTTAATTAAATTTAGATTATACGTTGAAATAACAATTTAGAAATCATTGTTAATTTAAATTATTTTCAGGAACGAATTCTTTTAAATCTATTAGTACGTGACGACTCAACAATAAATATTTGTTACAATAACGCGAAGTAACATTTACAGTAATATGAAAATACTTTTTCTTTCCAATTGCCATATCTTAAAAAAAAAAACTGAGGAATTTTTTTTTTTTTTTTTTTTTTTTTTTTTTACAGGGGAAAATAAACATTTTTACGTTATGTAAAATAACACGAACTTTTATTTATAATATGAATTTTAAATTCGGGATATTTCTACTTTAAGTAATACTAATAAAAGCATATTTTAAAAAACTAATTTTACTTTTATTATTTACTTTTAACAGTAATTTAAGGCGCCATTTTTATTTTATTTAATTTATATATTTTTACACCCGGGCCCTTCAAAGAGACGTCTGGCCCTCAGTAGAACCAAATAACAAATGAAAAAGATTTTCATTTTGTGTTAAAAGGGCGGGGGAGAGGGGGGGGGCAGAAATTAGTAATTTTAATAAAACACTGTCTTCCAATAATAGTCTTCGGAGAATAGGTTCAGGAAGAACAAAGGCAAACCACGGAGTGCTTGGGACTTATAGGCGACAAGTTATAAGATGCCACTCCAGTCAAAACTGTTGTTAAGCGAAATAGATTAACCTGTTTCATCTGAAAAAGGATAACTTTTTTTTTAAACTACAGACGCGATAAAAGGACTAGCAGACACCGCGGCGCTAAGGGTGCAACCGAGGGATTCTTCAAACATTTTTGGAAAGGATGGGATAACAGAAAAAAGACAGACAAACAAAACACAACTGAGAAAAGTAGAATAAATCATTTAGACATATTACTAGAAATGTGCAATATTCTATATGCGGAATGAAATAAAGAAAGAAAGAAAACATAAATGACATCGAAATACACGTTTTTAGTGCCGGAAAGATCTGAACAATAAAAATTCAAAGTATAACTAGGTTAGTTTTGGTAATAAAACAAATGGGACATTTTAAAATGTCCTTCTTTCTAGAATGTGTCGTAGCAATACTAGTCGTGAACCACTCGTCGGCGCATCGAAGCCCGTATAAATTTTTAATCTAAAAATACATATTTTGCACCCACCGAGAGTAAATGTTAGTTTTGACGATAAGAAACAAGTTGGAAATTGTACGCCAAACGTGACAAATGAGGTGTGTTCGTACTGTTATTATTTCAGTGAAATGAATTATATCGTCTGTTATTATATGATTCATTTCCGTAATTAAACAAGTACATTTTAAGTTGGCAACATTTATCTTTTGTCGACATTTACTGAAAATTCTAATGGGAAACGTACGCCTAGCTATGAAATTTTCAGAACTTGAAATCCATATTTAGACTCTTTTTCCCTTTAATATCTATTTCTCCAGAGACATCTATTCAAAAAACTGTCGGCAGATTATAGGATTGCTATAATTAAACAATTTTTGTATACTAATTCGGTTTTTAAATTCAGCAATACTGAAATAATTAAATATAACGTAATCACCATGGCAACCTAGAATCATTACCTATCATGGGATATCATTGAATTAATTACATATGGTAGGATTTAATAGAATGAAGAATGTGACTATAACTTGGTCATAGAGGTTATAAAATGTGATATATAACTATAACGTCATACATGTCAAATAACTTGCCGATACATCTCGGTCGCTTAACGATTAATCCTCGGAATCTGCTATAAGAAGGGTGTGTTGAGTTGAGTTGATTATTGACGGCCAATTATCTACACTTGGGATATAGGCCCGGGAGGAGTGCCCTTCGTGGGGGTCTTTCTAAGGGAACCTAACCCGTATTTACGCATGGATAAATCCGAGGCTCGAAGAAAACCACGAAAACTCCGAACGATTAGGCTGACGCTGCTATAAGAAGGAAGTAACGATTTAAAAAAAAAAAAAAAAATACTTAAACTCAGGCTTCCCGGGTTACAAAATATAGGTGAAAACAATTTTTTTTTAATTGAAAAATAGATTTTTCTTTTTTTTTTTGGCATTGAATACATTTTTTTAGTCCTCCCACTAAAGATACCAAAAAGTATTTTTATATGAAAAATATCAATTACGGGTTCAATTCAAGTTTTCAAATTTGTTAAAAGCGATACTTTCGTATTAGTCGCATGCCAGGAGTTAAAAGTCGAAGAAATAGCCAAAGATTTCGCTACTTACAGCAGCGTTTTTAATCGTGATAATTACAGTGGTTTAAGCGCATGGTTCAATTACATGACAGTTAAATTTGTGTTTTATTATTTTATTTATTTATAGAGTTTTAATTTCGTTTTGGAATACTAGCCAAAACAAATGCTGAACAATTTATATTGTTTTAGTACAAATGGATTAATCTTTTGTAATCGGGCTGCACACAATAGAAAAGATAGATTTAAAAGAATTCCTCCTTGAAAATTATTTTCAAAACCATAAAAAAGTAAACAGATTTGAAACAAAGTGCATTCGGAAAAAAAAAAAAAAAAAAAAATCACTTTCGACGGTGTAGAAATCGTGGTTGGTGCAATGTTTAGAAGTTCGTTTTATGAAAGAAAATACATACAGGTTTCCCTTGCTTCGTGCAATTTGCATTTAGCACAGTAAACTTTTTTTTTTTTTTAGATGCTTCCTTGTTTAGTGAGGGTGCAAATTTGGTTAGTGTGCAAAGCACAAAATGGGTGATCTTTTTTTTTTTTTTTTTTTTTTTTTTAACACTTTCCAACAAAGTTGAAAAGCGTTTATTGTCTTGCTACCTGTCTGTGCTCTTCTACCTCGCGTAAATATACACGGATTACCATGCAATTGATATATGTTAAGGTTTACTATAGCATGTTCGGTATTGAAAATGAAGTGTGTAGCATTTATAGTTCATTTACAGGGACACTCAAAAGAATTCAGTTAGATTACGGCCTACGGGGGAAAATCATTTGCGGTGTATTTTAATTATGTTAATATTTTAAATATGTTTAAATTGATATATATCACTGAGGTGCATTCTAAGATGCTTACTATAGATTATGGAGTGCATAGCGTTCATTTACAGGGACACACAAAAACATTTTCGGTACAGTATTGTTTATAAACAATAATTGCTGCAAGCGCGTTTTCAATTGTGGCGCACGTTTTCAATTGTGGCGCACGTTTTCAATTGTGGCACGCGTTTTTAAATCTATTTTTTTTTTGGCATATTGCTTTGTGTGTAGAAATTCTATAGGTAATATACAGGGCTGCACAAATTGTGTCGAGTACATTATCGTTCATTGCAGAATGGAAATTTTTAACTGTGCTGTGCGTTTTAAAGCTGAACTAAATTTTAGCATACTATGAAGCATATATACAAATCTATTGATCACATACAGGGCTTCCCCACAAAAAATTCGGATATTTTCCCGATTATTAATGATAATTACTGAAACTGGGTAAAGTTTTGATAAAGTATTCTGGAAGTGTTGGAAAGTGTCTCATAATCTATGCTTAACGCATGATCTTTAGGTGCGTTCGTAATTATATAAATACGTAGCACCTATTAGTCGTCGTCTGGTCTGTCCGTCCAAATATAACAGCGCAAAAACTACCCAACCGAATGGTTTGAAATTTAATATATATAATCGTTGCAGAATTTTGTCGAGTCATTTCAAATTTTATGAAAATCGAATCAAAATTTAAAAATATATCAATAAAAGTTTTCTTTATTCGATTAAATCCTATCGTACGTAATCTGTATAACAAAAGCGCAAGTCATGTGACTGTGGAAAACAAATACGGGCAAACCACTTCTTTTTTCATATGCAAGGCGGCCATTTTTTATTCAAAATTTTTTCGAATAAAATTGCATAGAAGTTACATTTTTAGAAAGATTGTTCAAAAAAAATTGTTTGCTTGAGAGAGGGAGTTGCATTAAAAAATGTATAGATTCCGAGATAACTTCAGTGGAAATTAGGTTAACAATCGAATATCTCAATCCATTTAGAGTAAATAAACACAGGGGATTCGTTCATTATGAGTCTCAAAAATATTAAACCATGGAGGTAATTATTCGCAAAGCAAGATCTCTATGGGGAATTTTGCATCGCTGTCTGGTGTGGGGAAAAAAAAAATCACATTTGTAAACGTAGCATACGTAATAAGAAAAAAAAATCATGCTCATTTCGCCCACAGCGGACGATTTCACTGAAATAATAATGATGATTTTTTTACATTGTGAAACTAGTTATAAAACAAACGCACCTCATTTGTCACGATAAACGTACAATTTCCAACTTGTTCGGTCTTGTTTTTTCAGGCAAGATAACGGTGAATTTTTGAAATTGAAATTTGAAAAAAAATAAAAATAAAAAAAAAAAATCGGAAAAAAAAAAACATTAAAAAAATTCCAAAGAAGCTTTTCAAAAATTAAAAAACCTCAAAAAGAATTTGATAGATATATAACCAGTCATCAGTAGAAATATGTGCACCCAAGTTTAGAAAATTAAATTTTGTGTTTTCGCAAGATGCATTCCAAAAAGAAGAAAAAAGTTGTGCAATTGACAATTGAGAAGTTTTCGCTTAAGGCTCTGCATCAGTAAAATATCAAATCCCCCTCGCTAATGTTAATTTGCGATGCATTCGCATTTTTAAAATATCTCCTTAGGAAATTAATATGTTTAGGTAATATATTTGTTTTCTGTGTACTGTTCTTAAAAGACGCGTCTTTCTTTCTTAGTTGTCAAATTATTTTTTTAAATATACGCTTAATTTTATTTGAAGTGTTAAAATCTTACTCAGTTACGCTTCGCTAAGATTTTAAACACACAAAATTATTCGGAATGGATTGCTCATGCTTGACGGGAGTTGCTCTTCAAAACGTGAGCAATCCGTTTCCACTTGAGGTAATGCTGGCTTTTTCTCCTTAGTTTTGCATATTTGTTTATATTACTGCAAGTGTCACTTTACATTATTGTAGTAAACAAATGTTTATTCTTAAGTCCTGTGGTAATAGATTTATACAAAAAAAGCTTGAATATTATGTAAAATTTTAATAAATTAAATTACAGGTTATAAACAAATTTTATTTGAAAATATTTTTACTTATTCAATGGTATAAAAAGTGAAATTATGTGATATTTAGAGCAGAGTATATTTGTGATAAAAGTGAAAGCGCAAATCTGTGCCACCATCGTTAGTGACATACACGATTTTGCTTTATAGTATGGATACACGCATATCCAACCAACTTATATACATATAAATGTGTTCAGCGCTGTGCACTCCTTCCTCCACACACATATAGACGCATTAAATAAAATTTCCTTTAACCCCTTGAAGGGCGATGGGATATAATATATCCCACTTAATTTTAATTCCCATACACCACAATGACACCGGAATTTTCCCATACACCACAATGACACCGGAATTTTGAAATCAAATTTTGCTTTTATAATATACGTAAAGAAAAGCTTTTACTTATTTTGAAATAAATTCGTTGTTAAATCCCGGTGATTCAATGATTTCAATATTTTAGAAACATAACTACTATTTTGCCCTTGAAAGGGTTAACGGGACTTTAGATCGTCGGGGTACAAAGTGTTAAAAATTTCAAATATATGTAGCAATATCGATAAAGAAACGTGTGGAGATGTGGAAGAGGTATAATGGAAGATAAAAGGTGGGGGGATTTATTTATTTTTTTCAATAAAACAAATGGAAGAACAAACGAATTTATATCGATACCTACGCAATTAGCCCGAGGCGGCTTACTGACTTCATCAAAATCAAGTACAAGTCGCAATTAAAGAGGATAAGAAACCAAACCCGACGGTTTGTCTTTCTTGGAAACAAGATGTACGTGTTCTAGGTCAGAGAAAATTCACGACCAACTAGTTGAGAGATTTAGCGAGGTCAGAGAACGCACGGCAGTAAATGGGATTTAATTTATTTATTAATACGCATATTCGATAACCGACAGCATCATTTTAATAACAAGCACTGGAATCGTCATTCTGGTGTAGAGACGAAACCCTTCCTTAAAAATAATAGGTACTAAAATCGAGCTATCACAAATCGCACATTAATTAGATGTTACCCTTAATTTATTATAACTTTTTAAATGCTATTCAATTAGTGGAAATTAAAAGATAGACTCGTGTTGATAATACCCATTGTGAAAATAAAGTGCCTCCATTTTTCACACTTTCCAACAGAGTTGAAAGTGTTTATGGGTTGGGTTGATTTATGACGGCCAATTATCAACACGAGGGATATGGGCCCTAGGGGGGGGGGGGGGTCTTTCTAAGGGATGAAAGTGTTTATGATTTTGATTTGTCTGTTTGCCGTCTGTCCGTGTTCTAGCTCTCGTAAATATACTCGGATTGTCATATAATTGATATATGTTATTGAAGTTTACTATAGCATGTCCACTATTGCAAAACGAACTGTATCATTTATAGTTCGTTTACAGGGACACTCAAAAGAATCCAGTTGCATTATGGTCTATAGGAAAAAATCATTTACAAAATTTTAACAATAACTAATTTTTTTTTGCATATCATGTGGTGTGTATAAATTCTATACATCGTATACAAGATTACACAAAATAATTCGTAAGCATTACTGTCTATGGATAAAATTGCTTAAAAGGTGGATTTTGTGCTACGCATTGCATTTTCCAATTAAACTATATTTAGTATACTAAGAGATTTTTTCAAAATATGAATGAAGTCATATACAGGACTACGCAAAGAACTGGGTACATTGTCGTCTATGGATGGCAATTGCCGGAAATACGTTTTCATTTGTGTTAAGAGATTTTTTTTTCTCTTAATTAAAATTTTAGCATAATATGTGGTGTATATAAAAATCTGTACATAACATATTTGTACGAAAGAATTCGGGTATATTTCCGTCTGTTGGCAGAAATTGTTCAAAGTGAATTTTTAAATCTGTATCCATTTTCTAACCTAACTAAATTTTAACATACTTTGTGGTATATATACAAATCTATAGATTAGGGATGCACAACCTGTGGTCCACGATGGGTGGCATGGGGAGACCCTACATGCAAACATCTCCAGAAATTCCGGAATTACGAATTTCGACAATTAGTCGCGGGAAAAATTGCAAATTTTGTAAATAGGTCGCAGAAAAACAACGAATTTTGTTGATCCGGCGCGGAAAAATCGCGAATTTCGTCGAACGGGAGCGGAAAAATCACAAATTTCGCCAATTTGTAGCGAAGAATAAAAAATCGCGAATTTCAAAATCTGCCGACGAAGACTATAGATACCGAAATGGGAAATTCTGAATTTGCGAATTTCGTCATACGAAAAAATTGCAAATTTCGACAATAACTGGTAAAAAAAATTCGAATATCGTCAATCGCTCACGGAAAAAAAAATTTGCAAATTTGTCCATCGGTCGCAGAAGAAAACCACGAATTTCACCGATCGGACGCTGAACAATCGCGAATTTTGTCGATCGGGTGTGGAAAACATTCCTGAATTTTGTCAATCGCTTATGGGGGAAAAAAAGTTGTACATTTCGTCCATCGGCTGCAGAAGAAAAATCCCGAATTTCGTCAATGTATATCGGTTGAAAATCGCCCATTTTGTCAATAAGTCGTGGGAAAAAATCGCGAATTTTATCAGTCGCTGATTGAAAAAAAAATCGCGAATTTCACCCATTGGTTGCAGAAAAAAAACTATGAATTTCGTCGATCGGGCGTGGAAAAATCGAACATTTCTTCAATTTGTGGGGGGAGGGGGGCATCTTGAATTTCGTCAATGTATATCAGTTAAACATCGCGAATTTCGTCAATCGGTCAGGGGAAAAAATCGAGTATTTCCTCAATCACTCATGGAGAAAAATCGTGAATTTTGTCAGTCACTAACGGAAAAAATCGTGAATTTTGTCAATCACTAACGGAAAAAATCGTGAATTTTGTCAATCACTAACGGAAAAAATCGTGAATTTTGTCAATCACTAACGGAAAAAATCGTGAATTTTGTCAATCATTATCGGAAAAAATCGTGAATTTTGTCAATCACTAATGGAAAAATCGTGAATTTTGTCAATCGCTCCTGGAAAAAAATCGCGGATTTCGTCAATTGGTCATGGGGAAAAAATTCCAAATTTCATCCATCGGACGCAGAGCAAATCGCGAATTTCGTCGATCAGGAAAAAATTAAAAATTTTCTCAACCGGTCGCAGGAAAACATCGCAAAATTCGTCAATCAATCGCGCATTTCATAAAATCAGTCGCTAAAAAAAGGCTCGAGTTTAATGGAATAAAACTGGCCTGAGCCCGCCTAGAACCCGCATTTCAGGCTAGGCCCCGGACCCGTGCAGTTCTTCAGCGCGCTGAGCCCATGTTGAGCTGACATTTTATTTAATTTTGTAAAAATTATATTGATGTTATACATTTGTTTAGCGAATCTCTGGAAAATTAATTTGGTTTAAAATAAATTGGATAGTTTTAAAAACATTTTTTTTTTCCTCTGTAGAGTTTTAAAATTATGATATTCTTTTACCATTTTTTTCCTTTCATTCTAAACTGCGTTGATTTTCTTATTGAGTCTTCATCTGAACGTAATTGTCTAAGTGGTAAGCTGAAAATAAAATGTATGCATAAGTAAATCAAGTGTGCTTTTTGAATAATTTTAACTGTAGGATAATAATGCTTCAGAAATATCGGCATGCTTTGTAGAAATTCAGTCGGGCCGAGCCGGGTTTTATCCCGGCCAGTCTCGGGCCGAACTTTTAGCTTCTATATCAGGCCAGGTCAATACATTTTTTGTAAAGGTCGGGCCTGAAAATTTTGGCCCGTGCAGAAACAGTTCGAAACCAAGCAAAATTCAATGAGTTTCACAGCAACCTCCAAATCCAGATCAACTGTTTTATTTTTGAAGGTAAATTTTATAAACAGTTGAAAGGAACAGCGATGGGCTCCCCACTTTCTGTAAGAGTGGCAGAAATTGTTATGCAATATTTGGAAAATATTATTATGAGTTTGGGTGTCAAGATAAAATTTTGGAGGAGATATGTAGATGACATTTTTCTGATTGCAGAGAAGGAACATCTTGTCGACATTTTAGGCAAGGCAAATTCAATATCTAGATAAATTCAATTTACTATTGAAAATGAAGATAATCAAATACTCCCCTTCCTGGATATATTACTAGAGAGAAGTTTTGTCAACAATGTTCATGTTTTAAAAACTTCCGTTTATAGAAAAATTATTTCTTCCGGTCAATATCTAAATTTCAACTCTAATAGCCCTCTTTCACATAAAGTTGCTGTGGTAAGATCGTTGTACAATAGAGTATTGAGATTTTGCAATAGCGATGTCAGTTACAATAATGAGGTTTGTAGAATTATCGGAACTATCGAAGAGATCGGATAAATATCCCACACCTTACCAACGTGCCCCACCTGTGAGAACTATATCTTTACCGTACTACGCCAATATTTCTGAGAAGATATCTGCTATTTTTGTGAATGTGAGCATTATGACTGCTTATGTGCCTTTAAATCCAATAAAAATTTTTTTGGGGTAACTACAAACATAAATATTCCAGATTTGACCTTACAGGCAGGGGTGCAAAAATCTAGGCGCCAATGGGCCGATTCCCACCCAACACTAAATTTTTAGTATTCTTTGCCTAATAAGAATACTGATAAAATTTAGGCGAAGTATACTAATAAAATTTGACGAATAATACTAATAAAATTTAGTGGTGGGAATTAGCCTATTGGCGCCTAGATTTTTGCACCCCTGCTTAAAGGTTTAGTTTACCGGATTCCTTGCAAAGGGTGCGGATCTAGCTATATAGGCAAGACTGGATGATCTGTAAATGTGAGGTTGAAAGAACATAGGGCTGCATTTAGTAGAGGCACTCTTACCTCAAAATTGGTTGCACATGCATTGGAATTTGACCATGTGCCCGATTTTCAAAACTCACAAATTGCCTGTTCAAATTGTTGTGCGTACAGCAGTCATATCTTCCTGGAGGGTTGGAAGACTGTTTTATCTGAATCTCGAATTAACGAGGCTGCACAGGTTCCAGCAGAATAAAATGTTTTAACTAAACTGTGACTTTAACTATTTTTTCTTGTTTTTGTTCTGGTGGTTTTGTAGTTGTGTTCATAGTACTGATGAGGAGTACGTAAGTGCACGAAACGTCTAATCATTTATAATTTTAATTGTTTTTATGTATGTTTTTTAACATTACAGTCTGTAGTTTAATATTATTTTAATGAATTTTAGGTTTATCCAGACGTAATTATGTATGTGTTTTTGAATATCGTAAAATATTTCCCCCATAAGATTAACATTAGTGAACAGGTGTTTTCACCTAAGTGAAGTAACCTCTTAAGCTGCATCCGAGTTGCCTGCGGCTAGCAGTGTACCACTGGTATTGGTCACAAACTTCACTTTTTAGAGAATCGTTAGGTTATTTTTATTGTTAAGTTTTACTTTTTTTTTTTTATAGTTTTTAGGATCAGGGTTAGAAATTAAGAAGTAAGGCGTTAAATATGATGACTACAATTTTTTTTCTAGGTGCCAAACTGAATTTAATGGTTGTAAGTTTATGTTATATCATTTTTTCATTTATTTTCACAACCATGTTAACAATAATATTGTTTCTATATTTTTGTGTTAAGGGCAAGGGCTGTACATATTAAACACTTTATCTTTGGAGAAACATTTCAGATATTGTAGGCTTTAATTATGCAACAACTCGTTTTGCAATGCAAGTTTGCATGCCATAGAGCAGTAACGGACCATATTTTTGTGATGTTGAATCACGTGCTTTGAAAAAACATTTAAAAAATCATAGCCTCAAACACAAATGGAGAATAGGGTCCATTACAATGCTTTCGAACCAGGTGTGCAAGAATTTTAGCGACGTAATCTCTAAGGTCAGTTTTATCAGTCATTGGTTAAAGTGTACTCAACTTAGAAGTGATTGGCAGGAGTCTTAAGACACGTGCTGCTGTCCAGGGCCGAAACTAGCTTTTTTTTACGGTGGGCAAACATGGATTTTGGTGTCCCTCTTCTCCGTAAAGTAAATTTATAAGAATAATTTTATTAAGTTTCTAATAACAGACTTTTTTAAAAAATAAATATGTAAATAGAAAATACGTAATTTTGAACCATGTAATCAGCTTTGGCAAATACTTATTCAATAAAACCTGCAAAATCTAAATCTAAAAAGGGGGAAAAAAAAAAAAACGGTTTATACAGGTTTTTGTCTTAGCAAATAGAATTGATGATATTCATTCTATTGGGACCATGTAATTTTTTCATTTAAGACACGATTCCATTACAGACAGATTTCCTTTTCACAGATTTTACTGTAGTTATAATATTACCTTACAATTGAGCAGGCGTTTAAAGTCATAGTGATATGAGTCACAATGTCTTAAAAAATCCAGGATTTTCTGTAGGTATAACAATGAATTCTAATACCGTAAAATATATTTGTGTGCTATGTACAGCCAGTTTCATGGAACTATCCTTTATACTGCTCTTCCTACTTATAGACTAAGGCAGGCCGCACACTGACAAGACAGAGCGACGTGTAGCGCAAGACACGAGACAAATTCTGATATTCAAACCGGTTTTTCTTTGTTAAAAGGGTGAAAATGTCTCATTACTTACGCTACATGTCACTCTGTCTCGTCAGTGTGCGGCCTGCCTAATATGTTTATATACTTTTCTGAACCTAACACTAATTTTCAAAATTATAATAGTGACTTAATAAACAAAAAAATTAAGTTTTAAATAAGTACTTTATTTTGTGAATTTTCCACCCCTTAGTGTTTAGTGTCCTGGGCACTCGAGTTTTTCTTTTGGATTTTCCAACTGCAAAAAAGATTTTAACCAAATTTCATATACTTTTTTTGTATCAAACGACAAACCAAATGTTCATTTGGCACCCCCTCTGCCTTTTGTTCTGGTGCACAGGGCAACAGAAACATTGTATAGTATTTATGGTATTGTTATGGTTTCAATCAAGAGTAAAATATTTCCTTTATTATTATTTTTAATTAATACACTATTTTGTGATTTTTTAAAAATATAATTAGTGATTATATCAATGCTTCTCATTAATACTAATGTCTTTAAATATAATTCAAGACATTCATATGTATAAAAATATTATAGATAAAAATCTCATAAAATGCTACAGATGGGCTAACAAATTATGCTTTATTAATACACATTAAAAACCATAAAGATGAAACAGACAAAAGTTTGTGGAAAAAAAATAAAAGAATTAGTCTAATTTTATCAGGAAATAAATATTCTTTTACTACTCTTCAGTATTTATATTATTCTTATGACTTCAATCAAGAGTAAATGTATGTTTCTTTTCCCTTTTTTTATTTAATATAAATTATTGTGCAAATTTTTAAAAATATAATTAATGATTATGTCGTATTTTCTGATTAATATTAATATTTATAAATAAAATTTAAAACATGTTACAAGATGTTCGCAAAAATAACTGAGTAATTGAGAAAGATTAAAAATAAATCAATTCGTTAATTAGAAGGAAAACTTTGAGCTTTTATGAAAATATTTAAAACCACTTAAAAACAACAAATAGTGAATAAATGCATTATAATTTTTATACTGAAAAAAATATAGAAAAAAAAAATCCCATCTCTCTCTATACTGGCTTTTTCAAGTCAATGCTCAGCTACATCACATCAAACTTTCTACTGCTTTGTGAACCAGCCTTTCTGTATTCTATAGTCCTGTCTGGTAACAAACTTCCATTGAAAATTCCATGGCATTTTCTTGGACACTACAGCATTTGTTAATTGTTATAAAGATCTAATGTTTTCAGGAATTGCATGTGAAATCTTATTAAGGAGAAAATATAAAAAGAAGAGGGGAGGGTGTGGGAGGAAAAAAAATTGAAGTATTTATAACTTGAAATATGGCAAAGCCATACATTAATACAAACTTAGTTATCTAAATACAAATACAAGAAGCAAAGAATGTTATTTTTTCTTTAAGCTCAAGCAAGCTTTATTCTATTCAAGGCTACTTTAAAAGTAATATAATCTGTGAAAAATTATGCATAGCAGCAAATGTTTTAATACCAAAGTGGATGAAAACCATGTTTTCATGAGCATAGCTAAGGCATGGCAAATAGAGTACTTCCTTTCCAGTTCATTGGGAGAAGTAACAGGGAGTTTTTTTTTTTTTTCTTCTTTGCAATTTTCATAAATCCCAAAAATACACATATCCAAATGGGTGGATCAAAAAAAAAAAAAAAAAAAGGTTACAAACAGCAACATTTGAAAAGTAATTATTGTGGGAGGAATATTTTCCCCCCAGAGTGGAGACAGGTGGAGCTAGTTGTCTTACAGCGGTTGTGCGGGTAGGTAGTGCAAGTTCGCAGACACGTCAGAGCGATTGAAATGACAAGACGTTTAGAAAAGTGGTCTCCCTTGGAGGTGCGAGTCATGATTAGTTTCTTATGGGCAGAGAATGTGTGCCACGTTGAGTGATGATGCCATCTTCCTGCATGACAATGCCAGGCCCCATACTGAACGGCAAACTCAAGAATTGCTGCAAAAGTGAAAGTGGGAAGTCTGGAGTCACCCCATACAGCCCAGAATTTAGCACCCAGTGATTATTTCTTTCTTCCGAAATTGAAGGAACACTTATCTGGAACAAGGTTCTCTTCAGAGAGCGATGTGAAAATAGCTGCCGAGAACTGGCTGAATGGGAAGGGATGTGATTTCTACCAAGCCGGGGTTAAACAAGTTGTTCCTGCGTTCAGATAAATGCCTAAATAGATGTAGCAATTATGGGGAAAAGAGATCAGCAGGTATGCCTCAATTCCCTTATGTATTTTCTGTCTGTTGTTAATAAATATTTTTATTTCCCTTCTAACTTTTTTTGGGGAGATCCATCCTCGTAATAATAATAAGTGTCAATCCTGATTATAAACAACCATTCACAACAAAAATCTTATTCTAAATTTTTAGTCTCTCGTCTATATAAATGCATGTTTATGTAAAATTTACTTATTGACTAATCATATATTGGATAATTTGCAGCTGCATTTAAATATAACAAGAGAGGAAGGAAAAAACCGAGTGGCATTAAGCAAGGATATTTACCTTTAATTTTTAATGTGATCAAAAAGTGACTGGTGAAGAAAGAAATGTATTGTCAATAATTTCTTATATTTGAGCCAGAGTGAAAAAAAATGAGGTTTTAGATAAAAACTCAAGTTTATTGGCAGTATGCATGAAATTGTTTAATTTTGATATCCAACGGCCCCAAAGCTGAATATTTTGCAATGTTCTGTAACGAACCTTCAGCTGATCAAAAATGTTCTGCGGGAATAAAAAAGTAAAACACAGGGAGATTTTTTTGTATATGTAGGAGTGAGATTTCATCTTGTATAGAAATGCTAGACATTTTGTAAAACGCTAACACACACGCACACAAACCAAAGAAATGATGAATTTCAAGATTTTACTCCGATCGAATGACGAATTTAGAGTTCTTTTATCTCATAATCGATTGACGATTTTTGCAATATTTTAAAGATTTTTTTCTCGGGTAATTGCCGAATTACACGATTTTTTCTTTGAACTGATCATCGATTTTTTCCCACGACTGATTGAAGAATTAAGAGATATTTTCCAACACTTTACTGACGAATTTAGTTTTTTTTTTTTTTTACCCGCAACAGATTGGCGATTTTCAAATATTTTCTTTTGACGGACTGGCAAATTTGTTCAGCTCTTTCTTAGGACCAATAGGCAAAAATCGCATTTTTTTTTTTTTTCAAGCAACTGATACTCGAATTTGTCGTTTCTTTAACCACAACCGATTGTTAAATTTTGCAATATTTTTCTTATTGATCGATAAATGTTGCGGATTTTCTTGCGACAGAATGGAAAAAATCGTGGGTTTTTCCGCAACTGACTGACGAATTTTGTGATTTTTTTCTGACAATCCACTGATGAATTTAGTTTTCTAACCTGCAACTGATAGGTGAAATTCGCGTTATTTTCTTTCTACCAATTGGAAAATTTTGTCGCTTTATCTTGCAACCGATTGACAAAAATCGAGGGATTAATAGCTCGAGTTGTTTTAATAGCTCTAATATAAAAATGCTTTTTCTCTTTCCCCATTCTATTTAAGTGAAAGGCTGGTTAGATTAACCTGCCTGTGTCACTTCCTTATTGAGATACCCTTTAAAGCCCAATAATTTTTTTGTTATCTGTTACTTATTAAATTTTTATACTTATTTTATCTAGAAATATTGATGAGGTCAAAGGGCACACTACAAAACAAACCAGCAATTTAAGAAGTAATTCCAACTGTCGGTCATTATGCAATTTTTTTTTACACACTTATAATATGTTTATATTTTCTGGTGAAAATTTATGTTTTTTTGAGTTGTGAAATATTTTGCAAATTTCCATTGAACACAGCACTTCTCTTTGAAATATATTACAACTGTACTACTTTTGTCTTCATAATGTAGGCTAAAAAAGAATAGTAGTTTAAAATGATGTACTATAAATATAGTTAGATGTTTACTTTTGATGTACTTTTTTACTTTACTTACTGATGTTTACTTTTTTCACTTAGGTTATTGCATAACAGTAGGTTTACTTAACACAAGATAAGGACGTAGATACAACAATATAAGGGGATTACTTCTTCAGAGAATAATTTATTAATACAGGTGGCAGAGACCAATGAAAGGAAAGAATGAGATCTGTACGTATGGTCAAGGTTGTATGTGCTGTTAAAGAGACACAAAGTGGGGGATTTTAAAGGCTATCTAAAGCCTATTAATTTTTTTCTTCTCATAACCATCTTGTAGCAGAAACTCTTTGCTAAAATCAAAAATATAAATTAGAAGTTAAGGCCTTTATCTAAATTTAAAGATTAAGATTATCTTCAGATGAAATCAGCAATGAATTAGTACCAACTGATGAAGACATTTCTGATAAGGTGTGTGTATTTAGTTCTCAACCTATAAAAAAACAGAGTAAAGTAGAAAGCAATGTATAAAATGCTATGCATGAAGCATTTTAGACAAGCTCAGAAACACCTGGGAAATGTTTGTACCAATAAAGACTTTTCCAATTAATGAACAATCCAACATAATTTTGCCTATGTAGTTAATTTTTTATATAATGTTTTAGTTACAATATTCGTGTAACATTCTTTGATATAAAATGTAATTGAAACGCAAATGATAAATTAAACACTGAAGGGTGTTTCATCAGCGCTATCTAACTGACTAGTACCAACTTGTACTAGATTTTTGCTTCACTAAAATATTTCCCCCATAACTTAGATTTTGATTTATTTGTGTTCTAATCATATTAAAAAATCAGAATATTAAATAGTTAAAAAATTTTCCATGTGCAGAAAAACCAATTTTAATTAAATCGGATAATTTTTTTTATTTATTTTTTTTTTTTTATTAAATACATCTAATTCTAAATTATACATATTAAAAGAAAGATTATGTTTGGAAACATGATGCTTAAATATGCAGCAAGAAATATTTTATTTATATTAAATTGTTAAATACATTTATGCACATATAGTATTATCAGGGTTTATACAGGCTTGAGAAGAAAAAAAATCAAAGAAATCTAGAAAAAAAAAAAAAATCTAAGGAGTCTAGGAATTTTAAAGCATTTACTATTTTACTGCATGCTGTGTCCTTGTGCAACACGAGTATCTTAATTTTTAATACCTCATTTGCAGGAAAACATTTCAAACAGATTTTATTCCATTAAAATCTAATACTTAGTGCTAACATTGCACAGTGTTCATAATTTATTGCTTACAGGTTTCTTAAATTTGAATACAAAATTGCCAGCCAAGTTTTAATGCAATGACCAATGGTCATACATAGGCTACAGAGACCAGTCAAATGCCGGATACTCATCATGTATACCTCGACTTTTAAAATACCGTAATTTAAGGAAGAAATGCTGCAGCATTTGTGTTCATTTTTTCGTGCTCTGGATAATTATCAATATCAAACGATTTCTCTTCAACAAATAAAATTGGTATAAGATTTTAAACACACCTTAAAACTAGATTAAAGCTAATAAATATCATTTGCAACATAATTTTACAGTATTCAGTGTGCAGTGGTTGTATTTTTATTGTTTATTAAGCACATTCTCACCAATGCGGTGGTAACACCGGATGCATCATTTACTATGGTTTTTTTAAAATTATTATTATTAGGCTGAATATTGCGAGTGCAGCATTTCTTCGGTAAATTACAGTGAATTTTGAAAGAGAAAAACCATGTGGCATATACAAAAGAATATGATAACTCAACTTCTTATTGTTTATTTTCTTATGAATATCAATAATCACTTTAATTTCACCATTGTACGCATGAGATTTTTTATTTTGCTTTCTTTAAAAGTGAATCATTTTCATTATATAATTAAAGATGATTATACAGGCAGCATTATTCATCATGTAAAACACAAGTCTATTTTGTACTCTTGTATACTTCAATTAAATAATTAAAAGCCACTAAATTTCACATTGCAATAATTTAAGAAGTATTTTGTTTATACTTCTGTTTGTTTCAACTGAACTCCTTGTAAACTTTTTCATTTCTAAGGCAATCTTAAGGAGCCTGTAGCACCATGTATTATGAATTTAAAACAGAGTAAGTATTAAAAAATTGTCTAATAATTAATATTCTGAAATATTTTTTACTAAATATGTTTAAAAACACCTTTATTTATTTATTTTTTTTTAATTAGCCTGAATTTACTTAGCCAGACTACATATTCAACTTGGGAAGCGTATGTGGGGCCTGCACATCCAGTAGCAGACTTTCCTGTGTCAATCTGCAGCACACCAAAATTTATCTGTGACCCAACAATGCTGGACAAAGTTCACTATGGAATTGCAGTAACCAATAAAATAGACAAAATTCACAGTTACAAAGAAAATATAACAAGAAAAGACAATAAATCTAAAGACAAAAATTAAAAATTTTGAAATTTATTTAGCCCAGAATTATTTTTAAATTGTTAGATTAAATTGGCAAGGTTTAAAATAGTTTGCTGCTGTGCTGGACTGTTTCTGATGCTGGCCCTGCACAAAACAGCTCAGCGAGTTAAATTGCAAAGATTCATTTGATATCATCAAGCAGACACTGCTAATGTGTAATTTTGAGATGAACATTAATATTACTTTATTTGCTGAAAGAAAGTTTATCTTTGAGGATTTTGAAAATTCTACTTTTTATACTTGTACTGTGGTCATAATATTTTTTATGTGTTTTACACTATGCTTAAAGCAGCACTGAATATTTTTCCTGCCTACATATCAAAATTAAACTTGCCTGCGATAAAAAAGAAGATGCTGCTGCTGGCACCAATCAATATAAGTTTCAATGTACTGACAACGAAACAATGTATACAGAATAGTTACAAAACAGTTATGCTAGCAATGTATTTGATTGACGTTTCAAAAATTCAACTCCTATGCAATAACGTTACCGTTAATATGACCTAATTTTTCATTCAGCACATTGGTAGCAATCTGCAATAACTCTGATAAAGTTGCTGGCTAGCACGCTAGAAGAGTCGCCTAGTCAAAACCTCACACATTCTGAATTATGTAAACAATTGAACATGTGAGTTTCAATTTAAGATTTTAATAAGTATATGACACTTATGTTTTATAACAATTTCTCCAGGATACAATGTGTCAGAATTCCTTTTTAATGCAAACCATAGCAGCTATCACTGTGCTGAATTTTATGGTTATCGGCTGAACAGTTTAGGAATAGCACTACAAAGAAACCATTGGAGTGGACCCATAAGAATTTTGTTTGCTCAGCTCAATGAATAGGGTGAATAAGAAATTATTGGTCATATATTCATATCATCTCTAGTATCAAAGTTGACGCTGAAAACACAAATAATGCAATTGTGTGCAAAGAAGATGTGTAATATAAGGCACTTACATTCTGCGCTTTGGCTCCACTCCCTCCTAGAAAAATTAAAATCAAATTATAAATTTGAGATAAATAAAAAATAAATGAAAGTAAGCAATTAAAACAAATTGATTTTCTTTTAACTTTATTATTTTATTAAAAAAAATGATAAAGTTAACAAAAAGTCTTTTTTTACATGTCTCCTTAAGAAACAAAATTTGCATATGAAGTAATGGATATTTAACATCCATTACTTCATATTAAGCAAAAGCATCAACAGATATATTAAACAGCACAGAATTTAAGTAAAAAGTGTAAAATGATTAAAATAGAAATATTGCAAAAAGTTCAAATTTATAAAATTAATTCTTAAAATCTTGAATTCCCATGAAGCCAAACTGTTAAAAGGCTTAAATTTTAACCCATTACATTTTCCCTTGTAACTTTGCAGATTAGAAAAAACACTGTTGTTCACAGCTTGGGAGTTATCTGGCAAGAGAAGTGTTTAATATTTATTTTGGAGCTTCAAGGGTATGTGCACAAAGCATGCTATAACATACTTTATCACAGAATGTAACAATTGAATAACAATGAAAATAAAATGTGGATGCAATTACAGAATTGGCAAGTTTCTTCCAAAGTGGAAAATACTGGGGAAAAAAACATGAATAAAACAGCCGGAAAAAATGGAAGAAACTATTATTATTTAGGAATTTACCATATAAAGTTGCAACTTTGTAAGGTACAATAAATGCATTTTTCTTATAGATAACCTTAAGTAAATTTAATTAGACCTATAAAAATATAATTAATTATATGCTAAATTAATAATTACATTAAGTTTATTTGGCCAAGATCACACACCTGTCTAAAGTGTTTCAATCATTAGATACCTGAAAAAAAGAAATTTTATCCAAAACACCCAAAATTATTATAATTATTATTATTAAATATTAATTTCAATTTAACCAGCATATTTATCATTTAAGGCTGTTTTGAAATCCAAAGGAGCTACTTTGACACATTTCGGATTTCATTTTTGTTCGGAAACTCATGAAATGGGCAGGTGTTCTTGTTTAAAACTATGTAATCAAATGACATTTTCCATTTTTTGGTAAAGACAGATCTTTCAGTAAATACTGTCAAAGTTAGCGATTTGAACCAAATTTACAGACACGACACAGCAGGATAGGAAAAAGCCAGTTATCACTTGACAAAACTCTCTTGCAACTCATTAAGCAATTTATTTATTAAAAAAAGAAGGAAAAATTTCACTTAAACCCAAATTGCTTCAATAGCCTGCCCATTTTATGCCTTTACATTTAAAAATTAATCAGAAAATGTGTCAAAGTTTTGAGTCGTTGAGCAGAAAATTTGAGAACCGCTTTAAACCTCTGTAATTAGTAGTAAATTGTATGGATCATTTACCTACAGTAGAATGAAACTCATTTAAATAAAAGACTGTGCTTTTAATTTACATTCATTTTATTAGGGGAACTAATATACAATTACTGTATCAAAAAATTTCACCTTTGTTCGGAAACTCATGAAATGGGCATGTGTTCTTATTGAGAAAAACTATGTAATCAAATGGAATTTTCCATTTTTTGGTAAAGGCAGAAGATCTTTCAGTAAATACTGTCAATACTGAATTTTCCTACAGTGCAAAATGATATAACAAAACAAAAGTTTTGTAGCAGTAGGATGCTGCAATCGGCTTCTGAACTTAGAATGGATGAATACAAAAGATTAAAAAGTTTTTTCAAGACCTGCAAAACTTAGGGAGTTTAAAAAGTTAAGGTCAGTTTAAAAGCAGTTAGATGTACTCGACCTGTAGAGTTCGTTTTAGGACATTAGTCTTTTATAATCAGCACTAAGATATACATGTTAGTATAAATAATTACAAATTTGTTTATTTAATGTGTTGCACGATGGAGTCTTTAAAATAATCCATTATTATATGAAAAAAGAAAAAAATTGTAGGTTTTTTTTTTTTTTTTTTTTTTTTTTTACAGAAATGATATAAACAATGAGAAAATATCCCCCTAGATCTAAAGTTGTAAAAACCACCACCTGTAAATACATACTTGCTGAACCTAAAGTTTGTTATTAAAAAACAACATTTTTCTAAAAATAACAGTTTTAATTATGTTTTCTATTTTAAATTTCATCTAATTATGCTTTGAGTTTAAATCTTTTAAAAAGTTAATATTTTATTTTGAGCATCTGTTTAGTTTTCTGTTGGTTTCTTCTGTTTTTTTCCACCGTCCTGGAAGAAACCCAACCCCAGAATTCATTAATTCAGCAATCACTATAATAGAACCCCTGCTGCACTACATAAAAGACTGTGATCATATCAGCCTTCCAGCCCGTTTAAGATTGCTCGAGGCAGTGTGATTGCTATATTTTTCTAATTCTGGATCCATAAGACTAAGATATTTTCAAAACCTGGGTACTTTTTTTTTTTTTTTTTTTTTTTTTACAAAAGTAGGTTTATTTTTTAATAATAAGGCTATGTCAGCAAATTAATATAAAATATTCTTCTTTAATATTAGCTGCTAAAACTTATTACTTTTAGGATGAAAATTAAGCATCCTAAAGGTTGTACTACAAATTTTCTTATGCAGTCCTTCTCCATTTTTTTTTTTATAAATGAGCTACTGTGCAACCCCCCCCCCCCCTCCCTAACACAGCAAGGGCTTTAAAAGGTGAATGATTTTGCAGATGAAAATGGCATTCTTAACAGAAAGCATGCATTTTAATGCATGAAATACATTTTTCAATAATTATGCCAAAATGAAATTATTTTTAGAGGCTGGTCATTCCACCATCTCCAAAATTAGGGGCCAAATTTTCAAAGGATGAAAAACACCTGTGAAAATCAAGTCATTGAAAACATGCATTTTCATTAACTGCAATGATTTACTACAATTGCATCAAAATCACATAATTTTCTAAATGAATTTTTGAAAATTTCATTTAACCCACATTATTATGGTTCTCTATTATACAAAATTTGATTTAAAAAAAATTCCCCTTAAAATCTTGCGATTTCATGCATTGCAAATGAAACACATTCTGTTGCTACCTAGCTAGTAATTTATTAAATTTAGGATTGAGGTAAATTTCGGAAATATAATTACACATTCAAAATGTTTTCAAGAGGTGCTTTGCACCAAGTTTTACTTCAGAAGATGGCAAGGTACATATGTGTTGTTTTTGTAAAATACCACACTAACAACAACTATACAAAATAATGTCAATTTATTGGATAATTCAATTAGATTGTTCTTATTTAACTAAATATTGTGTTGTGACATGAGCCTTTTATAATTACAAATTACTGCTTTTCTACATGGAAGATTTTAATGCAAAATGTGTTGATTTATTAAATATAACATGTAAAAATCTATTATAACAAAAAAATATGCTGCTCCCAATAAATAATATTACATTACGCACCATAATGTTATAATTTTAAAATGACATTAAAATACACTTTCATACACAAACAAAAATTGTTATTTTTATTATTATTTATATGAGAATGATACAAGTGATTAGCTTTCATCAACTTATTAACCTGCCATGTATGGCTCCTGCAATTTCCGCAGGTTTATAAGTCCATCCACAACTACAGTTCACATAAAAGTGCAGAAGAATGTTTCTGAATGAATGTGTGTGTCACAGGCGACTTATTTTTTATATTATTTTCTCTCCACTAGCGTTCCCTTCATGGGTGCAAGAAGTGTACTCAAGCCAAGACGGGAAAACTTTTCTGAATATTAGAAATACCCAAATGAAAATAGGCTAGAAGATTTCTATGTTTTGCATTATGGCTAAAAATTTATATCTAACAACAAATGAAAGTGATTAAAAGATTATTGATAGTAAAATTGCTATTATCTAAGTACATAAAATTGGACTGAGTTAAGTAAATAAAATTTTGACTGATAGTAAATTACAGAATTTACTATCAGTCAAAAATCTTGCCAAAGACTGAATTCAGCCCTGAGACTGAAGGTCTTGCACCCATGGTTCCCTTTAGGCCATTAAGGATGCAATGTCCTGCCTTTTTAAAAATCAGCAAAATGCATTCTGTCCCTTTTTCAAAAGATTAAACTACACTCCTAAGAGTTCATAGACATCTCTGGTAAAAATCTTCCCCATGCCACAATATTTCTAAATATGTGTGCTTGAAAGCTTGCAAAAATTATAGATCTTCAAGAAAAACACAGGCAATTATTAAATCATGTTATACTTAAATTGTACTTTTTTATATTTTTTTATTTATAATTCTAACATTATTCAAAATTAATGTTGCTTCATTTATCATACCTAAAAATTACATTCATTTTTTGGAGGGCTTAACTAAAACAATAGTGTCTTGTAAAATTCCTTTGTCTAATAAACTAGTGTCCTTTGTACTAGCACCCTGCCCTTTTGCTTTCCAGAGCATTCATTATCTACCACTATTTCCGAACAATCTCTACAGTAGAATTCTAAAAAATCTATGCAGACAGAGACAATATTTTTAAAATGTTCTGAATTCAGAAAAGTACGAAAATCAAAATGTATGCAAGAGGGTTAAATTTTATCTTAAAGCTTACATTAGCAATTGATTACAAACTTTCATACGGTGGTATAGGTCGAGTTGTCAAGTACTGATTACTCTGCCCAAAACAGCATTTATAGTAAGCATTCAGTCATAAATGGCAGAAGCATCCGCCAGATCAAAAGTGAGATCACGTCACTCAAGGTCGCATGCCACATAGCAGAAAGGGTTGAACTATACCAAGGTGAATAACTGTTTTTACCTCTTGTGTTTAATCTAGTAGATCCTATATCTATGAAATAGCTGCACAAGTGCAAACGTCGTGTTTTCATTTGTACTAGTGTTAAATTGCAGAATGTATAGATATTGTATTCTTTGTTATTCATGATTATTTTGTATATTAATACTTTTTTACAAAATATTTATTGAATATCTACATTGTTTTGAATCTCTAATTGTCTTTCTAGAAGTGACGACAATATCTGATATTAAATTCTATGGATATTATCTGCCATTTTTAACATCATCGAATAATCAATCGATTTATATATGAATTTCTGTTTGTTTCTAATATAAATATGGAAATATTAGTTATAATGCAATGAAAGTTTGAGGTAAATCTTTTAAAATAAAACCGTAAGTCATGTGACTGTCCTCAACAGTTCCGGGATGTCCGTTTCACTTTTTCATATGCCAAGCGGCCATTTTTATTCAAAATTATTTTTTCGAATAAACTGCATAAAAGTTACATTTTAAGAAAGATCGTTCAAAATAAATTAATATTTGAGAGATGACTTGCGTTCAATTATGTATATAGTCTGCAATAACTTCAGTCGAAAGATTCGCAGTTCAAATTCTCTATTCATAAAAGTAAACAAAAAAAAGATTGATTCGTCGTGAACATTTAAAATATTAAATCATGGAGGTAATCATTCGCAAAGCAAGTTCTCCGCGAATGAATTTTTGGACCGCTGCCTTGCGTCAAAAAAATAATTCGCACCAGTGAGACAATCAAAGTTTACCATAATTATGTGCTATACAACTCAACTTTCGGACCTTTTCTTGACGTAAATTGAACTCATGTAATAATATTTAATGAATCAGATTTTTAGCATTTTTAAAATCGCTAATACAGCTTTTATTTATCGCGTGTACAAATTAGAAATGATACTTTGATTTTGAAATCAAATGTTTTGATTTATGATATTATTTCTTATTTATTTATTTATTTTCTCTTTTAAATGAAAAGTGTGAAGTATTTTAAATTTATGTAATATAAGCATTTTAGATTAAAGTTAAGTATTTTAAATGAAATGAGTGACAGGTTTATAATTTAAAATTAAATTAATTGTAGTATGAATGACGGTGATGGGAACGATATTTGGCGAATTATCATCTGCTCCCGGCTAACAAAAATACTCATAATTAAAAAAAAAGAATAAAAATAAATAAATGATAGTTTGATGTAAATAAATATTGATATACATATCAAAAATAATTTATAGAATTAAAATAAAAAATAAAAGTAAATAAACAACAATTTCCATAACAAAGTTTTCGCCAAATTGGCAGGTGAGGGGGGGGGGGGGGGAATCGCGCCAACGTGCGTATGTGACATTTGTGCCCAAAAAATATGCGAAATGCTACCATGATCGCAAAAGTTCATGATTTGTCTATTAGAATCTTCCGATTTGGCGAAGGATTAAGGGAAAATTAAATTATGAATAAATGTAACGTGTTGCAATGTTTAACATACATTTAAGGGAGACCAAACTGGTCGCCAATGGCGGCTAGTGTTAAAATAAATATGCAGAGTTTCCCCCAGATTTAAAAAAGGGTAGGGTGCTGCTGGTGAGAAAAGGGGCACTTTTTTATTCTTAAGGGCACTTTTTAGATTCTTGAGAGCACTTGTCACATTTCTATTGGCACTTTTTAATTATTAAAGGTATTCTTTTGGTTTTTAAAGCCACTTTTGATATTTAATAGTCAGGGCACTTTTTTTAAGACAACATTCAGTCAGATTTTACTATGAAAGCAAATTTTTTAATGCAAAAAGCAGAAAAGGTACTTTTTTTTACTGAGGAGGAGAAAAGGCACTTTTTTTACTGAGGGGGCAAGAAGGGTGCTAATTATTTTACTGGAAGGGGCAAGAAGGGTGCCAATTCTTTTAATGAGGGGCAAGAAGGGTGCTATTAATTTTTTAAACCAAAAGGCAGGCAGGGTGCAGCACCCTTTTGAAACTGTCTGGGGGGAAACTCTGAAATATGTGTAATAAAATTTCAGTATCCATCTATCAAAATACATGGGTTTCAAGTCACCAAAGTTACCACACTTTATAAAATTATTTTCACCCCATTTTATTATTGATTATATGCTTTTATTATGTAACTTAACTTTAGTTCTTCTGTGTAAAGATGGAAATTTGTAATTGAATTTTCACTCAATTTCTGGGGTGCTAAAATTATAAAAAATTAGGTACACAGGTGTTTTTCTGGTAACAATACATTTTAATATGTTTAGAGGGTAAGGTATTTTTTCAATATAGGAGCATTGGCGAGATAGAGAATTATGTATAAATCTACCATCTGTGCATTCTCCTGAGTATATATTGTGATTCTTTACTCACTCATGACAGATTTATCTTATTTACCAGATTTATTGCAAAATATTTTTGATACAGTTTGTTTTGATAAAAATATTTATATTTAAAAACCATTCACCATTTCTTTTTAGTTTCAGCAGAAAAGGCAATAATGCTTACATATTATTACTTTTACTACCAAAACTAAAATGATACTGTGAATGTTTTTAAATGTACAAATTTTATTGAAACAAACTGTATCAAAAATATTTCAAAATAAATCTGGTAAACAAGATATCTTCTATCAGCGAGTAAATATTCACAATATATGCTCAGGAGAAAGTGCAGATGGTAGATTTTATGTCATACCTAATGACTAATCATAATAAAAGTCTGCATATTGACATTATCAACCCTGACACAAGATGCAGTTGTGTCAATTTTGAACCCTATACTAATATTAGGATTGAACGCTTACTATATATGCAGTTTTGACTCAGCGATTTACTACTCGGCCGAGTAGTAAATCGAGTAGTAATCTCACTAAATCTCACCACGAATTTAGTGAGAAGGCACAGGAGGTCTTTTTACTTCGGTTGCCGACATGATTCAGAAAAATTTTACTGCTGAATTCAATACAGTAAAAAATTAAAATGTCAAATTCCACATGTTTAAGGGTGTACTCAAATCCAAAAAGCTTATTTTCTGACTCATTTTTAAATTCATTTTTGCTCTAAAACGCAACCAATTGGAAGGTTCTTATTCAGAAACTTTATATTGAGCCGTATTGGTCGATTTTTTTTATAAAGGCAGAATATATTTTAAAAATGCTGTCAAAGTGGACATTTTGAACCAAATTTCCCAAAGCGATAGTGCTGGAAACAAAAAAAAAATGATCGTACTGTGAAAATAATTGTTTGTAAATCAATTTCTAATTAATTGAATGAAAAATAAAAACACAGGTCACTTATAAATTTATTCAAAAAAATCACGGCGGCAAGTTTCATGTTTTTACCTTAAAAAATGAGTCTGAAAATGTGTCAGAAAATTTTGGGTTGTTGAGCATGGAAAAATATTTTTTTGAATATTGCCTTAATGAATCAAAGAATGAGAAGGATTGGGCTTGGGGCTCTGAGTACGTCCGACGACCACTGCGGCTTCAAACTTATTATTCGCTGGGTGTGTAAAGGGAAAAACATTTGTGCACACACGGAAGCAAGGTTAGAGGTAACACCCAGAAGACAAGAAAAATGTTACAAACACATTTGCATATATATATATATATATATATATATATATATATACAGTCGAACCTTGTTAACATGAAATCGCTTAACACGAAATAATACTGAGGTCCCGTCAAATGAGTCTGGAAATCAATGTTAATTCATTTAACACGAAATAGAATTTCAGAAAATCCCGCTTTAGGCGAAATTCTTTTTTGTTCCAAAGTCAAAACATGATTTTTTATGCAATGTTTACGATATTTCTAACTTACATGTCACATCCTCTTATTAAAAATGGAATTTTCTCAGGGTTTGAAAAAGATCTAAAGCGGAAAAGGATTTCAGAAAATCTTGAAATACTGAATTCATGACTAATCTCTGGGTTTTTTTTTTATCTCTGATATGAGCAAGTTCCCACATTAACCATACGAGCTTTAGATCAGTCACAATGAAAGTTCGGGTGAAATAATTTCTTTTTTGAAAGTGATTGTTCCATTACTTGGTTGACTGTATTGACATAAACAAGGTTTCCGAATTCCCCTATCTGTGAGTGAAAGAAGTGACAATCCCTACTTTACTTCCTGACTAACATAATTAAAACTCTGTTCGGAGTTGCTCTGTAGAATTCTGTGAAAGATGAATCGAAAACAGCAAGCTTTAACTTCGTTTAAAAACCAAGGAAAAATTTTTAAACGAAGTTAGCGATAAACTGCTGAAAAAAAAAAAAAAAATCAGAAAATGTGGTGAAGTATGGGATATCTGCATTTCTTCTACAATTGGTCCCCTTTAAATTTTAAAGAATCGTGAAAAGATTGAAGCGGCATATGCAATGAGTCAATTGAAACCAGTAGGAAAAGGAATGTGTAGAAGAGTGAATGAATAAATTGAAATTGCTCTCTTGTGGTGATAAAAAAAGCAAGAAGACAGGAAAATGTTTTAACTTTTGCAGTTTTGCAAGAGAAAGCAAAGGCTTGTGCTGATGCTGTCGGTGAGAGCAATTTCATATGTTCTAACAGATGACTGACACTATTTAAAGAGTGTCATAAAATTGTCTGCAAAAAGATATGTAGTCAAAAAACGGGAAATTCTTTTTTTAGACAATGTTCTTTCCGAGTACACTTGCATAGATGAAGATGTGTTGACTTCGGATGTGATGACAGATGAAGAAATAATTGCTTTAAAAAAAAAAGATGACAACATTGAATTGAAAGACCATGAACTATGAAAGGATGAAGAAATTGACACAGAACAGAAAAGCTTAGTGTCTGTTATATGAATCTACTGCAACATTGAAAACTGTACAACGTTTGCTTACGGAACAAGAGGCTGATTCCCTAGCTTTGGACAAATTAGATGAGGTCTATATGTTCCTGAAAGAAGTACTCTACAAAAACTGAAAAAAAAAAGTCAATAACGAAGTTTAAAAAATAATTGGCAAATAAATAAATTTATTATTGACTGAAAAGAGTTGATTAATTTGTTAATGAAATTTTCTATTTCTTATTAATTCATGATTTTATGAGCAGGGATATATTTGTAGGTTAATTTATTTAGTTTTTATATCTAACATAGATGGCACCACTATTATGACTGTTAACACGAAATTTCAGATAACACGAAAAAAATTCGCAGTCCCTTCAATTTCGTGTTAACGAGGTTTGACTGTATATATAAACTTAATGTAAAATTTAACCATTGAAACATAAGAAATTGACCATACACAATGAAATCACAATATCATATAGCAGAGTCAAATTACATAAATATATATATATACACACACAAACACAGATGCAAAAGTTCTGCACTGCTTAAAAACATACATATTGAGCATGCAAGTATATTCTTAAAATTCACTTAAAATCCAAATTTAATAAATTATGCACATTGTTTTTTAAAAAAAATTATATATAATTTTATATGCAAAACTTTTCAATGTTTTAAACCAGCAGCATTTTTTTTTAAAGTTATGAAAAAAAGAATGATACACAAAAAGTACAATTAATCAATAAAAAATATAAATTGATTCTTCAACCCATTATCACTGTTTCTGATATAAATTTTATCTATCAAATGATTATTGCTTGCTGTAACAGTTTTGATATTAAGAATTTAAAGTTAATTGAATATTTCTATTTTGTAATTTTACCCTAACTTCTCCCGATTTTATATATTATTTGCAGTTTACAAATGAAAAGTATGTATTGGCATTACAGTTCCTTACCATCTTTCATGTGCATAACATTTACAATAGTTTTAATTTGAATTTTTTTTCTTAATTTTCTATAAAATTATTTTTAAACTTTACCATTAAAATTACTTTTTAAAAAGAGATAAGATGAACAAAATGCATGTTTATATGAAATGTTACAAAACAAATGTTTATAATCAAGATACATGTGTACATACATATTAAAAATTTTCATCTGCCTGAAATGTAGAAAGTTTGGTATCTTTGCATCAATAATTTAAAATACAACAAAGTTAATTGTTTTTTTAAAAGAATTTAATGTATTTCCTATTTCTACAAATTATTCAGTACTCCTTTATTATAGTGGGCCCCTAAACCCTTAAGCACCATATTCAATTTAGTGATAGTATCCTGAATACCAGATATATTACATTGTGTAAAAAGTAGTTTATGTCATTATTTTTAAATACATGAGAATTATTTAATTACATGTAATATAAGGAGATGAAGTAATGGTTTATTTATATTATACAAACTGAAATAAAGTCTGAAGTTTCAATCTTCATCGCTTGATTCAAAGCTATCATCACTATCACCATCAAAATTAGGAAAATCATTGTCCGTGTCAGACATAATTATTCTATAAAATCACTATCAGAGATACAAACAAACACAAAACCGAAATACTACAATTTACAAAAGACAACTGAGCAGAATGATCAATGCATAAACAAATGAATAACGAAGAAAGAAACGGGAAAACTAATAATGTATTTTGGACACGTAATGCCATCTATTGGGTGTGAAAACAATCATTGCTATAAACCTCGTACAAACCAATCGCAATAGCAATTAGTGACGCAAAAAACCAGTTGCTTAAAAGATTGCAGTCTGGACTTAAAATGAGGATGTACACAGGTATGTTGTGGTGCTTAAAGGGTTAAGGATGAATCGCCAAGTGATGGAGATATATCACCAAGTTAGGTCATCAAATATCGTCAAATGGTTTGCAGTACTAAAGAAATAGCACATGTTTATGCTCTCATCATATTGCCTTTTTTTTTTTTAATGTTCCAGAACATTTTTCAGATTTTTTAAATTGCATGTTGTATTTTTTCTTAAATTGCCTGCATCTATTTTTTTATAAATATGGAAGCAATCTTTGAATTACCTAGTACTTGTGTAGATGCAATCTCAGTTTTTCAAAGGTGATGACTTTTTCCCCCCAACAAGCAACAATGAAAAAATGGCCATGATATGAAGCTGTATGTTACCAATGTTGAAGCTGGAGATGCAATGTAAAAAGTTGTTAAAAAAAAAAAAAAAAAAAAAAAAAAGTATCTGTGTTATAAATTTGTTTAGTGATTCGAGAATACCATTCTTAAAAGGCTACTTCATTGCTGCAAAAACACCTGTTCGCTAATATTAATATTATGGGGACAGTTATTTTACATTATCTCGTTTGCATTTCAATATTTTTAAATTTTTTTTTTTTTTTTTTTTTTGGCATTGGATATACGAGTTCGATATTTACGCTGGCCCTTTTTTACTTTTTAAATTTTGTTTGTAGGGTTTTTTTTTAGCAAACTTTCACTTTCAGAACCAGGTTTGAAAGTGAAAATATAGTCTTTAAAAAAAATCTGCCAACAAAATCGAAAAAGTAAAAAAGGGCCTGCGTAACGTAGCGATCGACCTCAGCTATCCAATGTAAAAAAATAATTTTTAAATATTGAAATGCAAACGAAATAATGTAAAATAACTGTCCCCATAGGATTAATATTAGCGAGCAAGTGTTTTTGCATGAGTGAAATAGCTTCTTAACTTCTAAGGTTTATGTACTATTGGGCAGAGGAATTAACATCCACAAGATAGTGCAAGAAACAATGGATAAAACGACAATTGATTGGAATAATTATAAGAAGTTTTTATTCTTGCGAAGCATTGTAAAACATTTTTAAACATTAGTATAAATTTGTTATGAAACATTGTAATATATTCTTATTAAAATAAAATATTTAATGCAATGGTATTTATTTTTATATATCTATTACATGTGCACACTTCGAGCTTGGTGAAATTGATTGTAACTTGCTGTAATTGTAATTGTGAGGGCCACTATAACAAAGCAATACCAATTATTCTTTATCTTATGCAAAAAAAATAACTTTTTCTTATTGTTTCAAAAATGACGACTTATTTGTATTAATCTAACCATTAAAATGTTGTTATACGTACATTTTTTAAAAACTTTTTTTGTAGACATTTTTATTCACACAGTAATAGTTTATGAATTATTACGTACATATTATATATTTACTAGCTAACCCGCCCGGCGTTGCCCGGGCCCAAGATAATTACAATCTCAGAGAAAGGCGTTAACCCCCTCCCTCCCCATACCCGCAAATATAATGAATAATTTGTTCAAGAAAACCATCGTCACGTACATTAACGCGATCATTAAAAAAAGAATTAACATTTTTCTGATAGTTAGAACATAACGAAGACGCTACGCTAAAATAGCCGGCAGATGACACCCCTTTCCGACCTCAATTTCAAATCTATATCTTAATTAGTTACCTAAATATTTGTTCATTAGTAAAATTTGGCAATTATTTCCTTTCATTTTCGCAAACTAAATGAGAGGGATCGGCCAGAGAAACAGATCTCTTTGTAGTTCAGTTTTTAATGAAAGCCGATCCCTGTCTGAAAATTTCTCGGATCGTTTTCACTGGCGCCAGCAGATTTTTAACAGTTTTTTGCATAAATTAAGAAAAATTACCGGCCGAATTTTTCAAAAATTGCATAGACTGATGCAGAATATTTTTTTACATATGCTCAGAAATTTTCAAATTGATATCTCAATTAGTTTTTTTTAAATTTGCTAATTAGTAAAATAATTTCGAATTCGTTCATTTCGGCTTGGAAATCCACAACAACAGTTCTTTTCTTTAGCCATTTTGATTTAAAAAGACGGCATTTTAGAAGCGATGTTTAATGATATTCTAATTAATATCTAGAGTAATTATCAAAATATTAAAATTCTGAGACTCAGGTGCACATGGTCAGACCTTGGACTATCCACACCTAAATTTCCAGACTTCTAGGTGGTCTAGATTTTGCTAGCCATCGCAGACAGACACACACACAGACACACAGAGCGAAACTTTCTTTTATTAGTATAGATAAATAATTGAATCAATTTTACAAATCACTAGAGCATGAATTTTTTGCCTTTATTGATACTTTTGAGTTATGATTATGAGATTCTTCTACTACAGAAATAATAAATGAAAAATTATGACATGCTCTAAATAAAATCATTCAAGTTGTCGAAATACAAAAAAATTCAATTACCATCATAAACTGTACAACCTAATGGCCAATGTTCTGGGGCATTTTCTGAATTCACACCCATTGAGTCTTCTAAACCTCGAACAATATGTGCACTTGAGAGTGGATCCTAAGAAATAAAAAGAAACATGAAGACTATCTTAAACTTATTTTAAAAAATTGTTTTAGAATCAATCAGAACAAAATTTTCACATTTCAGAAAAAGAAAACAATAGTATTTCACTCCTTAAAAAAAAAACTAACAAAAGCATAAAACTGCACAAACATCCATACATTTTTTAACTATTTAGACACAGTAGAAATAACATAGCATTAAGATAAGTGCATTCTACAAAAAAGATAATGCATGCTTTATTGTGGCATTTTTTTTTCTATACACAAGACAAACAAATGTAAATGTAGCTATACACAAAAATTCTTTTTATAATACAGTTCCTTCAAATAAAAATGGCTCAACATTGTTTTCTAAAATACCAGACGATAGCTTCAGATTTTTTAAACTAATTTTAACAGCGATGATTTTGGTATATATGATAGATTAGATCAGCCATACTCAACCTGCGGGCCACATGTGGCCCGGCAACCTTTTGTGTGCGGCCCCAGGCACATAGTCATTAATCCATATTTATAAAATTAACAGAGATGTACATAAATCTTATTTAAGACCTTCACTTTTGTTTTATATTTTTTCATAAGAAAACTAAACCAGTCCTGTCATTTCTAATTAATTTTAAATTATGTTAAAACATCTTAAATGCAGTTTCCTTAGTCAAAAGTTCTTTTTGCATATAGTCCTATTTGTGTTACGTTACAGTGGTGTATATGTTACGGTCAATACGATTGATCCGGTCAGTATTAATAATAACTGGTTATTAATTATAACCGGATTAATCATATTGACTGTAACATATACATTTATTAATCTTCAACACTAATCCAATTAACTATTCTAATTTAGTAAAATTTGCAGTATATATTTCTAAAATTAAAACAATAAAACTAATAAATAAAAAGTTTTTGCATTGAGAAAAAGACTCATAGAAAAGATAGATAAGAAAATCTCCCACTTTTTCCTTTAGAACTTTTATATTCTGCATTGTTATATTATTTGGGTTTACAGCTATGGCCCTATATATAGCTAATACTTCTTTTTAGGGTTGAATGTTTGTCACGTAAATAACTGGCATCAAACAATTTGTACAGCATTATTTCAAACTTCCTGGCTTATTTCTACAACATTTGCAGTAAAAATATACTACTTATAGTTTATTGTTTGGAAAAATGGTGTTAAAATGTTTTGGTAACACTTCTGCGAAAAACGTTCAACCCTACTGATAATACTAACTTTGTTATATTGCTTTGTTATACTACCTATATTATCTTCTACTTTATTTACCCTTTTTACTTACCCATCATACGTAGTATAGGGTAGGTCTTTTAATCGTTTTGAAAATCGAAAAAAAATTTTTGACGGATTTACACGTTTCAGACACTGGAGATTCCGAAAAACATTTTTAGAAAAAAAAATTTGCCGTCCGTCTGTAAACGCTCTATCTCCCGAAAAAATGAGATAGAGACTTGCAATTTGGTATGTACTTAGTATGTAATAATGGGAAGAAGCCTATTTCATTTCAATAACCTCGATTAACCGGAACTATTTTTTTCGGACTCTCGAAATATTCGTTCTGATAAAAGGTATATAAAAATTTTCAGAATTGTTTATTTTAAGGAATGAATATAAAAGACAATAAAAAAACAAATTTTGCATCAAGCATGAAGTTGATCGGATAATTAGTTGCCGAGATATTTGGAATCCTATTTACCACACTCTGATTTTTCATGACCCTGTATTTCATAAAAATTTCACTTCAAAGATATATTTTAATTGGAAATTTGACGCTTAATCAGATGCAATAAACCGCTACTTAATAGGATTATTATTTTTGGAGTTATAAAGAGGTTTCTTTCAAGCAATTCAGTAATCGAGCCCTTAAAGTTTATGACGCCATCAAGCCACGATTTTATTTGAATTGCAATGCATTTTATAAGTAGTTTACACATTTTTATTTTAATATTTTAGATTATGCATATCAATGATGGGTAAGTATTACGGTGGCCCCCAACGACTAGTTTAAGTGTGTTGCGGCCCGCTTAACATCACAAACCTTTGTTTGTGGCCCGCGAGAAAAAAAGGTTGAGTATGGCTGGATTAGATGGTACAGATAACGAAACTGCCAGTCAGTTGGCACACAAGCAAGAGGTGTCGTCATAACATCGTCACACAGCTCAGTGCAATGTGAAATGAATGACAACCCAATTACTGATGTTACCTAGACCTGCGGCATCAACAGTAATCAGGTTGTTATCCATTTCACATTGCAGCAGGGTATGCAACTTTCGTATAGGAGCACCAATGCCAATGTTGAATACAAACATTTCCTACAGGAGAGGAGGGATTTACACTTTTATTACCAAACAAAATCTCAAATCGTCCAGGGAGGAAGTGGGGACATTTTGATGCTCTGGGAGAGAGGTACCCCCTGAATTCATCACTGCTGGTGCATCAGCTAACTGGCAGTTTTGTTATCTACACCATCTAATCTATCATATATACCATAATCATTTATGTTAAAATTGGGTGCAAAAATGTGACATTGTTTTCTGGACTATTATAAAAATTATTCACACCATCCCATTCTAGATATCCTTAGTAAATAATGTAGTGTCAGAAAAAAATAAAAATCAGATGACCAAATTATCATAGAATGAAATACAAAGTACCATTATATTGTGAATTATATCTTCTTTAAAGCTATATAAATTAATTTTTGGAGAGATGTCTCCACATTGCAATAAGAAAAAAATTTAATTTTTCAATACCTAAATTTGACGACAGACAAGTTAGCCAAAATTTTCTCGTGGAGTTCTTACAAACTTTAAAAAAAAATTTTTTTTTAAATAAAATAAAAAATATTTTTTAAATTGAGCTATTTCAGGGAGCAGTTTTAAAATTAAATCCATTACCTTATTTTCCCAATTGAACTAATTTATTAATACTATTAAAAGGAAAAAATATCACAAAAAAAAGGCTAAATAAATCTTTAAAGATTCCAACAAATAATTGGGATATCTGCTACATTTTTTAAGTGTTTAAGAGAAATGCATTACTTTTCAATGGTCATATCGGGCTCTCAAACTATATATTAAGGTGATAGTTTTTTTTTTTTTTTTTTTTTTTTATGTTTGTTTAGTTTAACAACAATTGTTAAAACAACTTGGAGAAATGAGCGAAATTTTATATTCACCTATATAAAAACATTTCTAGGTTTTCTGATCAAATATTGAAGGTTACAATTAATAATTTTTATAATCCATGTTTTAATACACAACAGGATTTAACAAATAGTGATTGGTAGAATAGCCAAATATAAAATATTCATCCAAATTTTAGGCCAAAATACCCTTTTTTTAAAAAAAAAAAAAAAAAAAAAAAAAAAAGGAACAGATTAAAATTTATTCTTCAAATTTTCAAATAGAAATAAATTTAAACACAAATTAAAATTTGTTATTTTATTGCTTATATGTTTAAAAATTTTAACAGCTTGTTTAATTTTTATATATTTTGATGCTCATAATAAAACATGACTTTTACTAAATCTAAATCATTTAACAGCATAATTTTATCTAGTTATATGTAATTAATATACATTTTAGCTAAAATAAGAACTTATTACTACTATTAAATACTTTAATTTATTAATTTTTATTTGTTATGCAAAAAATTATGAGTTCATCTCCCCCCCCCCCCTTTTTATACTTAAGACATATCAAAGTAAGTCAGAATGGTAAGTTGTTTCAATTAAAATATAAAGATTCTTCAATTTCAAGAATCCAGGATATGTTTGTTTTACATTCAAAGTTAATGAGTGCCTGATATATTTCCTGAAGTACTCCCTATACTTCCTGAAGAATGCAAAAACAATCCAACAACATAACTTAAACTTCATACTTGCCAACCTTCTAGAACTTAAAAAAACATTTTGAACTAGAAAATTTAATGAAATGTATTTTGCCTCCATGTGGTATTTAATTGAAATTTAATTTATTAAAATAATGCATTAAAATCAAATACAACATTTGCTAAATGGCACACACATTAAAATTGTGAATTTACAAACGCATTTAAAATAATTTAAGTTTCGTTTCCCTTCTGCGAACGTCATCAGGATGTTACAAACAAGTCTAAAATGTCAAAATGGGTATAAACGTCTGAGAGTCCTGGAGAAAACTTGATCGGAGAGTTGTTGTATTTGATTTTAATGCATTATTTTAATTATAAATTATGGTGCAATTGTCCTGTTTTTAATTAGAAATTTAATTTATTTCATGCACTCAATAAAATTTCTGGTTCAAATAGATTTTATTTGAACAAGAGTCTATTGCTAGGGAGACTTGGCAAGTATGAAACTTATAATTTAAAATTGAGTTAGTGTTACGAGATTTGTTTAATAGTATACTGAAATAAATTCCTGTAATGTTTTATATTTAAATACATTTAAGACTGTTCTTTAAAAAATTGGTAATATTGCTGAAAATTTTGAATCTTTATTCTAACTCATTAACAAAGACTTTTTTTTCTGAGTGTGCATGAAATCTACAGACATTAATATTAAAGTGCTTTAGAATTGAATAGAATTTTTCTTTTTTCTATAAAAATATTATATATCTATACATATCAGTTGTTCCTCAAAAGCTGTCTCTCTATAATCAGCTTAAATCTCTAGCTTTGATATCACTCTTTTAAAAGAAACTAGTAAATCGTTCAATAATTTAATTTTGTATGTATGATTAATTTTATGAGATCCATTTTATTCAGAAATCAATTTAATTTTTAATTTTTATTTTATTAAATTTCAATCAATATATTATGATTTATATATATGTATAGAAAAAATATTATGCTCTACGAAAAATCAGCAGCTATTGTTTGAAGTGAAAAAAAAAATCTTGCTTCTGAATAAGGTAATCATTTTAGGTGCATATTTGGAATTATTTTTAAGAAAGGAAAAAAAAAAAGAAAGATAAAGAAAATGTCAATACTGTATCTGTATAACCAAATCATCTGAGGGATATTAAAATATGCTGACAATTAAAATACCCCAAAAATATTTTAATTACTATTTCAAAAACAAGAAAAAATATTAGCATTTTCTACAAAAACACATTATTGTTACACTAATACTTTAATCACAAACAATTTGGAAGCTCTTGATTTCTTTTTAAGTGAAGGTCAAAGTTGAACAATTTTTTTCAAAACACAAAAGAGTGAAAAGTATCAGGGTCAATCAATGTCAGGATTCAAACATTAGACTGGCTATATGCACCGATACTCTACCACTGAACAACCCAGATTATATCTAGTCTGACAATTCACTTGCTTGTTGGGTATCATTAGATCTGCAACTCAGCAGCTTAACCGAGAAAAACACTTTACACATGGAAACTCCATTACTCCATGGATAATAATTATATAGATGAGATTTCAACCTGGAATACAAATTCTTTGTACTTTTCAATCTGTTGGGAAATTTTGTTACCTCCACCTACAAAGAATTATTATTTCAGGTTGAAATATCATATGCATAGCATATATTCGAATATAAGCTCGAAGGTGTCGGGGTTGTCGATGTATTAAAAGCCCTGGCCCTTTCAAACCTGCTATGCCTTACACTTATTGAATTTAACTTTTCAAAATTTCCTGCGGGATCTTCCATGATTGGGTCAACTACTGTTCTGGGCATCCTAGAAGGGCCCACAATTCCATGAGGTCTATCATTCTCTCATTCCGAGAATGAGATCACTCATTCCTGGCATAATTTGATACCTCAAAAATAGTCCTGAATCAAAGAAAAAGAATTTGCAGCTATACAAAACAAGCACTTTCTATGTTTGGCACTTAATCACCTACAATAGCAGCTAAATATTTCGAAAACACTTAAAAAATAGGATACTAATAAACAGGGTTGGTAAAAAACAGGTTTTAAAAAAAACTATTTGGTTTAAACTTTTTTTTAAATGTCTTCCTATTACATATGCATACATATTTGTTGATAAAAATAACCCATTGAATATATAAAGAATAAAAATAATTTTATTTAAATAAATGCAGTCAGTTATGTAGAAAATTGAAATCATTTATAATTTAAACATTATTATAGTAACAGCTATGTCTTATGTTCAAAGAATAAACTGCTCTACAGTGAAACTCAGATACCTTGAAAACCAATAAACACTCTTCACAGTGGAACATAGATATCTTGAAACTCTTAATAAACAATCTTTTGATACTAATAAAAATCTGATGTAGTTTCATGGATATAACATACTTTCCCGAAGCAATTAAAAAAATAAATAAATAGTTGTTATCTGAGATGTCTGATTTCTTTGTCAGAACAAACACTACATGAACAATTATGATCTTTTATTCAAAATAAAGTTTTTTTTATAAGAAATTCCTGGAATGATTTGACATTTAGCAGTTGAGTTTTTACACCTTCTTTCAAGATGCATTGTGTATAATCACTTGACATTTCTCCTCTGAAACTGTCAGGTTTTAAAAAAAGCGAGAGTAAAATAAGCAGAAAAACATATTTACCAGCTTTTTAGACTGTTGAAAATATGGATCTTAAAATGCACAGTATTTTTAAAAAAATTGTCATCCACTAAAGCATTTAAACAGACTTAATATAAACAGGCTTCTTTTCTAAGCCATGTTATAAAACACATTACCTTTAAATGGCTAAACTAAAAATTAATATTACATATTTTTAGTCTTTTTTTTTTTTTAAATGAGACACTTTATTATACTTCAAGCGATTTTTATCTTGATTTTCCCTCCATTCTCTTGTCAGATTCGAGATAGTGGCTTTGATTCTGTTATAGAACATTTAAATATATCTTGTTGCATATTTTAGTTAAAAGTAAACAGGTCTCATTCAACAGATTTTTATTTAAAAAGAAGAAAAACTTTTCTATATATTTTTTTTAAATCCAGTCTCTTGTGTGATGATTGTAGGAGCCCAAATCAATAAAAGATTTTCCATACATTGACTATAGTATTTTTCCCGCACTGAAAACTTGTTCATTGCAAGCGCGGATCCAAGGGGGAGGTCATGGAAGTCATGACCCCCCTCAAAATGGAAAACATTTCTATAGAACAATACATTTTTTAATATAAATATGTATTAAATGTGTTTTAATTTTTTTTTCTTCTTTTATGGCTTAAAAATTTTAATCTTTCTAATACATTCATGCAGTTATTTTTAAATAGAAATGCATGAAAATTGCAGGCATTATTGTTTAAGCACAAAAAAAATCGAACATCGTTTTTAATTTTACTATAAATGTGGTATATTTTGAATTGTATTTATGATTTTTTCCTTCAAAACGGTATTTCTGTGATTGTTTGCCTCGAAAATAGACTTAAAATGAGAAATTTAAGAAAACTTTCTGTAAGATTCTTTGCTTTTATAAGAAAATGAGAAACTCTGATATCTTGGTATCTGGATAAAACATGCATATTTTGTATATTTACGAATATAGCTGCAAATTTCATTCACTTCGAAAGAAAATGAATTCGGGTATATGTCAGAAATTAGTCAATTTGGATATAAGATATAAAAACTACTATTGAAGACATGTGACCTCCCCCCCCCCCCTAAAAAAAAGTCATGACCCCCCTCTAAATGGAGTGCTGGATCCGCCTCTGGTTCACTGAACATTAATATTTTTTCCTGGGCCTAATCATTACTTCACAATTATAAATAAATTCATCTTCAAGATAGTATCTTCAGAATGGTTAACTTTTTTATATAAATATCAGTATCTGAGGTTGTTAAAAGTTAAAGAATTAATATTCAAGAACTTCTTGAGATTTTATTTTGAGTAATAACTAAGTCAACATTTTTCGCCATTAGATTCAGCAAGTAACAGAAAAAAAAAAAAGATTAGTATTATTGAAATGCTACAACTAGCACCCAATAAATGTCCTCTTATTAGATTTCACTGAAGTTTTTTTTTTTATTTATTTATTCTTAAAGGGTAATCTCCACAATCGAGAAAATTTTCTTTTACAGTTTGACCAAAATCTTAAGGATCATAGACATTATGTTATTAATTGCTATAAATAATCTGCATTTTTTTAAATAAAAATATTTTATGCTAAATACTGAGTATTTTTATCTATTTTATCTTTGCTAAATTGACATGCTTTAAGTTTTCTCTTTAGACCCCCCCCCAAGATATGTTCATCAACATATACTAATTTTCATCCTACACACATGCAAACATGATAAGGACACTATGTCTCATGTTAACTGTTGAAATAAAATGTTAAAAGTAGAAATTACTTATATCCAAATATTTTATACTTTTAAATTACAAAAAAGAAAAAAAAAAAAACCAGTTGGTTAAAACTGCTTCGTTTAAACCATGCCAACCCTGCAAATTAGAGTAATTATAGCTTCAAATATGAAATACAATAACAAATGAAACTGAATTTTGAAATGAATTTACAGTTTTTACCTGAGGCAAACCTTTATCACATTCATTTTCGTATAACGTATCATATGTATCTCTATTGCTATCTGGAAAGAAACAAACAAACATGTAATATTATAATAATCATTTCAGATATCAGTTGAAGTAATGTTCATTCACAATATTACCCGGAATTCTGAAATCCAGAAAGAATTTCACTACAAAATTTTCTGAATTTGTAAATTTTTATAAAATTTTTGCAAATACCGGATATTTTTCGAAAATTTTACATATTTCTAATTTTTTAAATCCATTGTTTCAATGTGTTAACCACTAAAATAATATGTTACTTCAGTGGCGTTAGCTTAGGCCCTCACAGAAACAATTGTGATTTTTGTCCAATGGTCTCGGGAAAAAATTTGCTAATTTTGTCAAGAGGTCGTGTAAAAAAACCATGAAATTTAGGGAGGGGGGGGGGGGCAAAAAAATGCCTCAAAAGTTGGCAAATTATAGATTTCTGGTTTTTTGTGTTTTATTTTCAGATATGCTCCAGGGAAAAAAAGCTGAAATTGACGTACTATGTCATTGTCGTACTATTTATAGTCATACATTGTCGTACTATTCATATACAAGCACACAAAAACTCAAAGTGTGCATATTTAATAAGTTGAGTGGGTTTAACTTTTTACATAAATATATGAACAGTATAGGTAATTTTACTACAACCGTTATGATTTCTTTTCAGTTTAATTATATACAGTACATATATATACTTTTGAATATAGCCTAACCACTTTAATTTAATGTAATAAATGCAATATACTGCACAATTCCTAGCAAATGTTGAAGTTGAAACTAGGTTTTATAAATAGTTAATTGATGAAGATCTTTGTTTTTTTTTATATAAATAAAAGATGGAGAAAGAGATTGCATAGGTAGACAACTAAAAACTGTAGCACAGCTCAAATTAGTTCAATGATGAATTTAATCATTCACTTTGCATAATTAATTAGATGCAAGAAATATGGTGCAGTTTTATCATTTTTAGGCTTCATATTTTAATAAAATAAGTTTAACATAAATGCTGACTTCCTGTTTATAGAGGAAGAAGGATTGAAACATTAAAAGCTGTAGTGTAACTTTTGATCAAGCTGCTAAAAATCACTACTTTGGCTTTACTGATCAATGAAAATTGTGATTTTTTTTTTTTCTTCATTTATCGAAGCAAATTGAGATTTTTCTCAAGACCGATCAGCAAGGATCACGATTTTTTTAAATGACCAATGGATAAAAATCGCAATCTTTTGTGATTGATAGACAAAAATTGAGATTTTCTTTTAATCTGACCATCAGATTGTGAATTTTTTAGTTTGGGGTACTACTAGAAATCCTCAATGTAAATTTTGTTACAAACATTTCATTTTAAAAAGGTATTTACACTGTTACAATAAAATAAATAAAGCAGATTTAAAAAAGACTTAAATGCTGGGAAAGAGAATTTTTTTTTTTTTTTTTTTTTTTTTTTTTTTTTGTAAAGCCGTCTGAAATGCAGAAGATTCTCATCTCTGTATTTACTTTCTAATAAAAACACATTTAAAAAAAAAAAATCTATTATTATAAGCCTCTTTTCAAATTTAACTGTGTTTACTTTTGAAAAAAAGGAGGTTTACAATTAAGACTTTATGGTAGTCATAATTGTTTACTGAACCACAAAATTTTATTTTAAGAAATTTAAATAACTTTGGCCTAATATTGCAAACAGGTGTATGAAGATAAAATAAGAATTTATTGTATTTTGTATTTATTTATAACATTGTTTAAATATATGAACTGCTTGGTTTCAGAATAAATGGTTTTACATTTAATTTTATATATTTTTTTCTTTTTTTTTTTGCAAGATAGGAAATTTACTGTATGAATAATCGACTTTCATTAACACAAATACTTTTAAAAAAAATACATTAAAGAATTTTTTTTTCAGAATATGAATGATTAAATAAAATATTTTTGTTTGAATGAATTATCACTTTAAATTATAAAGACGAGTATCAAATGTTATATATATATATATATATATATATATATATATATATATATCAGTATTAAGATTAAAGTTGAGGGAAAAAAAAATATTGCAATTCAAAAAAATTAAATTTCTTTGATTACATTCATATATAATACAGTGTCAATTAAAGGCATTTGCGAATCAGAAGTTAGAGGATTAGTAATACTCTACTGCAGCCATACTCAACCTTTTTTTCTCGCGGGCCGCAAACATATGGTTGGAACGTTCGCCGGGCCGCAACACAATTAATATTATAATGAAAAAAAGGAGTAAATTAAATTGTAAGAATAAAAAAATGTGGTATATAACAAACCTATATAATAAAGTTAATATAATCAGTAGAATTGATCGTTTGTCGAAAAAGAAATATGACAAAAACTGTTAACACAAGTATTTCCAAACAATAAACTTTGTGGTAAATTTCAATTGCAAATGACGTACAAATAGTGGTATAAAACAGTTTGCTGCCAATTTTTTCCACGGTAAACGTTCAATCCTAATAAGCATTATTAGTTAAACGTAATAATATAACAATGTAGCATTTCCAAGTGCTGAAGAAAAAAATAAGGTGATTTGCTTTAATAAGTTAATCGTTTTCTCAATACAAAAACTTTTTTTTAAGTGTAGAAATGTATAGTGCAAATGTAATAAATTTGGAATAATATTGGTTTAATGTTGACGATTAAGAAATGTATACACCACTATAGCACAAATAGAACTACATGTAAAAAGAACTGTTGGCTAAGGAAACAGTATTTTAAATTAGTAATTTTAAATAACAGGACAGTTTTTGTTTCCCCATGAAAATAGATAAAAGAGCAGTGAAGGTCTTAAAAACTTTTATACACATCTCAATTATTTTAAACATAATTCGGTGCCTTATAAAATTTCTAAAATTACTTCAATATTAAATTTGTTCAATGAGCTTAAAAGTGAAGCGAGTGTATTCCATTGTTTACATCTCAAATTTAGAATCAGATTTCAGAGAGAGTACTTTGTTATATAGCGACCCCCACAATTATGATTATGCCAAGTTATAGCCAATTTCGACAAGGTCTTAGCCAAGCTCCTGAAGTGTGCACATAAGTTAATAGATATATAAAAATAAATATAATTGCATTAAATATAATATTTTAGGTACTTTTCCAGTATAGGAACCTTGGTATTTTTTAAAAAAAAGCTTTGTACAATTCGGGCTTCAGAAAGTGAGATTTGTTGGCAAATGATGTAAACAGCTATGAAAAATCTGATGAACTTTAATGCTTGTTTATATATACAATTTACTTTTCTTTGTATATAAAAATATATAAATGGCTTGTTTATATTAAATAAATTGTATAAATATTGAAAAAATTGCTCATGCACAAGAAACAGTAAATAGGTTGCAGAAAATAAGAAAATATGCATGAAAAATTTCCTTCTCCCGCCACGCTCATTGCCTTTATCTCGTCTCTACACTGGAAAAGTGCCATAATTTATGATAAAAATACATTACTAAAATGTTCCATAAGAATTTCTGGAACAGATGTGTTACACTCATGTACCAATGTTTGGCGACTTTTTAATTGACATGTTTTCCTAGCCCATTGCAAACCAATAACTTAATACAAGCATAATAGCCAGGATACCATTAAAGGAAAAAATCTCCAAAGTTTGGCGACTTTTTTCCTTTTTATAACAGATTTAAAAAGAAAAAAAAATCCCTGACGGCTCACATGTAGATTTCGGAGACGCAGACCGTGGGGCGCCTGTTTGTTGGGAATGGTGGAAGAAATGACATTTTTGCCATGATGCGGCAGTTGGAACAGCGTACTTCAAAACCTAACGTGTTTGCAGGCGGAGCCGCCAGGGAATTTTTAAATTTTTAATTTTTGCTATAAGGGTTGGTCCCATAAAAAACTTGTCAATATAAAAGTTTTAGATAATATTAGGAGGATTTATAATAAATTTAAGTGGATTTTATATCTTGTGAATTGACGAAATTATGAATTTTTCTTCTTCTAAAACCTTGGCCCCTTGGGGCCATTTTTAATGATATCAAAAATCTGTCATACATAAATTTTCGGCCCTTTTCCTAGAAGTAATAATAACTTTAAACTGATTCAATACGTATCATAATTAAGAAATTAAGGGTTTTTTTTCTGTTTTCACAAAAAGCCCCCCTCCCCTTGGTTCGCTTTTGCCCATTAAAGAACTTGACCGAGATTTTATGCCCCTTGATTTTATGTATCAGTTTGGAAGAGATTTGTGCAGAATTATTGGAGTTATCGTGTCCATAAAAAAGTGACATAGATAGATAAAGTTTTGAACTGGGGGTGGTTTTGGGTTCTGGGAGATATAATCGGCATAGATCTGCAAAAAATTTTCAAAAATTCCAACTTAGAGGAGAATGTAAGTATTTCTTACGAAATCTACCCAGAAAAAAAAAACAGTAAGACATATTTCAATTTCTTAGAATGCTTCACAAGAATAACAACTTTTTAATTTTTTAACACTTCCCTCATTAACTATTCCAATCAATTTTATTTATCTATTATTTTTAATCAACTAATTTATCTGTTAAAATCTTACACGAATCATTTATTTTTTTATTACTACAACTTTCTCTTAAAATTAATTAATAAATAAGAATGAATTCATATTTTCCCTATTTCATTCTTTGATCATTAAACAGGGAGAAAAAAAGAAAACAAAACTAAGTGTAAAATACAGTTTGTCAAGTTTTGATATGCTTTAATAGACATAATTTATTATTTTTTTAAAGTTACAGTGAAATATTCAAACATTAGTGTAATTTTAATTAAGAAATTATATTTTATTACAGTATCCGGTACTTTTTCCGGCTATGATGTCATACACTCACGCAAAGTTTCTTTTATTTTTTTAAATCCGTTATAAAAAGGAAAAAAGGCACCAAATTTAGGGGATTTTTTCCTTTGATGGCAACTTAGCAATTGTATTTAGTTATTTGTTTGGTGCGGGCTTGAAAATCACGCCAACCAACGCTGCATGAGTGTAAAGCATCTGTATCCTTTTTCCGTTATACGGACACCATTGTCGCCAAGCATACATTTACATACATTTAATATACATTTACATACATTTAATATACATTTATATACATATATTTATATACATACATTTACATACATACATACATTATGCATTAGCATACATTTTGTCATGATGTCCGTATAATGGAAAAGTACCCAGTATCCCTGTGTGTATATTGTGAGACAAGAAAAGTGCAACTTCAGGGCATTTAAATATTTAAAAAGATAACAAAACAAGATGTTCCAAAATATTAATTTATACATACATTACAAATTTTCTTAAAATAACAATAAATAATTACACTTATTCTAATCAAATTACATGTATTAAGTTACTTAAAGAGTGTAGAGTTTAAACAGAACATAATATATCTAGAGACCTTTTAAAGTGATATATTGATATTCAAATCAAATGAGAGATACAACAAGAGGAACTACTATATTATTAAAATAATTATTTATTATACAGCTGTAATAATTTATTTAATCAATGACAGTTAAAAAAACAAAATTTAAAATATGCGCTTGAAATCTCATATTTCAAAAAATCCAAAACTTTGAGACTCCATTCTTTAAAATTTTCACTGTTTAAACAAACAAATAACCCCCCCCCCCCCCTCCCACTTCACCTAAATACAAGAGCAAAACCAATCTTTTAAAATGTATATACTTAAATTTGAGCTACAAAGTCTCTAATTCAATTTTGAAAAATATAGTACCCTCAAATATGTAGCCACTGAAATAAATATTCATATCTAAGGTAATGAGGAGTTTTGCCTTTTTTGGTTCCGGAAGGGGAGTTATTTACAGCTTGTTCCAATTGTTTATTTTCTCATATTTGTTTACATTTTTATTTGTTTACTTTACAATTACACAGTATTCTTGGGGAATATGCTGCATAACCAGAAAAAGTGTTAAGGAAGAAATATTTTAGAAAATTTATTAACATTGAGAAATAAAAAAATTATTCTGTGCGTATAATTTTAGTTAGTTTATTCTTCTTTGTTCAAATAACATTGCCACTTTTATATATTTTAGTAAATATAATTGTGTTACTCAATCGTTTTCATTAACTATGAATGAAATTTAAGCATTTTTGCAATATTTTGGTGAAAAAAAATATATATTACAGACCAAAGTATCCTAGTAATTTGAATTTATGCTCAATTTCCAAAGTAATTCATAATTACCATGAATTTCCAACATGATTATCATTTATATGAAAAATTTTAACACCAAAAAGGGGTTAAGTTTTTTTTTCTATAATATATGGTCAACTAAAATTCATTTTAACAACATTTCATAACATTTCACTAGTTTTTAAATTTTAAAAAATATGTTTTCGCTGCTATTAAATAATTTTAAAAGCAAATTCATGAATATAAATTATTAAATACGGAAATTTGAAATTTATAAAATAATTCAAATCAAGAAAAGAGTAGTAAAAAGCAAACTATTCCAAGCAAAACAATGAAAGGGACTGAGTGGGTGAAATGATGCTCAAGTGAAAAACAAAAGAAAAATAAAACACTCACCATGCCGATAGGCAATTTTGTTAAAGCAATTTTCGAAAACTTCATACAAATGTAGGTGCTCGTCGCTACTTCCCATTTTTATTTTATTGTATATTACAAAATAAATTTTCTATAAAATATTTATTTCAAAAAAATTTTAAACGCAAGATTTTGCTTTCCGACCTCTGCAAGCAGAGGACGTGAGCTCTCATATTTTGACTAATAAATCTTTTAATAACAACATATTGCAGAAAATGCATTAAGATATATTATAAAATCAAAAATACTTTTCATAAACGTATTAAAATAAATATTAAAGCGCTGTAGGACGCTACTAGTTCATACGAGCGACTAAATTCTCGAACGCGGCGCGATGCTCATTGGTTGAAATAGAAATAAAGCCATCTTGGCCAAATAACTCCACTTATGCTATAATTGGCAATAAAGCGTCTTGTTGGCGACGTTCATTACGCTTAAATTACTTTTTTAATGTACGCATTCGTTTATCGTTTGTTTGAAAATCGATCGCATTGTACGAGAGATGTTTTTGTTTTTATGATCAGTCTCTCTTTTTGCAATTTCCTTTTATATGTTTATATAGTAAAATTAAAACTGATTAAATTAAATATTTATTCTACATAACTAACTATTATTCATTATTAGTATAAAAGAAATAATAAATGAATAAGTATTATTTATTGTTTTTATAAAGAATATCCTTATGTGGAAATTTTATCGATTTGAATTACTTAGGTTTACTCATATTACAATGTGGCACATTTTAATAGTAGTAAACTCTTAAAAAATGCGTTTGAAAGTTTATTATTAAAAAAATGTTTATTTAGGCTTTTTCAGATCAGATAATGTTGGACACAGTAAAGCAGGTATAATACACTAGTACCATTGACTTAAATATATAGAGATTTGATGTAATAACTGAAGAAAAGACACAAATATTGTTAATAGTTTAAATCAATCCCCCCCCCCCCCCCCCCCCCACCACTCCTCCACATACACCAAATTTATTTTTTTATTTTTCAGAGTAGTAGAATGGGAAAAAATATTTTAAGGAATAGATATAATATTACTCAAGCTCTGATAAACACCAGAGCAACAATGTTTTATTTGTAATAAATTAAATTATAGTTAAGATGAAATTGAAAAAATGGCCAATGAAATGTAGAATTTTTATCTAATTTAAAAAATTTCTTCTTGATTGTACTTATTTTCTATTATTATTATTATTTATTTTTTGTCTTTAACCTTAATAAAACTGCACACTATGTAATATATATAGCTTTAATTATTTTTAATACAATCAACTGATTGGTAAATAATTAATATAGGTACTAGTAATTTTTCCATCTGAGTGATTTATTTATAATTGTGTTCACATTTATGTCCAAGCTGGAACACGAACCCAGAACCTTTGGATTAAGTTGCTAATGGTCTTCCAATTGAACTATCTGGGTGACGTTCCTTCCAACACAATATTTGCTCAGAACAACCATTTGTCATGACATCTAGACAGTTATTTGAAACAGCACAACAGAATAAACCACAGGTAAAGGGACTCTAACAGACTATGCATGAGTAATTACACTTATGTAAGTGTAATTACTTATCCAAAGTCACAATATGAATTATGATAGGTTTAATTAAATATAAATTTTAAATTAAATGCTTTATTGCGTGATAAAAACTTACTACTTATACACACTTTGTTATTTACAAGCTTAAGGAATTTTATGTAAGTTTCTTTGATAATCAGTAAGAAACATTGCAAATTATGTTCATCTTAAATTTTAATAATTAATTTAATTTTAATTATTAGCAAAATATTCTAGTCAGCTGTAAAAAATATTTTTACAGCTTATATTTTTACGCCCTTTTTCTGTCATTAATTTTCAAAAAGCCCAAAAGTTTTATGAATTAATCAAGAAAAAATAATAAAAACATAGTTTACAATTAATAGTTTTAAAATAGTATATAATTTAGAAAAATAATATAAACTAGGTTTGCGGATGAAACTTGAGAACCTGAATTTTAATTAAGTTTTATAGATTGTTTTCAATAGAATTAATTATAATTATTTATATATTATTATTCTTTAAAATGAACGTGATAGATTAATCATTTTTAATTCTGAACACACAAATTTTGGAAACTTACAGAAAAACTTGAGAATTTTTTAGCATTGAATCATATTTGTATCCAGTTTATTTTATGATAAGGAATATTAAATAAATTGCATTTGAAAATTATTTGCTATAAACTTATTTTTATTTTATTTTAGTGTGTATATGTGTGTGTGTTTACTGATTGAAAGAGAAAAAAAAAGAAAAGAAAGAAAATTGAATCTAAGTGATTGCATCTCAAAAATTACAATAAATTTGAAAATAAATATTTATCATATGATCTACTTATTATTTTAATTTTTCCATGTTACAGAATAAATTTCATTTTGAACTTCTGTGAATGCTTTTCAAAGTGGACAATCACTCATCTTTTGAAGGGGAAATATATATATATACATATATATATATATAGGTGAACTTGATACAAGAAGCAAAGGAATTATAAGAGTATTAATCATTACTTGTTATACTTGTGAAGTTAATAAAATCTTAAAAACACACACATAATTAAATTAATTATTACTATTAATTGCTTCAATTTTTAGACATGAACAAAGTAGAGCATTGCAATTAATCCCTTCCCTTTGTCCCAGAAAAAATCAGCTAACATTTCTCACCTGAACAGAAATTTGGTGGCCATCCTAAAATATCCTTTGAATCAAAACAACTTGATTAGGTCATAAATCTAAGTTGTCCACTGCCATCAAACTTCTCCACCTTCCATAATTTTAAACTAGCAAGTACACACTCAAAAGCAGAGAATTAAGTAACACTCCATAATGCTTTTAAAAGTGGTACCAGCTGGAAACTATGTTTAATCAGCAGTCTTTGTCATTGAATCATAGGGACTCCTATGCAAATGCCTCAAAATAATATGAGAAGGTATCCAGATCCCATAAAGGATTTATTAACCCAATGTAATTATACATTAATTCTTGGCTGCATTTCACGAAAAGAAATTAATGAATAACAATACCACGTGATTAAAATAATACTAATAATAATTATATGTTTGCAATCGTCAACATGCAACGCGTATGAAATTTTTAAAATATAAGCAAATGACCCGCGAAAGCAACCCTGAGTTTGGCGTTTGGCGATTATGCCTGAAAAGAACTGAAAGTCGTGACGTCACTGTACTTTCAGTTCAGCCAATGAGCATCGCGCCGCGTTCGAGAATTTAGTCGCTCGTCTAGTTCATAATCAAAGACAGCCTAATTCAGAACGGTCACAGTTATTTATACGGCTTAATACGTTTCGCTTTCACAGTTGGCTTTTACCATGGAGAAAAGTTTTTTCTGAAGTTGTGACATCATTCTTGACATCTGGTGAAAGCACGGAGGAAGATATCCTTTGGTGGAGAAAAGATAAAACTTCTCGCTTGAGGAAAATCACTTGCAAGACCATTGCATTATATTAATTTTTTATCATAGCAAACGCGGTAGCGTTTGCTATAATATGTTTAAGAAATAGAAAATGCAAACGTTTTTCTGAAATTTCTGGCGAACCAGTTGACTTATGACAATGATTTTTTTTTTTTTTTTTGAAAGATAGAACTCGACGAGACGAATAAAATAATAGCAATCAAAAAATTATTGTAGCTTACTGTGGTTAATTATTTAACTTTAAACGAAAAAATGAAGATGAAAGGTTCAACAAACTGTAGCTAAACTTCCACTAGCTGTATTAACTTCGTTTTTGTTTTATTTGTTTCCTCTTGGTAAAACTTAAAATAGGTTTTTTTTTTTTTTTTTTTTTTATCTTTGTATGTTTGACGGTCGCTGAGAAAAACGAATTTATGTTGTAAAACTTCGGTTGAAAATTGGTTTTTCTTTTCTTTTTTTATCGTAGCAAACGCGCGCGTTTGCACGAAAGTTTAAATAAATATTATTATTATGTATGTAACAGAATTCATTCAAATTAATTAAATCACGTGACAAACATGCTTATTTGTTTTTATTTTCCTACTAGCGTAAATGCCCGTTATAGGACAGTAATCGTAGGTAGAAATCGTGGTTTTCACATTAAATTTGAAATAATACTCACCATTCATCGACAATGAGGAAATATATATATATTGAAAAATTATATCGCCTAACAGGCTCCTGCTATTCACGTTCAAACTCACTAAGCATTTTATATGCTTATGTAAAAGAATTGTGTTTCATAATTTCAACTAATTCACGTAAAATATGCGGCAAACAATTTTCGGTACTATTATCCCGTCGACCACTTTTTATAACAAAAATCTATCGCCAAACTGTAACGCCAAATAAAAGCGAGAACGTTGCCATTGGAATATCAAAATAAATAAATAAATAAAATATAAGAATTTACGGACACAATTGTTATTTTAATTAATGAAATAATTAATAAGTCAGTAAAACATAATGAATAATACACGCAAATGTCGAATTAAAAACCACTTGATGACATGACAAACACGTATAATGCTTCTGACATCCAGTAAATGGGACTGCATTTCTGGCGTTTAATCTTTGAGTTGGCGATAGTATTTTGTTATGAAAAGTGGTCGACGGGATGATAGAGAAGTACCCAATTTTCAATGTTCATTATTAAGTCGTTCCTGTACAGCTTGTGCTGTATCTTTTATTTTGGTACTTTTCCGTTATACCAACACCATACCGAAATGTTTGCTAATGCGCCAATTATTTCAACCCTGGCCGAACAGATGTTGTCTACAAATCGTGTTGCCATGCAAACCGTGCCAAACATTTTTATTTGTCATTTATTGAATGTACTAGGACTTCCCTCAAAGGGATTAGTCTGAGTGATATTGCTGAGTACATAGGGTTAACAATTACAATATAAAGAAAAAGAGCAAATTAAATGATAGAATTACAAAATATCATATATAAATTCATATACACTGTTAAAAAAATAGAAAAGTAGTTCATCAGATGTGTTGTCATAATTTTTTTTGAACATGTGGCAAAGAATCTCATTTTCTTAAGCGCGTATTGCGCAAAACTTGGAAAAACAACAACAACAACAACAAAAAAAAAACGCCGGATCTTTTAAAACACCAAGCTTTTTAAAGTTACGTAGTTGGATTTGCAGCCAATAGATTATTCTATCGAGCGTGGCTTAACGCAAATTTAATTTCATTGTTGCACCTTTTTTTGTTTGTGAATTTAAAATTTTTCTTCCTTGGTTATATATCTATTATTTGTATAACTGTTTATAGAAACTCTTACATTTCAAACCACATTGATAGCATGCTTTTCTACAAACCAGATTGCAAAACTATAGTCTAAATTACTATTAAAGTATACAAAAAATCTTTCGATGACTTCTGTAAAATAACTTTTACATTAAATCTCCATATCGGCAAAATTGAAAAATTATATATATTTCAAAGTTAAGCTTAACAGATGCTTCTTGATTATTTTCTAGGAGGTTCTGTCCCCTGCGCCTTTACTGTGCCAATCCGCAGACTTTTCTTTTGCCTGTCTGTCTGTCTCTCCACAATCTGTCTGTTTCCCTATCCGTTCTTCTGCCCGTCTCTCTAACCGATTGTCTATCTCTCTACACGTCTCGCTATCTGTCTCTATATTTCTCTACCGGTCTCGCTACCTGCCAATCTATTTCTCTAACCGTCTGTCTATCCGTCTAACTACTTGTATGTCTAGCCGTTTCTCTATCCACTTCGCTATCCATTTGTCTATCTGTCTCACAACTTGTCTATCTGTCTCTCTACCCGTCTGTCTATACGCCTCACTACGCATCTTCTTACCTATCTCCGTACCCATTTACTGTCCCTCTACTCGTCTGTATACCCGTCTCACTATCCGTCTGTTTTTGTGCACGACTCGCTACCAATCTCATTACCCGTCAGTCAACTCGTCTCTTTATCTACCACGCTACGTGTCTCGCAACCTTTCTCGCTACATTCCTGCCTACCGGTGTCGCTACCCGTCTCGTGACCCATCTCGCTACCCCTCACTCAACCCTCTTTTTATCTTTCTCTCTAGCCGTCTGTCTATTCGTTTCGCTACCCGTCAGCCTACCTATGTCGCTACTCGTCTCCCTACCCGTCTGTCTACCTGTTTGTTTACTCGTCTTTCTACCTCTCGCCACCTCTTCCCAATATTTAAACAATTCATTTAATATACAGAAACCGTTTATCAGTTATTAAATGCAAACAGAAGTAATTTATCTAATAAGTGTAATCAGATGCAATTTTTTTTTAAATACATACATAAACCTGAATAATAATTCATCAGTTTTGTGTTCATAGTTGCTTATATCATTTGACAGTAAATCTCAACTTCTTAAACCTGAATTGTCTCAAGCTTTTTAAAAAAAACCACAAGGTCTGTAACTGCAAAGTGCCCTGAGGGCTATATTAGCTACATGTTATTAAGTTAAGTGAAAGTTTCGTAATCGCGTTTGCAGCCAATTGCTTATGTCAGAAAGCATGGCTTAACGCCATTTTAAATTCATTACTGTAACTTTTTTTTTTGGGGGGGGGGGGGTTCAAATATATACATTTAAATTAAAACTTTTGCCTACATGCCATTAGTGTTGTTTGTATTATTAACTACTACCTTGTAACAAATGTAACAAATGTTAAACAAATGTAAAAGACTTCTTCTACAGATTTTTTAGGAGAAACTTTCGTAATTGGGCCCAAAGCCAATCGGAGCATTTAATATCATTATTGTAACTCTTATAGAGTTAAAACAATATTGTTGCTAGATTTACTCTTGTTTGAGACCAGCCTTGCGTGTGTATCTGAATGGGGAAAAGTTTCGTATCCTATGTCGGTTGGCGAAAAAAATTTAAAATGGAGCCAAAAGGTAGTTTTAGCATCTTACAAAATTTTTCAAGAGAGCGGTAAAACATGTTTTTCAAATATTTACAAACATACGTTTATTAAAGCATGTTTTTGCACCATCTTAAAAATTTAAGCACGATGCTAAAATAAAATTTTATCGCCATATTCGATATTTTAATAAGTAATGAAAATATATAAACAAACTTATTTAACAAACCAAAAAGGCATTTTTGTGATAAATAATTGTTATTGTCAGGGGGGTAAATTGTAAACAATTAGTAAACGGCTAGTAAATAATAAATAGCATTTAAAATCTAAAAATGGAGAAGTAGTCCGTATAAAAATGCAAAACATAACATTGTACGCTTGATATATGTAAATCTTTTTTTATTTTTTAATATTTCCGAAGGCACAGATAAAAAGATAAAAATCTCTTTTCCAAATGCCAAATAGAAAATATACAAAATAGAATGCCAAATATACAAAATAGAAAAATATCTGCAAAAAAATTTATTTACACAATACTACATCAGCAAAAAAATAAGATTTAGAAAAAGTAAGCCAAATCCTGCAGATGCCAACACTCACATCGAAAAACTTATCACCAAAAAAGAACTCGCCAAATCTTACGGCACAGGAGATGGATGTTTCCCTCTGAATGCAGAATATTAGTTTTTTTTTCTTGTACGACGGGTGATTATAATATAACTAGCCGCCACTGGCGACCAGTTTGGTCGCCCTTAAATGTATGTTAAGCATTGTAACAAATTATTTTTATTCATAATTTATTTTTTTCCTTAATCCTTTGCCAAACCGGAAAAATCTAATAGACAAATCAAGAAGTTTTGCGATCGTGGTAGCATTTCGCATATTTTTTGTTGTTATGTATTTCATTTTTCTTGACAAAAACCGCTTAACCCAATTTATAATAAATTAATCAGTGTGTGTGTGTTTTATAATAAAATTGTGTGTGTTTTTAATATAAAATAAACTATTTCATAATAAAATAAAAGTACATGTTGTTTTAGTAATTTCTAATAGGTACCTGAAAATGGGATTTTCTCGCCAAAATGCGCAAAACAAAAATCGCGCCAACCCCGGTGCGTCCGTGACAGCTGTTCCAATTTAAAATACATGACGTTCACATTTTTCTTTAAAATAGAAAATAGATAAATAAGAAATAATATCATAAATCAAAACATTTGATTTCAAAATTAAAGTATCGTTTCTAATTTGCACACGTGAAAAATAAAAGGTGACAATTCGTTTTGAAATTTGATCCATAAAATATTATTACATGAGTTCAACTTACGTCAAGAAATGATCCCGAAGGAAGTTGAGTTGTATAGAACAGAATTATGGTAAACTTTGACTGTCTCACTGGTGCGGATTATTTTTTTTTTACACCAGGCAGCGGTCCAAAAATTCATGGTTTAATATTTTAAACGTTCACAACGAATGAATCTTTTTGTTGTTGTTGTTGTTTACTTTCATGCATAGAGAATTTGAACTGCGAACCTATTTTAAACTGAAGTTATTGCAGAATGTATACATAATTGAACGTAAGTCATCTCTCAAATATTAATTTATTTTGAACGATCTTTCTAAATATGTAACTTTTATGCAGTTTTATTCGAAAAAATAATTTTGAATAAAAATGGCCGCCTGGCATATGAAAAAGTGAAACGGGCATCCCGGAACTGTTGATGACAGTCACATGACTTACGGTTTTATTATAGAGATTGTTTTTCATTTCACATACTGCATACCGTTTGATATATTGGTACTTTTATGTTATCCTGGCGCAGTCGATAAATCGCCAAATATTGTTCCTATAACATTTTCATATTGAATTCATTTAATTTAAATGTAAACCTTTCACTCATTTAATTTAAAATACATGCCTTTCATTAATCCCATTTAAAATGCTAAAAAGAGAAAAAAAAGAAATAATGCCATAAATCGAAACCTTTTATTTAAACACCTGAGATTTGCGCCAAATCTCTAATACCAAGTCTACCAAGTTATTGCGGGGTTTTTCTTTCAAACAGAAAAAAATCCAGATTAATTTTCGATTTCTTCTAAATTGAAATATATTTTATTGTGCTGAATATTAGTGCGTGCATATTTTTTTGCTCCATGTATTCCATGAACTTTTCAATTCCGATTGTCTACGAAAATCTCCCGCCGGTGAAAATGACGTACGGACAAAATTTTCGTGACGTATGTACTTTAATTGTGCTTTTTTATCTATTTTTTAATATAATTTCCAAACGGTTTGACATTTATTCTTGGTAATAAATAGACGTCGTTGTCACCTTTATAGGTACCTGCTGTAAAAATTTGAACGAAATCCGCTAAATATTTTTTGAGTTATGCTTGACGAAAGGTTTTAATATCCATCGTAGCTATATATAATGCAAAGTAATACTGCGCTGTGTATGAGTCTTCGTTGCACTCAGACAAAAACATTTTTCGGTACTTTTCCGTTCTACAAAAACCATTGTCGCCAAGCGTAATATATTACGCTTGGCGACAATGCATTTTGCGCTTACTATATAATAAGCGCAAAATGAAATTCCCGTGAATCAAAACACTTGAAAAAAAAAACAATGTTGAAACGAAAGTGAGCATTTGCAAAATATAACATTTGAAAATTACAGACTTTTAAGCACTATTTTATTAAAATTAAAACACAAATATATACTTAAAATAAGAAAACAAATAATTGTTATACAATAAAAGGAAAAATCCTGTGCCGGTAGATTTAGTGGGCTTTTATTGGCGATAAATGTTTGATGTGGTTGTTTCGATCTTGTGAAAAACCTTCAATTATATCCACATTTACACTGTATCCATATTGTTGCTATAATATCTTTTGGTACCTTTCGGTTAACCAGCTGCTAGTGAAGTATATATATACACACACACATATATATATACATACATATATATATATTTCACTGACTCCCGACTAGCTGAAAAGTACCTAATTCTTTTGTTTCTCGCTAACATTGTCTGTAGACTCTGCGGAATATTAGAAAATCTATCATTATTATCATCTAAACGGTCATGGATAATGAAGAAGATGGATAATGGATAAGAAGACCTATTGGGAGAATTTAAACTCTACCGTGAATCCTTTGAGCATAATGTGAAAAAAAATTTCAGAGATGGAAGAATGTCGCGAAACAAAACAACGATTACAAGCTGCAATCGACTTGGCTGAAAAGTTGCAACAAGAAAGTGATTTGCACAACCAGCTTTAAAATATCGAAGAACCAAATGAAGACGTTGATATGACAGCCGCAAATTCTGATAACACTGAAACTCACCAGGAAATTGTTATTAATGAAGATAAATTGAACAAAAAAAAATGAATGCTGACCAAAGGAAAATATTCTAATCAATTATAAAGCACATAGGAGAACAAAAGCCCGTCTATTCCACCCATAAATCTGATTGTACGCGTAGTTGCTGGTAGAGGAAAAAGCTTTCTAATTTAATTACTCAGTCAAAAAGTTCGTTTAATGAGTAATCACAATAATGATGCTGCTGCAGTACTAGCACCAACGAGAATTGCTGCCTTCAACATTGGAAGAAGTACAATTCACAAGTTTTTCAAATTGCCCGTCCAACATACGAATGAAGCAGAATAATTTAAGCTTGATTCTGACGATTTGAAATTATTTAAGCAACAATGGAAATCATTGGATTTAGTAATTATTGATGAGTGCAGTATGGTTTCGAATGTACTTTAGCGATGATCAGCTAACGATATGGCGAATGTTGTAAACACAAGCGAGATTACTGTTTTGGTGGCAAAAACATTATTTTGTTTGGGGATTTATTGCAGCTAGCACCCGTAAAGGCCCAATTTTGATTTCAGGAACTGCCTTTAAACAAAGTGAAACAATTGTTTGGTGGTGTCGGTGCATTCAACTTTTGGTACGAATTTGAATACAGTGAGCTAACAATGAACATTGTGTTATATACATAAAAAATATATATCGCGGCATAACTTTTTTTAAATAACAGTCTCATGCACCAAATAACGATGCAAAATCAAAACTCAATTTTTATAGCATCATCACTGAACTGATCGTTAGTATAATTATCAGAATCTAATATTCGGCACCATTCAGCGATTTTAAGAAAGACTAAGAAGAGTAGTAAGGAAAGATACCACTGAAAGAACAACTCAGCCTATAGCAGGCGACTTCAGTGCAGCAGAAACAGTCCATGGATACGACCGAGACAATTATAGAATCCAGTTTCTTTATGAGGTAATAGCTATGGAAAACCACCATTTAATTATTGTGACGGTCCCCTGACATTTGAGAGAGCAGGTAGACATGAAAAAAATGCTACTTTGGAGATGAACAGTCAACGATTTGGCGAGTGTTGTAAAAACAATGTAACAATAAAATTTTGACAATAGCAAAATTTTTTGCTTTTCAAGATATTAAAAAATCTTTAGTTTTTATCAAAAAATTTAAATGACTAGTATTAAAAAATGCTCTGAAGAGCACCAAAAAAGGTTAATATGTTTAAGTATGAAAAAGGGTTGGACAAGTGCTTCTAATTGAGCATGAGAAAGGAAAGGGGTTCCTTCTTGGCTGCAGCTCACTGTCAATGCCAACTTTTGAAAAAATCATATTCGCGCTTTTTCCATATAAATGAAATCACTCACAGTTACGATAAAAAATGTATAGTTTAACAACGTAGCCAATAAAGACGCAGCTTGATTAGACATGAATGTAAGGCGACATAGTACCAAAAACCTTAGTTCCTGCAGCGTATCACACTCATGCAGTGCTACTAAGCATGCCTGCAGTGTAGAACTGCGCAGAAAATTGATTTGTATTGCAGTGCAGAGTATTGCAGCATTCTGAACAGGAACAATTTCACATATGCACGCATTACAGTATAATGCATTCATTGATTGAAATTATATGCAAGTGACTGTGACTCCACAATGCAATATGCAGTACAGCAATGCATATGTAAGTTATAAACGAACATTAGGTGCAAATAAGGAAAGGGCACCTGACGTCACTGTTGGTTAAATTACTGTTGGTTTGGGAAAAAAACCTGTTCGTTCTTTACGACTCCTACAGTACATATGAGATGGAGCAATTTGATTCGTCACGTTAAACTGGTCTGTGATATGATTGGCCTACGTCGCCATGACGATTCCTGCAATGATAGCTGCGACAAAAATGCAGTGGTAGATTGGTTGATGGAACTGTTTGTTTGTAAACATGCCCTTTCCTTATACCTTTAATACGGAAGTACAAAGAAACAGTGCGGATGTGCACTGAGGCTCAAAAGTATAATAGGAGTGTACAGTGTAGTATAGTCTGTAGATCAATAATGGTACACAGTGCACTGTACAAAGTTGCATTGCAGACGCACGTACAGTAGAACAGTGCAGTTGAAATATAAAGCACATTGGAGAGTTTTACTACAGTATCGCAAATTTCTTTTATATGAAAAAGCGCGAATATGATTTTTTCAAAAGTTGGCATTGACAGTGAGCTGCAGCCAAGAAGGAACCCCTTACCTTTCTCATGCTCAATTAGAAGCACTTGTCCAACCCTTTTTCATACTTAAACATATTAACTTTTTTTGGTGCTCTTCAGTGCATTTTTTAGTACTAGTTTGTTAATGTCTCAACTGCACAATTTCAGATTTCATGTGATATTTATATTCTGTGTTTATATAACAAGGTAAAAATTATCCTTAATTTGAATATCTAACACTTTCAAACGCGTTTACAATAAATAATGATTTCAATGGCACTTTAGCATTAGTTAAAGGTTTAATGATATTCGGGGATCGTGATGAATATAAAAAGAAAAATTAATAAAAGGGATGAATCACCAGCGACTTGCACCGGAGTGATTCCGAGAACCTAAAAAAACAATTTAGATGAAAACATATTCAACACTTTCCCCAAACACCATTATAGGCATGATCGATAGTGGCAATACAAGGTGAAGCCATAAAATATATAAGTTTAATATTAAGTTAAGAATCAAGGTACTATTTAGCAAAATTAAATAAGTGAAGTTAAATTAGTATAATTACTTGATCTTGGTAAAATGAAAGATAAAAAAGAAAAAGAAAAACTCACCAGATTAGAAGAAACACAAATTTTTATTCTAATTATCAATGCACTGAACAATCATAATAAATCTGGAAGCTTTCATAAAATATCACCACAATTTTCATAATCATATATCTATTTTCCATTTAACAATCTGCTTCAAATTCTATTATATTAAAATATGAAAGTTCTCAGTTCACTTTTAAATAATAAGTTTAATTTCTGCTTGATCATTATTATAATTAATATGGATAATACTATTAGTTTTAATATGAAAGTTCTTTGCTGAAGTTAAGTCCTGAAGAGGTTAATGGACCCTATTCTCCGTTTGGGTTCGATGCTGCGATTTCCGAAATGTTTCCCCAAAGCACGTGACTCAACATCACGAAATCTGGTCCGTTGCTGCTCTATTGCATGCATGTTTGAGTTGAAAACGAGTCGTTGCATAATTAGGGACTGCAATATCGGCAATGTTTCCCCAAAGCACGTGACTTTGACGTCAGTGAGAATAGGGTCCATAAAGTCTAAAGAATTGTGGCTGCAACTGGTGAACTAGAATGAATGTTCATCAGATGAAAAGCTCGTTAGTTTAAATGAATATCTATCACAAATAGAAGAATCTGCTTAAGATGGATCTTTATATACCGGACTCTTGTTGAATAAATAGGAATCTCATTAAATGCCTCTTGACAGATTTAAACGAAATCTCATAGTACCGATGACTGGAGAAGATGTTGCAAGTCTATCGAAGGCGATCAGGATTTCCAACTGTATGGACGAACTTGTGTTAATTTAGAGATCTGTAATTGTTGGCGTGACTTCACACAACGTTGGCTGTTGCTATCAGATTATTGAGTTGTAGGTGAAATAACATGGGCGGAGAGATTGCAGTAAATGGACACTAAGTCCAAAAAAGGAACATTTTCGTTGTCGATGAAGAATTCAAAAGAAGTTGACGCTCAGACGCACTGTGGGAGATTTGTCAAATCTGGCTGGACAAAAGTCGATTTCATAAAGTACAACGCAGGTGCGAATGGATTGATGCATGTTGCAGCTGAATCATTGGAGAATCACGTGACACCCTTTTTATGTCGCTTAAACGAACAATGACTTCATGTAATCAGTTGAAACTGAGGCGTTGCGTTGAGTGCATCGGCTTCTGATCGTTGTTCAATTTGACTTTCTATTTTCGAATGTGAATAACTATATTTCTGGAAATATTTAAAATCTAATTGTTATGGATAGTGACGAGGCAGGTATGTATTCATATCTTTTTAATATTTGAATTGAGAAAAAAATAGTTTTAGTAGTTGCAAGAGTACTATAAAGTAATGCATATTTTTCCATTATTTTGTTTGCATGTTTTCCACTTCACGAAGGGTTTAGTTATATTTCCCGGCATTTCCCGGCAGAGTTTCTTTTTTTAACAATAAATATAGGCCTTTGACTTTGTGTTTTTGTTTAAAGTAGCTCCGGAATCGTCCGGTTTTTAAAATGAAGGCACTATAAATATTGCTCTTTCAAATTTCGAAGTAAGCATTCGAAAATAGTATGTATTGATTTTTAATTCATATTTTTAATATTAATTCTAAAATGAAAACAATTGTTATGAATAATTACAAAGCAATCCCATGTTATTATTGTTCAGCCATTTTTATTAGAATAAAAGTTATATAAATTTTAAAAAAAATTGTTTTAAAACATTATTAAAAATGTTATTCATTCCAGTTTATTATCTTTTAAGCACTTTTCAAAAAAATGAAGTAATTTATGGATCGTTATTTACATTAATTTACCTAAAAATAAGTCAAGACAATTTTACTGATGATTATATTAAAAGTTAGCAAAAATTTGCGTGATTTCTTTAAAAATAAGGGATTGAATGATTTTATCTATATAAATTGCATAGATGTGTTACGCATTATTTTTGTTTATATTTTGTATTTTTTTTTCTCTAGGAGCTTCGAACGTCAAAATAATGAGTCGAAGAGAATTATTTAACATTATGCAACAACCAAATTTACCAAATATACATGATAGATTAAACTTTCTGGAAAATTACCTTCTTAATAGTGATACTTTTGATAACGACGAAATTAAAACATTCAAACACAATTTCTCCCGATTTAAATGTGAGTTGAAAAGCAAATGGATTGCAGCTCATTATAAACCAGATGTATTTGTGAAAAATAATAAGGAATGGCTTGAAGGTACAGTAGAAATTCCAAAGAAAATAAATCGCCCAGGGAGGACAGCAAAAGCTTTCAACGAATCAAGTGATAGGTCAAAGCGAAGAAAGTCTGAAAGCTTAAGGAGCTCGACAGATGTGGAAGTACTTACACATGCCGCTCAGGTAAAGTTAGAAACCTCTGGAAAGAGAGATGCTGCCCATGTACTTAAAGAATTAACCCATTCACCAATGAGAGCAACAAAAAAGCATATTTGAGAACTCAGCAGAGTGAAAAGAAAACTCAAATGCCGCCTTTGGAAGCATTGTCATTATTTGTCGAAACTAACCTTTCCAGAAACCAATATGAAATTATAAGAAGATATAAAAAAATTTATACCCTTGCTACGGTCTTCTACAGCGAGCTAAAATTGACTGCTATCCTGACGAAGAATCTTTTAAAATTACAGAAACTTGCGCCGAAATCAATATTTAAGATTTACTTCATTTAACAGTGACACGATTACTTATTTATTTGGATGAAGTTTTGGAAATTTTAAATGAAGAAGAAAGGTGCGCTTTAATTCTTATATGTAAATGGGGCTGCGATGGGTCGCAACAAGCACAATACAAGCAAAAGTTTGAAAATGATTCCTTTTCCGATGCGCACATATTCCAGAGCTCCTTTGTTCCAATTCAGTTAATTTGCAGCGTAAACAACAAGATTATTTGGCAAAATCTATTGCCTTCATCGCCACGTTATTGCAGACCCATGCGGATAAGATTTGAAAAAGAAACAACTGAAATGATTAATGACGAGATTAATTACATAAAAAATGCGTTAAACTCTGTACCTCCCTCAAAAATTACATTAGAAAAAGGTACATTTATTGTAAAACATAAAATGATACTTACTATGGTCGATGGAAAAATATGCAATGCAGCGACAAGTACAAAATCAACAATGCGTTGCTACATTTGTGGACTGTCTTCGAAAGATTTTAATGATCTTTCTAAAAAGAAAAACATCAAACCCGAAACGTTAGAATTCGGACTATCAATTTTACATGCTAGAATTCGATTGTTTGAAAATTTGTTGTATTTAGATTACAAACTGCCCATAAAAAAGTGGAGATTGAATACAGACGATGAAAATGCTATCGCTAAAGAAAGAAAATTGACCATTCAAGAAAATTTCAAAACAAAATTGGGTTTACTTGTACTTTATGTGCCTAAGGCTGGATATGGTAACACTAACGATGGAAATACAAGCAGGAGATTTTTTACTGACCCCTCTGTAGCATCTGAAATAACAGGCATTGACAAAAATTTAATATACCGTTTTAAAGTTATTCTTGAAATCATATCCAGTGGCCATAAAATTCACCTAGACAAGTTTAAAGAATATACAGAGAAGACAGCAGAACTCTACATCCAATTATATAAATGGTACCCAATGTCACCCACTATGCACAGAATATTAATACATGGCCCCACAGTAATAGAGAAAGCTATACTACCAATAGGTCAATTGTCTGAAGAAGCAGCCGAAGCACGGAACAAACATTTTCGCTCATTTCGTCAAAATTTAGCACGAAAATTTTCAAGAATTTCATCTAACTGGGATGTTATCAACAGATTGCTTTTGAGTTCAGATCCAGTGTTAACTGGAATGAGACCCATAATAAGAAAAAAATCAAAATCATTTCTTAAAGAAACCTTAGAAATGTTACTGCCCATGGAATCTTCTGAAGCTCCTGATGAAGAGGATTCTGATTATGAAGAAACAGATGACGACTCTGAATTATCATCTGATTAAGAAACTCCACCTCATTGGTGATTTATTAACTAATTGTCCATATTATTAATAATTAATGTTTATAAGTTATTCAATTATATTTTTATTTTATTCGATTTTTTATCATAATTATCATTTGTTTTATAATACTAATTTTGTAGAATAAAAACCAGTATGAAGTTCCAAAACATCATTGATTTTTAAGTTATAAAGCAATTTTTATTACAAAAAGTTAATTTTTTACTAACTAATACATTTTAATTAGTTTAAAACAATAAAATAATTTTGGCCGCCCAGATTCGTCAAATCTCCCACTGTGAGACGAATGCCTGCTCAGCATACAACTATCCGCTGCCAGGCAAGAAGCCCAGCAGCCTGACAAAAAGGATGGTCTTTACATGCTGGTGTTTCGTTGAGAAGTGAACTCACATGGCGCTTCCGAAATACTGGAAAACTTGCGGTTTTAAATCTCCTTCCAATCAGATTGTCACGTGGACAGTTTTTATGTAATACTACTTCCACTTCGTTATTATTACTTGTTCTAGAATAAACTACTGGTTTTGTGTTTCTTGATATTTCTCTTTATTTTATAACACCTAAGTTAATAGGATGTTACATGGTGTCAGAAGTTAAAACAATTAAATTGAATTTATCTTTTTATTGCTGACATTTTTTTAAAAATGCAACGAGAAGCTAAGAACGCTCACCTTCCGGCAGAATTAGAAGTTACGGAAGATAATATGGCCGTTAAATGGAAGGTTTGGAAACAGGCATTTGAATTTTACGCAATTGCTACGCAGTTAAATACTAAACCTGTGGAAATTCAGGCTGCTACTTTTATGTCAGCTATAGGATCGGCTGCAATAGCTATATTTAATACCTTTAATTTGTCTGAACAAGAGCAGCAGAATGTCGATATAATCAAGCAGAAGTTTGACGAATATTTTTCTCCTCAGATTAATGAAACCTACACTCGATATATCTTTTTTACATGCATTCAAGGTAAGCAAGAAACTTTTGATTCTTATCTTACTAAATTACGTACAAAAATTAAAGATTGTGCTTTTGGTAATCTACAAGATAGTTTATTACGGGATCAAATAGTTCGTGGTATTAATTCCGATAAAGTACGTGAATTACTATTGGCTGAAAAAGATTTAACGCTAAATAAAGCTGTGGATATATGTAGAGCTAGTGAACAAGCTACTTTTCAGTTAAAAGAAATGCATGCAATTTTCGATAATACAGAAAAAGATATAATGATGATTCAGAAATCGAAATCTAATATAATGGCTCATTCACATAAAAATAAGCCAAATGTCAATAAAACAAATAAGGTATGTTGGCGATGCGGCTTAATACATGAATTTCGTAACTGTCCAGCATTTAATGTCACTTGTAATCTCTGCTCGTTAAAAGGGCATTATGCTCGTCAGTGTAAACTTAAAAAGAAACATGGGTCAATAAATCGAGCCATACAGGAACTTACAGAAGTTTCTAATGATAGCGATGGGATTAATGATTATTTTAATAATACATTGCATGTTGGAGAACTTACTGACTATCAGAATAATGCTTGGTTTACAACTGTTAAGTTTGAAAATGGTGTAGCTGTGAAATTTAAACTTGATACTGGTGCTGAAGGTAACATTATAACGGAAAGTTTAGCGAAAAGGCTTAAAGCCCATATTCGTAAGTCCAATATAAAACGTTTGAAATCTTTTAATAATGAGTTTACTCCAGTAATTGGTGAAACTGATATTAAGTGCATAGTTCAAAATACGCCAGTTAATCTGAAATTTTTAGTAGTTAATGGAAATTTTAATTGTATATTGGGATGTTCTACATGCGAAAAACTTGGTTTAGTTAAACGTTCATCTGAGTCTGTACAGGTTAATGAAATTGGAACTCAAATTCCAGAGGCTGTTTTTCAAGGTATAGGTTGTTTGAAAGATTTTGAATATGATATAGAACTTCAAAATGGTGCAAATTTAAAAATACATCCACCTCGGAGAATTCCATATGCAATTCGTGATACTGTCAAAAAAGAAATTGATCTTATGGTAAAGATGAAAATTTTAAAACCGGTAACTCACCCTACTCCTGCGGTCAGCCCCTTAGTTGTTGTAAAGAAAGGTGATAAAATACGTTTATATGTTTAGATCCAACTGATATTAATAAAGTTATAAAACGACGCCATTTTCCTCTCAAGACAGTTGAAGAGATAGCAGCTCGCGTAGGATCAGCAAAATATTTTACAATACTGGATGCTAAAAAAGGATTTTGGTAGCTTTGTGTGTCACGACGAACATCAGATTATTTGAGTGTTAATACACCTTGGGGTAGGTATTCGTTCTTAAGAGTACCATTTGGGCTTGCATCAGCTCCAGAAATATTTCAGCAAAGAATGCATTCGCTCTTAGGTGATTTTGAAAATACTGAATGTTCTATGGATGACATTTTACTATGGGCAGACACAAAACAAGAACTACGAAAATTAACTGTAAAAGTAATTAGACGTCTTTATGATTCTGGACCTCGTCTGAACAAAGAGAAGTGTAAGTTTGAGAAAAACAGAATAAAATTCTTGGGTCATTTATTTACATCAGATATGGAATCGAGATAGATCCTGCTAAAGTTCAAGCCATTGAAAAATTGAAAACTCCAACTTGTCTAGCTGAATTGCAGAGATTTCTTGGAATGGTGAACTATGTGTCGAAATTCATACCTGATTTCTCTAGAATGACAGAACCCTTACGTAGACTTTTACGCAAAAATGTATTGTGGGAATGGTCCACAGATCAAGAAAACGCTTTCTGTAAATTAAAAGAGGTTCTTAAAAATACTCCTAAGTTGGCCTACTTTGATGTTAATAAACCTGCAATAGTTTCTGTTGATGCCAGCTCACATGCTGTTGGTGCAGTGCTTCTTCAAAATGGTAGACCAATTGCGTATGCTACTAAAGCATTAACAGATGCACAACAGCGTTATCCTCAAATTGAAAAGGAATGCTTTGCTATTCGTTTCGGATGTAAAAAGTTCCACGATTATATTTATGGAAAACCAGTTACAATTGAAACTGATCATAAGCCTTTAGAGGCAATAGCAAAAAAATCATTACAAGCAGCTCCTGCACGTCTTCAAAGAATACTTTTTGATGTTCTTCAATACTCACCCAAGATAGTATACAAAAAAGGTAAGGATATACCCATTCCAGATGTTTTAAGTCGTGATTGCGTTACTGACCTTGCAGAAGATGAAGAGATTGAAACTTTTGAGGTTGTATGTGATGTTCCTCTTCCATTATTGACTTTTTCAGAATTGTTGAATGCAGTTAATGAAGATTATGAATTACAGGAGTTAAAACGTTTAATTCTTGATGGTTGGCCACCTTGGATTAACTCAGTTCCTAAACAACTTCGTAAATACTGGCACTTTAGGGATGAATTAGCTGTTTATGAAAATTTGTTATTCAAATCAGAACGTTTAATAGTTCCCTCTGCATTAAAATCGAAGTATTTGAATTTAATACATCAAGGGCACTTAGGAATTAATTTGTCTTTACATCGTGCTCGAGAAATTGTATTTTGGCATGGAATGAGTCATGATATTGAGATCTTTATACAAAAATGTCCTGTTTGTCAGCAGACAGCCCGTTCCCCAAATACAGAACCATTACAAATGAAACCAGTTCCTCAATTCCCGTGGCAACGAGTGGCCACTGATATGTTTGAATTTTGCGGAAATCAATACTGTCTTATTGTTGACAGTTACTCAGGATATTTTGATTTTAAAAAATTAGTCCATCCTTCATCACAGTCTGTAATCGAGTATTTGAAAGATTCGTTTGCAACTCATGGAATACCAGATATTATAGAATCAGACAACGGTCCGCAATATTCATCAGATGCCTTTTACAAGTTTGCTAAAGATTGGAAAATACAACATATTCCGTCTAGCCCGCGTTATCCTAAATCTAATGGCTTAGCAGAACGCTATGTTCAAATAGCAAAATTAATCTTAAGGAGGTGTTCTATAGAGCATACAGATGTCAGATTAGCACTTCTGAATTGGAGAAACACACCACGTGAAAATTTGCCTTCGCCAGCTCAACGTCTCTTCGGACGACCTATTCGAGGTCTAATACCTATACATCCCTCTTTACGTTTGCCACGAATGTCATTTACTGTACCACTTCAATTAAGTAGAGAAAAACAACGTGCAGCTTTGACCACTTCCTCACGAAATCAGTCTCCAGTACTAAATAAAGGCCAATCTGTAAAGCTTTAAACTGATCATCGTACTTGGATTCCGGCTACTGTGTCAGACGCTGCTGAGAATCCCCGTTCTTATTTTGTTACTACTCCTACAGGCAAGACTCTACGTCGAAACACTGCGCATCTCCGTCCAACAAAGGCTGTGATTTTACCAGACCGCCAGGTTGCCGTTAGCCCTTCAAGTTATTTTCAACCGGAGAATGATAATAGTACTTCATTGAGCCAACCTGATGTTCCTCCGCTTCCTGCTCCAGCTGTAACTCCCTCCAAATCTAATAAGACAGTGATGACCCGTTCCGGAAGAGTTGTTCGCCCTCCAGAACGTTTGAACTTATAAAACTTATTATAATTATCACTTATCATTTTTTTATTGTAAGGGAAGATGTCACGTGGACAGTTTTTATGTAATACTACTTCCACTTCGTTATTATTACTTGTTCTAGAATAAACTACTGGTTTTGTGTTTCTTGATATTTCTCTTTATTTTATAACACCTAAGTTAATAGGATGTTACACAGATAACAGCATTTGCCAACGGTTCCAAAATTAACTGTCGCGCGCGTGACACCACCTGACGGAGTTTTTATAAAAGCTCACCCACGCGGTCAAAGTTAAATTTTAACTGTATCGCACCCCTGACGACACGTCATTAAAAATGTTCTACAAGCTTCGATCTGTCACCTTGAATCGTCTAAAAACTGACCTTGTGCTGCATGAGTCATTGACACAGAAAAATGCGCGGGAAACGGGAATTCTCTCGTAGTTGTTTACACGAATGCATCTGAAAATTTATCAATGGCCGTTCATAGCGAAAATCTACGAACTTCAAAACAAAATAAAAGAAAGTAATTAAAAATCGATAACTGCCAAACTTATGGATGAAAATAAATGAAATTTTAGCAACCATAATAAAATAAAAAGTTCTTTCCAATAGATATGTTTTGAAAGTAAAAATTTTAATTTAAAGAATTTTGAAAAAGTGAAAATTGGACTTAGAAATTCTGAAACGATATATGAAAATTTTGCGATTCTGAAAGAGATTTTGCATTGATCAAAATCAGTGAATCTGAACTTTCCAAAAGGAATGAAATTAGCGATTAACCGTTTTTAATAATTATTATTGAAAAGGAAATACGCTATAATTTAGAATAATTATTTATTTTAGACTGTCTGTTATTAAGAAAGATGGATATTATATATTATTTAAAAGTTAGAAAAAGTAAGTTAGAAATATTTTTCCTTTTAGATAATTTGAAATTAAGTTTAATTAATATTGTAAAGTGAATAAATTGTAAATTAAATTTGAAATGAATATCCTAAAACATATGTAATGGAAAGATTCTGAAATTAATTTATACTCTCACCAAAAGTAAACAATTTAAAAAGAATGTTTGATTTAAAATGCAATAATGACACTTAGCTTAATTAATTTAAATGAATTTAATGAGTTTATTTACCTGGATGAATAAATTAAAGTTAAATATTAAAATACTGAATAAATTAAGAGTACAAATTTTAAATCATAACAAAAGGGATAATTTTTTTGCATAATTTCCGTCTTCACCGCCGATCGACGATTGGGATTTTTACGCTTTCTGATTATTTGTAAAAGCAAACGCTTCTTAAGTCATTTAAGGTATTTTGTAGGTTTATGAAGATATAAGAAGATATAATAATAAGAAATTAATATATATTATTAGATTATATAGAAATATTAGATTATATAGAGATTAGATTATATAGAAATTAATTAGATTATATTAGTATAATTTTTATTATATTACAGTTATAAATTAATTAGATTATATAGAAATTAATAGATATTATATAAGAAACCAAATTCAACCGGAAATGACTTTAGAAGCGTTCGGTTTAACAACTAATCAGAAAGCATGATAATCGCAATCGTGTATCCGCGGTGGACAGGGAAATTATGCAATTTTTTTGTACCGACGGCTGCGATCAGCACCTCTACAGGCCGTTTTAATCCCCAATTGCATTTACATGTTCTTTTAACTGTTTCGAAATGATTAAATCAGGAAATTTTGAAAGATCCTAATGATAAAGTTTTACAATTGATTAAATTTCCTATCTCCGCATATCGGAGCAATTTGATAAAAAAAAATTATAAATCCATTTTTAACATGTATTTCTTTTAATAATGGTTCAATGTTACTTTTAACATAAACGAAAAAAGAAAGGGGAGAAAAGTAAAAAACCCATAAATAATAACTGAATAAAAAAAAAATCTTCATATAAATCTCATTTAAATGTAATTTTATTTTTACCAGTACGAAAATTGGAACAATCTTAATCACAATTACTGATTTTTAACTAAGAGTTTCCAAAGCTCAACTTCAAACCACTTTGTCACAAAATCGCAATCAAACTCTTGATTGGTTTTAGAAGGTTTTTACTCTACATTTTCTGCTATGAAAGTCCGAGGAACTCTGCGTAACTTTTTTTTAGATCACTTTTTATGTGTAAAAAATCCACAAAACTATGTATTAAAAAAAGTTCTTTTCATTTTTGAGATATCTTGCCATCCAATAGTCAAATTAAAAGGTTAATTCAATGTTACTTTAGAGAAGTATATGAAAAAAAAAGCAGTTCAGTATGTGTAAAGTGCTTAATTATCATGTGAAAGTAATGACTTTGCCACTAAAAGAATTGTCTGGGGAAGGCTTCCCTCCCATAGATTAAATATAATAATTATAAGATATAAAAATTAAATGTTACATTTAATCTGTGCCCCCTCCTTAAGCTACGCCTCTACACCAATGTGTCGTGCCCTCAGAGAAATAATCTACAAGAGACCACATCTCTTTGTTATATTGTTGAAAATCCGGTTTCAGGATCAGCTAGGATTGGCGCTTTAAAAACTGTCTGTTTTGGCGGTGATCGCTTTCTAGGCAACTTCGATTTCATTCTCGCAATAAAAATAAACGTAAACAAACCAAAGCGAAACGAAACTGTTGTTCCTTCTAGGATTTAATCTCAAAGAGGAAGGATAGAAATAAGTTATGATATGAGAGTCCCACCCATGGTGAAAAAAGGATTGTTTAATCTTCTGGATGGATTTTCTTTTTCTGTTTTTGCTGCTGTATTTTATTTTAATGTTATAAAATGGCTTTGTCCTTGTAATAAATGTTACTTAAATTATATTTTTTTTTATTAGCGATATAAGATATTAAGTACGATAACACAAATTATTTCGAGATTTCTGCTTGGAAAGCTTCAATTTGACACAACCATTTCACGAAATGTAACAAATTAATGTCAGATTTTTTTAAATTCTAAAAATGCATTAAATTTTGCAGAAATTATTAAAATAACAGAAAATCGAACAGTATTTACAGTATCTTTTTTTTTCCTTACGAAAGTGAAGAATTTGTGGAAAGTTAGCAGTGACATGTTATAAAATATTATTTGATTTGATAATGTATTTTATAGGTTTTGAAAAATCACATACTGTCTTTATTTAACAATACATTCTATAGAACATATTTTTGCTGCAATCCAGAATTTTTGTTTTGCTTTTGATGTTCCAATTTAAAGGCATATTTTTTGCAATCTTTCATATATACATATATATATAATTTTTAATTGAAAGTATAAATGTATTACAATATTTTTAATGAAAAGGAAAACATCGATAGATAACATATATGCATGTATAGAAAAAAAATACAAATGCACAAAATTTATTTATTTATGAAAAATAAATTTCCAGGATATTTCATATCTATTAAGTTAGAACTTGTGTAATTGTTTCTCTGTTAAAATACCTATTATTTTGCATAATGGTTCAATGTTACTTTTAACATAAACGAAAAAAGAAAGGGGAGAAAAGTAAAAAACCCATAAATAATAACTGAATAAAAAAAATCTTCATATTGTTGTGCGCTCAGGGTTCGAAAGGATTGATGCCAATATATAAAAACAATCAGCAAGCTTTATTTATTCTAATCAGCTCAATAAGAACAGAAATATCTTCTCAGAATACAAATATTCAGTAATCTTCAAATCTAATAACAGCACAGCAAAATTCTACACAGAACAATACAGTGTACTGTTCAATACAAAATCTCTCATAGACAACACAGTCTCAAAGCAAAAGCCTCTCGTGTGAATTCAATCACAGCTGATCATCAACTAACTGAACTCGTGGAGGTAGGTGGCCCTTATATAGGTTTTAGAGAACTTCCAGAATATTCCAGAGCTTTCGGATGCTAGAAATTACCAGAAGGCACTTCAACTCTCGATAGAGGACCACAAGCAAGAAAGGACACCAATGTACAAGTACAAGGGGGGGGGGGTGTCCACAAAATGTCGCCAAAACCATCGCCAACTTGGCGATAAACCCATTCCTTGGCGATATTCCCATAGAACTCCATTATAAAGATGAGGGTGTAAGGTTGCTTTTCTTGCAAACAGCCCGAGGCCTTAAGCATAGAGTTACATGATGCTCAATAGGAAATATTTAAATAATGCTGGAATTTTCACAATAATAAAATAAAATAAATGAAATATTTACAAATATATACAAAATACATAACATTGCCTCCCTCTCAAGGACTGCACGTCCCGGGCAGTACAACCCAGCTATAGCATTCAAAACACTTAAAGCATACATGAAAAATAACAATTAAACACATTCATAATGCTGAAGTATACAAAATAAACACTTATCTAAAAATAAAATTAAAGCATAGACATCATTCCATACAAGTATTTAAATAATAATAACAATAATAATGATAATACTAAGCAAAATAAATAATTACATTAATTTATATACAAGACCATGGTCATACTAATTTACACTATTTACAATCAATGCACTATACCATATGAACTAAGTACTATGGCCATAGTATGGAGCTAGCCTGTCGTAATGAACGACTCTAGGCTTCGAATTTGGTGACTTTCGGATCCGAATTACGACATCGTTCAGTCTGTTTAGGACTGTATAAGGACCGTCCCAGTGCGATTGCAGTTTGGGAGAAAGCCCTTTGTGTCGAGTCGGATTATAAAACCAAACCTTCTCACCTTCTTGAAATTGATGTCCCGTGGCTTTTGTGTCGTACCTGGTCTTCATCTTCTCCGTCTGTATATTGATCCGCTCTCGAGCCAAGTTGTGGACGTCTTCAAATCGTGCCTGGAGATTCTGCACGTATCCCTCTGGCGATGAAGGCGCATCTGGAGGGCGACCAAAAAGCAAATCACAAGGTAGACGAAGATCACGACCGAAAAGCATCTGAGACGGGGAATAGCCGGTTGTTTCATGGACGGCGCTGCGATAGGCGAGAAGAAACAAGGGATGTTTTTGGTCCCAGTCTTGTTGGTTTCTTGAGACTAGCAGTGAAAGGTTGTTGAGGATGGTACGATTAAACCTCTCAACCATGCCATCCGACTGTGGATGTAAAGGCGTCGTCCTAGTTTTGTCCATTCCGAGAAGCTGACAGAGACCCTCAATCACAGCAGAGATGAAATTTCTCCCCTGGTCGGAATGCATTTGAAGGGGGACTCCATAGCTTGATAACCACTGGTGTACCAAGGCATCCGCAACCGTAGTAGCTTCTTGATCAGGGATGGCATAAACTTCAGGCCATTTCGTGAAATAGTCCATGACAACAAGGAGGTATTTGTTGCCATCAGCACTTCTTGGCAAAGGACCTAGGATGTCAAGGGCGATGCGTTCGAAAGGTGCTCCTACGTTGTAGAGATGTAGTCTTCCTCGGCTACGCTTCTTTGGTCCTTTCCGAGCTGCACATGCATCGCAAGATTTGCACCATTGTTCGACGTCAGCTCTCGCTTTTCCCCAGAAAAAGCGCTCTCGGACTCTGTGTAATGTTTTCATGACTCCAAAATGGCCACCAGTGGGACTGCCATGTAATTCCTTGAGGACCTCGGGGATTCGGGATCGAGGAAGTACCAACTGCCACCGAGATGACTCCCCATCTTCCGATTCGAATTTTCGAAACAGGACACCATTCCTGACGTGGAGGGAACACCAAAGCGTCCAATATTGCTTCGTCGTAGGACTGTAAGTCGAGATGTCTTTCCAACTGGGCTTCGCGCTAGAAGATTCTAATAACTCCAAGATTGGTTTGATGTCAGAATCTGCCATTTGATCTTCTCGAATCTTCTCATCACTCCAGGGATCTGGTGGCGTTGATAGTGAAGTCTTCGTCTGGCGTATGACATGTGCGGGATTATACTTGCTCTCCGCTCTGGAACAATAGCGACAACTTTCGGGACACGGTCTTCTTGATAAGGCATCGGCGTTTCCATGCGAAGAGCCTTTGCGATGCCTGATGTCAAAGTCGCATTCATGGAGTCGTTGTATCCATCTGGCTACTTGGCCCTCTGGGTTCTTAAAATTCATCAGCCATGTTAGGGATGCGTGATCAGTAAGAAGGAGAAATTTCCTGCCATAGAGATAGTGATGGAAGTGTTCTATGGCTTTCACTATAGCTAATAACTCCTTACGAGTGACGCAATAATTCCGCTCTGGTTTCGATAAACATTTGCTCCAGTATGCTACGACTCGTTCTTGGCCATCTATTTCTTGGGAAAGTACAGCGCCGACACTTTCGTGACTGGCATCCGTGTCCACAATGAATTGTTTGTCGGGGTCTGGATAGGTAAGGACTGGAGAGGATGTGAGATCTTCTTTCAGCCGCTGGAAGGAATTGTCGCATTCTTGTGTCCATAGAAACTTCTGTTTGCTTTCAGTGAGCCTATGCAAGGGTTTTGCGATGTTGGAGAACCCTTGTACAAACTTTCTGTAATAACTGCATAGTCCCAGAAAGCTTCGCAACTGATGGACATTTTCCGGACGCTTCCAGTTCTTTACTGCGGACACATTTTCAGGATCTGTTCGAACCCCTTCAGCTGAGATGATGTGTCCTAAATAGTTTACTTCCCGTTGGAAGAACTTGCATTTCAAAGGGTTCAGCTTTAAATTCGCCGCTCTTAGCTTCGTTAACACTTTTCGAATATTCTCTAGATGTTCTTCAAACGTGCGGCCACCAATGATGACATCATCTAGGTAGATGAGACAAGATTCAAAAGTCAGGCCTTTTAAAACTGTCTCCATGAGGCGCTCGAACGTTGCTGGAGCATTGCAGAGCCCGAACGGCATAACTTTAAATTGCCAAAGTCCTTGTCCAGTAGTAAATGCCGTCTTCTCTTTGTCATCAGGATGGATTTCTACTTGCCAATATCCACTCTTCAAATCCAGTGTGGAAAACCATTTATGTCCTGAAAGAGTATCTAGTATGTCGTCTATTCTTGGCAGTGTTGAATCCAGACATTTTTCTCCGGGAGGGATTTCTGTCGCTCCGGGGGGGACATTTTAGAGTTCCGGGGGGGAAATTGCACTTTTTAACCATTAAAAGCATAAAATTTCAAATCTTCCGGGGGGGACATTTCAATGCTCCGGGGGGGACATTCCCCCCCGGGCCACCCCCTGGATTCAACACTTCTTGGTAGAGGATAGCTGTCCTTTTCGTGATATCGTTAAGTTTACGATAATCCACACAAAATCTTGTGGAGCCATCTTTCTTTCGGACCAACACGATGGGACAGGCCCACGGACTTGATGACGGCTCGATGATGTCACTATCCTGCATCTGTTGTAATAGCTTAGAAACCTTGTTTTGCGAACGGCAAACGTCTTGGATGCTGTTTAATCGGTGGATGGCCGGCAGTATCAATTCTATGACGTGTCAGCGAAGTGCGCCCTATATCACTCTCGTTTTGTGAAAACACATCCTTAAATTCCTGGAACAGTCTTTCTGCGGCATGTCTCTGTTCAGGAGATAAATTTTAATTTCGTCCAATTTCAGGTGTTAAACTTGTAGGCGGCTCCGACAACGTCAAGCTCGGGTCTTTGCAAACACAGTTGACTGGAGCACAGGTTGCAAGCACTTCACCCTTCTGGATAATTCTAGATTTTTCACTTACGTTCGCAATTCTCACAGGTATGACATCTCTCGACAGATCTACCAGCGCTGATGCTATTAGCACTCTTTTTGGGCTCTTCTCAGGATAGCCAGTCAAGCCATACTGGAAAATTCTTTCGTTTCCAGTTAATCCAGGTATCATTATTTCGGTTCGAGGAGGGATGATAACATCTGCCTTGGCTGTGATCCGTTGAATAGACCCGGACTCATTTCCAAGTTTGAAAATAGTGACATCTTCTTGAGCAGAGCGTAACTCATTATTCTTAAAGTCCAGTGTAAATCCATGCTCTTTTAAAAAGTCCAGTCCGAGTATGAAAGGGTCTGAAATATCGGCCACATAGACTGTATGATGGTAAGCGGCGTTCCCAAACTTTATTTTCAGTGTGATTCTTCCATGTATATCGATCTTATCTCCGGTCACAGTTTGAAGGATAACACGTGGCGGGGTCCAGAAGAGTTTTCTTTTAGCCGCAGAGCTAGGTCTTTCCGAACGATGGTCACATTGGCTCTTGTATCGATGATCATATTTCATATTACAGGGCAAATCATTCACACTTCCGACTAGAAAAACTCCGTTCTCGCCGCAACTTCTTGCAGAAATTTCACATACTTGAAAATGAGGCTTCTTAAGATCTGGCAACATCCACCCCGTGAGATGACCATTAATCAGTTTTCCTGCTCCTCCTCTAGCGGGTGAGCTATTACCTTCGGTGCTGGGTCGTCTTGGGCAGTTGATTTGGATATGGCCTTCTCCACCGCATTTCCAGCACTTGATCTTTCTGCCAGGTTTGTTGTCCATCAAGGAGTTTATCTGTCTCATCATGTCCTTCATCTGCTGCTGTAACCGCTCCACAGCTCTACCTGACGTCTCAGGCAGGTTGGCTGCTCGTACAAAGTGCCGATCTTTCCTAGTAGCTTGCTGGGCTGCCTCGAATTTCAGGGCGTAAACTAAAGCCCCTTTTAGATCATTGAGATCTGCAATCCGGAGTGCTGTCTGGATCTCAGGGTCACGCACACCATCGATAAAGTGTTGCAGTGCTAAACTTTCTCTAATTTCAGTCGGACAGCCAGGATAAGCAAGATGAGAAAGTCTCTCGACATCCGTAGCAAGTTCTTGCAGGGATTCAGTGGATTTCTGCTGTCGAGATTTGAGCTGGAGTCTGCTATATTCTTTCATGCATTTCTCGCCAAAGCACAATTCTAAGGCACTGACGAGCGTTTCAAAATCCAGCGGTTCATTTGCAGGCAAAGTTTGTAGAACGTCTGCAGCATCAGCTCGTACAGAAGCAGCTAACTGGCAAGCTTTGGTCTGGGAATCCCATCCGTTGGCGTCCGCTACGATCCCAAATTGCGTCTTGAAAACTGGCCATGAGGATTTTCCGTCATAGGTCGAGAGTTTAATAGAGGCCCGTGGAAGCATATCTTGATACTTGATATCTGCGGCATAGTTTCCGGCAGTTATCTTTTGTTTCTTCACATTTTCCAACTCTTTTTCTACACTCTCTATCCTTTCTTCTACGGTTTTGGAGATCTTTTGAACTTTTTCTTCTACTCTTTCTTCTACGGTATTGGCTGTCTTTTGAACTTTTTCTTCTATTTCCTGAAATCTTCCTTCAAATTTGTTTTCCACGCTGTCAATTCTTTCATTTAAAGATGTTATTTTATTATCTATTAATTCTTTCAACTCACCAAGGTTGGTTGACATATCCTTCTTCATTTCTTCCGACATCCCCTTCATTTCAGCCTGGTTCGCAGTCATTTTCTCATCCATCGCTGACATTTCCTTCTTCACCTCTTCTTTCAACTCGCCAAGGTTGGTTGACATCTCAGCCTGATTCGCAGTCATTTTCTCATCCATCTCTCCTAATTTCTCCAATAATTTACTCAGATGCGCCTCCATTGCTCTGGTAATCGGCATTCAACCCCACTTCTCACACCAAATGTTGTGCGCTCGGGGTTCGGAAGGATTGATGCCAATATATAAAAACAATCAGCAAGCTTTATTTATTCTAATCAGCTCAATAAGAACAGAAATATCTTCTCAGAATACAAATATTCAGTAATCTTCAAATCTAATAACAGCACAGCAAAATTCTACTCAGAACAATACAGCGTACTGTTCAATACAAAATCGCTCATAGACAACACAGTCTCAAAGCAAAAGCCTCTCGTGTGAATTCAATCACAGCTGATCATCAACTAACTGAACTCGTGGAGGTAGCATTATTCAATCACCCTTATATAGGTTTTAGAGAACTTCAAGAATATTCCAGAGCTTTCGGATGCTAGAGATTACCAGAAGGTGCTTCAACTCTCGATAGAGGACCACAAGCGAGAAAGGACACCAATTTACAGGTACAAGGGGGGTGTCCACAAAATGTCGCCAACTTGGCGACATTTGGCGATATATCGCCAAAATTGGCGACGAAAATAAGTCGCCAAAACCATCACCAACTTGGCGATAAACCCATTCCTTGGCGATATTTCCATAGAACTCCATTATAAAGATGAGGGTGTAAGGTTGCTTTTCTTGCAAAGAGCTCGAAGCCTTAAGCATAGAGTTACATGAATCTCAATAGGAAATACTTAAATAATGCTGCAATTTTCACAATAATAAAATAAAATAAATGAAATATTTACAAATATATACAAAATTCATAACAATATAAATCTCATTTAAATGTAATTTTATTTTTACCAGTAAGAAAATTGGAACAATCTTAATCACAATTACTGATTTTTAACTAAGAGTTTCCAAAGCTCAACTTCAAAACTTTGCAACAAGCAAACTTTGTCACAAAATCGCAATCAAACTCTTGATTGGTTTTAGAAGGTTTTTACTCTACATTTTCTGCTATGAAAGTCCGAGGAACTCTGCGTGACTTTTTTTTAGATCACTTTTTATGTGTAAAACAATGTATAAAACAATGGTACTTGTATCCAGTTAAATCACCAGCATAGGTTTAGCAAAGGGAAGGGCTCCACTTTTTTTTCTGTTCAAAATCATTTTTTAAAACTTAATATTAACATGAACTGTTTCAATGACTACTATTTTCTGATTTTGCCTACTTAGATTTGGAAAATCTCCTGATTTTCTAGCACATTTTTTTTACATTATTAGTTTATGTTTTAAATATGCTAGAAAAAAAAATGTCATTTGCATACTTAAAGCCTTTTGAAGCTCTAAATTAAAAGCCCCTTTAAATTTATTAAGAACTAGCTGATCCGCCGGTGTTGCCCGAGGCCGTGTAATAAACTTAAATCTCTTAAAAAACGAAACTCTGACTGCGGTGTACGATAGCTTCGTCACCGTATACCGGGCATGCTCGTACGGTGAGATCTTGGAAACGCAACTAAGCGAGAGATATAAATGGGGAAAACAGGGAACATTTATTGGATTCAATTTTTTAGTACTATTTTGTAACAGATTTCCACATTATGTATTCTAGGCGCTGTAGCCGAGTTATTGAAATAAGGCACAGTTAGAGAAAATAACCTTGAGTAAGGTACCGGGGGAGGGGATGTTCAAGTGTCCTTCAGAAAATGACTAATTAGGAGGACCACACTATGCATCTTTAAAAATTCGTTCGTTTGGTTAAGCTAGGAACTTAATTACAAATGTAACTTAAACTATTACTAGCGGAGATTCGCCCGCTACGCTGGTCGGTTTATTCCAAACTGTCATCGAATTAAACGAACTTAGGTTTGGGCGCCTTTATTGTCTTCAGGTCTGGTTAGTTCGAATTTAAATAAAAAACAAAACAAGTTGGAAATTGTACGTTAAACGTGACAAATGAGGTGCGTTCGTTTCGTGCTATAACTAGTTTTACAATGTAAAAAATCATCGTTATTATTTCAGTGAAATAAACTACCCAACAAACACGAGATTTTTGGCCACATGTCGTAATCGTTGTGGCCAAAAAAGTTTGCGGCAATTTGTATCCAGCCATTAATGTATTTCAACTGACGCGCCCGCACACCGGATGTCTATCGCCAAATCGTTAACGGGCAAATGGCGGGGAAACTTAATGCAATTTCAGTGCCCAATAGCGAATGAAAGTACGTTTGCGGCAAAGATATACAAATCTATCATCGTTTAAAAGTCAGTGGCCCAGTATAATCTTCTCGACATTTTTATTATAAGAAATAAAAAGTATTTTTACTTCACATTTTATAAGATTATTTTCGTTATTTTAAACCGGGATTTATGTGACACGATAAAATATGCTGCATTTAAATATTTTATGCAATAAAAAATACACAAAAAGTACCCTTCTTTAATTCAAAGAGTTTTTATGTGAAAAAAAAAAAAAATCATAAAAATAGTTAATGTTTTGGCTTTTAAAGTATGCATTAATATATTTAAATGAATATTTTCTGTGAGCACCTAGAATGAAAATGAATATTGCAATCTTTAGACACACATATTATTTAAACATATTAAAAAAAATAATGATAAATAGGAATTTATTTTCAATTTGAATTATATATTTCAATTTCAATGAAAAAATATTTGTCAAAAGAAATAAATGCCCCTTTGCCAAAAAGCAGTTACTGTTAAGGGAAAAAAAAAAAAAAAAACATTTTTTTTATTTTTTTTTTTTGGGGGGGGGGGTGATTTTATATTATCTGTATATTATCTATAAATCAGTTTCAAAAAATAAGTTATTTTCATTTTTTGAAACACTCAAAATTTAGATTTAAAAGAAAAAATATCCTAAATGGCAGTAATAGCAAATGCCCCCCCCCCCCCCCCCATAAATGGGAATTTATTTCCAATTTGAAAAATATAGTTCAATTTCAATAAAAAAAATATTTGTCAAAAGAAATAAATGCCACTTTGCCAAAAAGCAGTTACTGTTAAAGGAAAACAGAAAAAAAAAATCTTTTTTTTTTTTTTTTTTTTGTGGGAAGGGGGGGGGGGGGCTGATTTTATATTATCTATAAATCAGTTCCAAAAAATAAGTTATTTTCATATTTAAACGAAAAAATATCCTAAATAGCAATAATAGCAAGCAAACCCCCCCCCCCCCCCCCGACTCTTTTCACAGAAACACTAAATTAGAAACATTACATTAACATCACAGAAACATTAAATTAATCCAAGCTTGCCGGCAAATACAAGGAGGGAAAGATGAAACAAAGATTTCCCTTTTCCGACACATTTTTTTCCCAGTGGGTATTTTTGTAAATATATTTTTAAATGTTTTCAAATTTGTAATAATAAGCATTTAGAAATTTCCACTTTTAAACTTATTTAATATTGTATAAGAAATTTTAAAGATAAAAAAACCTTGGAAAAATAATTCTATTGAAAGATAGTGTTTTTAGAAAGGAATACATTTTCTTGTTTCTGCGGGCTGGTAGGGATTTTGTATGTTAGCAGCGTCATGATGGCAGCGTGAGCAAAGTCTGTTTACAAAGTTTTGAAGCAAGCCTCCCTATTCCTGGCGTCGTCATCATATTCTTTTGAGGATTTTGATTTACAAATTAGGTAAGATTATTTTTCTATATTATTCCAAGAGTTAGTTAAAAATTAGTTTTCATCATTCTCAGGGACAGATTTAAGTTCAAGATAAAGAAAGCTGAGAAAAAGCATCAGCAATTTTGTAAAATTAACTGCATTGCTTTGCTTATGTTACTTACTTCTACAGAAGTGTATAAAAAAAAGTTATTTACTGATTTATCTCTGCCCTGAATATGCTATTAATAAGTTGATTGTAATTATATATATGCCAGGAGTCAGGGTATAATGTGCCGGTAATGAACACTCCCAGAAGTTTTGGGTTTATAAAAAAATAACCAATAAAAATTCAGCTTTTTTTCGTAAATCTCCGTTGCTTGTTTTATAATCTGCTTTATTGCTGACAATCTTAAACTAGTCAGGAAGCCGAAAATAATATTTCACAGTTTCAGTAAAAATTTTACTTCATAAGTTAAGATCTGGTTTTAATTAACTAATATATATATTCTGTATTTTCTGACGATAATGGCATGTTTTTGTTTTGATTGTAATAGAAAACTTCGAATTTTATGTACTAATGACCATTTGCAAAATTTCACTTAGTTTTAAGATGTTAATAAATTAGGTAATTTGTTTATAATTCATTAATAGGATTCTTAATTAATCATGGTAATGGTGCCTAAAATGTTTTGGTTTAACCGAATAGCTAAGTAATCTGATTAATTTTTAAATTCCACTTAGAGTGTAATAGGAACACAACTTGGTACTTTTCTGTTATACCAACACATGCCAAAATATATGCTAATTTGCCATTTATTTCAATCCTGACAGTGTAAAGAATTGTTTATTGCAAACCATACCAAACATTCTAATTGGGCTATTTATTGAACGTTAATCTTTTATCATTAATATTATTTAATCATAACCTCACAAAACATCTTAACGTGCTACTTTTCATATAGAAAATATTTATTAAATTATAGCTTGCATTTATTATTGACACTGAAATGGATTTTACCATTTGGCTGTTACATGAGGATGTAGAAGCAGCAATAAAATTGTTTTAGGACTTTAAAGATGCATAAAAAAAGTTTATCAAAAAAAAAAAAAACAATAAACGTCTTCATTCAAAATATGAAATGTTTACTGCAATCATACATATGTGTGTATTTATATATATACATGTCATCACTGGTGTCCGGCTAACTGAAAAGTACCAAACATTGTATCAATTATCTTCTTTAATTACTTTCCTGGAATTATAATTTATCTCCATCTTTTATATTATGTTCTGCAGTGTTTTTCTTTTTCAGTACCGTAATTTCAGTAAAAAGTGCTATAGTGCATATGCGTTTAAAAATTTAAAACAGTCTAAGTGCACAGTACTTCTGCTGTGCAGCTGATTCGGTATTTTTTTTTTTTTTTTTTGCTCCCCATAGTATAGGTGCAGATTCCCAAAATCTGTAAGGGGCCAGTGGCTCCTAAACCCAGAAAATCCAGTGGCCACATTGTGAAACAAACGCATAAAAACTATAGCATTTATATGGCTATATGGGGTTTATTGTCTACTATTAAAGCTTAAAAGTAATAAACAGTATATTTTAAATTAATTTACACAAAACTTAAATAAATAAATGATTTATTTTTTCTTCATTAAAATTGGGCAACGGGATTTTATAGAATCTTCCAACCATAATTGTATACAGTTTATAGGAATGAATATTTGTAATGTAAGGCCCCATATAAACGATTCTCTAATTTTTTTGTTCTATAGATAAATCCCCCCCCCCCCCCCCCCCCCGACCAAAGGGTTTTTCATAGCTGAAAATAAATGCCAGACATGGGCATTTGCATCAAAAAGTATCTCTATAAAAATCAAAAGAAAAAATACATATGAAAAAATATTGAGAAGATTTATTTTATTTTAAGATTTAGATTTTAATAAAATTGAACAATTTTTGACATTCAGGGATAATTAAGAAGAAAACAGAAAACTTGTTGATCTGCGAAAATGTGGTATCCATGCTTAATCATGATTTTTAATTATGGACAACAGAAAAAAAATAAAAAAGCGGTAAATATAGCAGAAAACGTGCGAAATTGACTTAAAAAATGTGGAAATCTGACAGTCGCTGGAAAAGGGGCGTTCCTGTAAGACACTTAGACATAGGCCATAGGCGACTTAGACATGGAAAGTTAGGGGCCAAAGAAAAAAATACAGTCGCCACGTGGCGACTGGCGACCGTGTATCTGCACCTATACCCCATAGAAATATTTAGAAAAGATGCCATTTTTCCTTCTTCATCAACTGGCCAAAATGGCTTGCCACGAGTCTTCTCCATAACCTACCATAGAAACTTAGCCTTCCCCATTCTCAAAAAGACCATTGGATTGCATATTTTTATGCCATTTCATCCATTTTAATTCATGAAATGCAAAATATATTACATACTGTATTTCATGTTTTAAATCATGAATGAATTTTAATGTGTAACTCCCCATTCACACAATAAAATTTATTTGACCAAAGGATATTTCATGCAGGCGATATCTCATTGATAATGAGAAAGAGTAAACATTATGAGGGGCTTGTTAAAAGTCCTAAGAAAGGATAAAAGTATCACTGGATAGTAGAAGTGAAGAATATCCCCTTTTTTATGGAAATAACTTACCAATCCTAACTTACAGAAAATCAGTTTGATACGTTAAAATAAATGTATTAAATGCAAATTATTATGTGTGTATGTGCATGCTGAAATAAGTTTTAATTTAAAAGAAGAAAAAATGATTCACTGGCGTCAGTTATATACATTAATCAGTTTCAGTTAACTTTTTGTTTTTAAATTTCTAGTTGAATATGATAAATGCTTAATGTTGCAACCTATTACAATTTATTTTCATATTTTTAAGGAGACTACAGTGACAGCCGAGATAATGTTGAGCCATGCTTCTAAGAACACCGTTTGACAGAATGCCAAGCCGATTCCATTCATACTGTTGGTTGTCCCCGGCAACAGAAGCTGAAGTCATCGCTCTTTATCTTAGGCAGCATACGGACTTCTCCATTTTCAACATAGACTAGCCATTTTCACCCATGTACAGTTTGCTCCAAGTTTCTATCAAGCATGGTGCATCAGTAGATGGTGTTTAGAGAAGATTCTTGTGCAGCTTAAACTCATTTGGCATTCAAGCAAAGGTAAGTTTTCAATTTGCTCAGTTTATAATGCAAGGCTTTTATCTTGGGGCCCATTTTGAGAAAAGTAAAAGTTATTTGTGTGAAAATGATTCCAGATTTTCCCCCAGGTTTAAAAAAGGGCAGGGTGCTGCTGGTGAGAAAAGGGCACTTTTTGGATTCTTGAGAGCACTTTTCAGATTTTTAAGGGCACATTTTTAATTGTTAAAGGTATTATTTTGGTTTTTAAAGCCACTTTCAATATTTAAAAATCAGGACACTCTTTTTAAGACAACACTGAGTCAGTTTTTACTATGAAAGCAAATTTTTTAATGCAAAAAGGAGAAAGGGCACTTTTTGTACTGTGGGGCAAGCAGGGACGCGCCGACCCAGTGTGCAATGTGTGCAGCGCTCACAGGCGCCGAAGTATAGTAAAGGTGCCAAAGATTTCAGTTGAGGAAAAAAATATTTCAAAAAGAAAAAAATACTTAATTTAATTATACTATTACAACTCCTTGACATCTATTATGTATTAGTACGCACATACAATCCATTTTAAACAGATTTTTATGCTTTATTCAAATATTCAATCTATTGTAATTGTATCATTATTTTCTCCAGGACACTGATTTTTTCCGTTTTATGCAGGATTCTGATGCAAACAGGTTCCATTTTCTCACTTTTTACTGTATTTTGAATTCTATTTACATACCTGTCAACCTTTTTTAATTTTTTAATCAAATACCAATATTTTGAACCTGAAATTTTACTTAATAAATGAAATCAGATAAGCATCCTATAGAAACAAGACGTGTTTTATTAAATAATTTTTCTTGTTCAAAATGCGTTTATTTGACTTAAAAAAAAAAAAAAAAGGTTTGCAGCTATGTATTTATACTGAGGGATATGGATGTAGAGCGCCCACTGAAGTTCGGCACACAGGCGTTGGATGCTACTGGCGTGTCCCTGAGGGCAAGAAGGGTGCTAATTCTTTTTATGAGGGGCAAAAAGGGTGCTATTTTGTAAACCAAAGGGCAGGCAGGGTGCAGCACCCTTCTGAAACTGTCTGGGGGAAACTCTGATTCTTTTTTTTTTTTTTTTTTTTTTTTTTTTTTTTTTGTAAAAGATAACATTTTGTAATGAATATGAAATTTAGTTACTCAAATTTGAACCAAACGTTTATTGATAACTTCTTTAAGTCCTTCTGTTAAAGTTTTCGTTTCAATTTGTTTGCAAACTACACATTTTGAAACATAACAAAATAAAAATTAACAATGAAGAGTATGTTTTTATAGAATGGAATTTTGTGAATTGCCCCTTTTCGATGATCTTGGGGAAATCAGAGCTGAAACCTTAGTATAACAGTAATTGTAGAGGCCGCTATAACAAGAAACTAGCAAAAAAGGGTATCGGCTTTACAGTTACTTTTCATTTTTTCATAATGTACAGCTAAAATGCTATTTTATCTGTGCTCGCAGTGAAAACATTTTTTCTGAGGCAGGCTAAATTTACAACAATAAAAGAAATGCCCATTTAATTATTAATTTTTTTAATTGCATTTATTGTATTTTCTGAAATCATAGTCTTTTCCAACAGTTTTAAAAATGACTTTTTTTTTTTTTTAATATAATTTTAAAACTAAACTTTAATTTTGCATGAGATTTTTTCCTTATCTTTTTCTATGTTTTATAGATAAATTTTTTATGTACCGAGTAAATAGTTCTTATGAATTATGGCATATATTATACATTTATATTCAAATAACTTTTTATAGATCACTTATAAATTAATTTGTCTTTAAATATGCTTAAAAAATGAAATTCTTGCAACTACTCGGCTGCAATTTGGCTGATTAACGAGTATATACCAAGTACTTGGTACAGCTCTAGTTTCTCATAAGCATGACTGATTTCTCCATTTTCATAGAAAATCAATGTTTAAAAATGATAAGCTGTGTGTTTTAGAGATTAATACAAAAATGTGGAGAGATCATGATACAAATATAAAAAGCGAGAAGAGGGCTAAAATAAGATGCATGTTTAATATATAATATTAATATACCAATATATTCATAGTAATTGAAACTTAAGTTTAATTGTTGACTCCAGTTGAACATTAAAATAATTATTCATTATATACATTGCCACTGTTTATCTGGTGTTCCCAATTTTACCAAGTATTTTTTTAAATCTTGCACATGATCATGTACTGATACTATTAGCTCTGTTTTTCACTTGAGTGTGTGTGCAGTAATGTTTGCTTCAGTTTGCCTAGTTTTGATATTATAGTGCAGATTTTTTAACTGTGCAGGGTAAGGTGTGTTTGAATTCAAAATTCATTATGTAATACAAAAGAAAGAAAACTGACAGGAAAAATAGTAAATAAAAGGTTTTTTTTGTTTTACTTTAATAAAATTTTGTATTATGCACATCACATACTTAAATTTTTCTGGCGAGTTTCAACTTTCATAACATAATTTTTGAAAGTAAGTTTTTCAAAATGATTTATTAATGTTGTTTAAAAAGAGTTCCTTATTTCTATCTCTTGTGTGAGTTTCATAAAGTTTTTACTGTGTTTTATATATGGGAAAATATAATTAAGTCATTGTTAACTTTGATTTAAATCTTTTAAGACAAAAGTATTCTTGTCACCTTGATTTAAAATTAATCACAAAGGAATATATAAAATGAGTATGAGTATAAATTATATGTTTCATAAAGAAGTTATTTAATTCATGTAATTTATAGAATTGAAGAATACTCAATATACCATTAAAACTATATAAAAAAGCTGTTAACTGATATCTTTTAAGTGACCAAAAAATCATTTTTTAAACTTAAGGTATTTTGAAAATATTCTTATGTTTTGCCCAAAATATTTTGCAAATGTAAGATTCTGGAGAGGGGTTGAAAGCTCAAATCCATGTTTTATAAATTTTTGATTTAAATCAAATGTCAAGTAATAAACATGTGGATTTTTACATTGCTAACTAAGCGTAAAACCAACAGAGTGAAAAATGTCCAAGTCTGGAAGCTTGGTTACGCTTAGTTAGCAATGTAAAAATTTGCATGTTTATTATTCAGTAATTTCATGTGAATTTCATTGCTGAAAATTAATTGAAAAAATAATTAAAATTACTCAAATATCAAGTTTTTACAATAAAATAACTGTGGTATATAATAATTTTTTTATGCTGAAAAGAACTTTTCCTAGTATTTGTATTTAGTATCCATTGTGTAATTTTCATTCATTAACCCCTTAATCGTCGCACCTTTTAAGTGTAGGCCACTTTTAAAAAAATCAGATTATGTTGATTACCACCAGTTTTTTAAGTAGAAATGTTCATCTTATTTAATAGACAGATAAAATAATGCAAGAATAAAGCCAATAACACTATTTTAAAAAACTGGTGGGAATCAAACAATCTGAATAAAACAGGCGTAATCTACGCTGCCCGTGAATGTCTCGGGCACGACGATTAAGGGGTTAAAAAAATTGTATATGTGAAAAAAACATTTAACAAATACCACAATTTCAGGCTTATACATGTTTAAAAATAAAATTTATCTATATCTACCAGTGCGGTGTTTGATAATTGGAAGGTGTGGTTACATTAATGGGTCATGGGAGTGTTCAGCATTGGCCGAGGACTCGGTTTCCCTTATGGGATCCCGGCTATGGAGCCGTTGTTCACTTCTGGCATTCCGCCCAAGTGTGTTGTGGTGGTGTCCTCTGAGTTTGGGCTCCACCGTATCATTGCAGCGACCTCTGTCGTCATTCATTTGGGAAAGGGTGATGAAGCGTAGGAGGCTTAGGCCCCCACTTCTCCCCTGACCGAAGAGCACCACCTTAGAGGTGTCCAGGTAAACCGGCCCTTTTTGGTTATAGGCTCACGAGAGCCTGGAATCGGCAGTGAAATAAGACTGCCTTCGGTAGCCGTAGCTTATCATATCTACCAATGCGGCGTATACGAAGCATTCGTGATTTTTTTTTTTCCTTGAAAAAAATCCAGTCATTTAATGTTGTTGAGTGAACAACCGAAAACAATATTAAATTGCTTTTTTCATGGGTCTGCAATAATAATCACTCAAAATATGTTGGGCCCCAAAGCAGAATATTTAGCAATGTTCTGCAACGAATCTTCAGCTGATCAAAAATATTCTGTGGGAATTTAAAAAAAAAAAAAAACAGGGAGATGTCCTTGTATATATAGGAGTGCAATTTCATCTTTTATAGAAATGCAAACGACGTTTCATAAAGCACTGACACATACATACCAAAGACACGTTATTTTGGGTTAAGATATATTTTTTAAACTATCGCATTGACAAACAGTTTACAGTTCTGTCAACAGGGCTTGAATTTCAGGGCAGGATTCGCGCCGAAAATTTTGAAATCCCGCCCAAAAAATTTCAGCATTTTTGGAGAAATTTGCATTATTTAATTTACCTGCAACCGAACGATAAATTTCGTGATTTTTTTCCCGCAACCGATTGACGAACTTTGTGTTTTTTCCGTGACTGATCGACGAACTTTGATTTTCCGTGACAGATCAATGAACTTTGTGTTTTTCCGTGACAGATCAACGAACTTTGTGTTTTTCCGCGACTGATCGACGAACTTTGCATTTTTTAAGCAACTGATCAACGAATGTTGCATTTTTATCCGCGACAGATCAACGAACTTGGGTTTTTTGGGGACAGATCGACGAACTTTGAGTTTATTCCGCAATCGATCGACGAAATTTACTTTTTTCCGCAACTGATTGACGAACTTTGAGTTTTTTGGTGACAGATCGACAAACTTTGCATTTTTTCTGCGACTGATCAACAAACTTTGCGTTTTTTCTGCGACAGATAGACGAACATTGTGTTTTTTAAGCGACTGATCGACGAACCTTGCGTTTTTTTGGGGACAGATCGACGAACTTTGTGTTTATTCTGCAATCGATCGACGAACTTTGCGTTTTTTGGTGACTGATCGACGAACTTTGCATTTTTCCCGCAACAGATCGACGAACTTTGCGTTTTTTCCACGACTGATCGACGAACTTTGCATTTTTTCGCGATCGATCGATGAACTTTGCGTCTTTTCCGCGATCGATCGGTGAATCTCAATCAAGTAAAATCTAAAGTCAGAAATTTATTTAACAACCTAATTGTTAAGGGTCCCTAACACATTTAATGGAACTTGAAAAATACACTGCATATATAAAACTTAACTTACTTCCCTTTTTTATAATAAAAATAAAAATTTTACATAATCATTCTCAGTTGACTTAATTTTTTCAATGGTATTTTGTCATGTCTGCATTAATGTAATTCTTTAAATAGCACGTAAAATAATAGTGGGGTTTAAAGATTTTTTTTTCTCCCTAACAAACATTACAACTCCCCTCCATTTAAAAATGTTGGTAGGGAGACTCCATTCCTTGGAAAAATTGAATTTCAAGCCCTGGTCAATAACTTTACAAAAGATATATTTTGAGATATCACCTTTATGGAGAAAAAGTCTTTGGAAATTTGCTCCATACATAGTTATAAGTCCAGCTTTTAGAGCTTTTCTAACAGATTTATATCCAGGCGGAGGCCCATGTGCTTTTCTTTTGGTACTGAATACATGTCATTAGTAATATATGTTGTCGCAACTTCACTGTACATGAGATTTAAAATTTTTTATTAGTAATGAATATAGTGTTAACTCTAGAACTAAAGGGTAGCCGGAGGGAAATATTTTTAAAAAGGCCACGCTGTTCCCTAAAAGAGCACTCTTGCATCCTGTTCAAAAGATATATTTTGAACTTGTTTGTTTATTATCCCCACTTATCAATAGAATTTTGCGATATTTTCCTGTGACCAATTGACTAATTTTGCGACCGACTGACAAATGGGATTTTTTTTCACGACCAATTAACAAATTTCACAATATATGAGATTTTCCACTTGATCGACTGGCGAATTTCATCATTTTTTCTCGCAACCGATCAATATAGGTGAAAACTGGGAAATCGGATTAGTAGCCAATTGCCAATAGACTCGGTTTCATTAATGGCCACTTTTTAAAGTACTGACTAATGTTTCAAATTTTCTAGATAAAGTATAATCATCATATAGAAACATATTTTTGTATAAATCAGTTTTATACCAGCGAAGTGCTCATGATAAGAATAGGGAAAAAGTCAAAATTCAGGAAAATTTTCTAAAAATCGGAAAGTCTATTATCACATTAATTTTTTTAGAATATGATCATGGATTATTTGTCAGGGGTGATTGTGTTCCAGTTATGTACCGGAATTGCAGTATTTTTTTCTTTTTCAATACCAGAATGCCTTTTTTTTTCGTATAGATCGGTTGTAGGGAAAAAAATCTCAAAATTCGTCAGTCGGTCGAAAAAAAACCCCCCGTAAATTTTGTCAGTTAGACGCGGGAAGAATATCACAATGATCGTCAATCGGTTGCAGGAGAATATAGCTAAATTTGTTAATCAATTGCTGAAAAAAATCTTGAAGTCTGGAAATTCTTTAGTCGGTCGCATGAAAAACTCCTGCAAATTTCGCTAGTAAGCTGCAGGGAAAAAACCCGTAAATCTGCTGATTGGTCACAAGAAAAAACTGAACAATTAGCCAATTGATAGCAGGAAAAAAAAGCATGAAATTTGTCAATCGGGTAGCACGGAAAATTTTAGAAATTTGTCAGTCAATCATAAGAAAAAAAATCATGAAATTCTTCTGTCGTTTATGAGGTGAAACTTGTCAGTTGATCAGGGGGGAAAATCGTGCAATTCGTTGATCCATCATGGAACAAACCTGCAAAATTTGCCAGTTGGTCAAGTGTGAAATTATCATGAAATTAGATAGTCAGGGGTGAAAAAAATTGTGCTATTCGTCAAACAAATGGGGGGGGGGGGGCGAAATCGCAAAGTTCTTAACACATTCTTGGTAAAAAAAAAAATCGTAAAATTCGTCAGTTGGTCAAGGATTATAATGGAATGTGTAACTGGGAAGTGACCGCGTAGGGGTGGCAATCAATGACAATTTTTTAATCGCCACTTTTACAACTTTAATTGTCACATGGCGAGTGGCAATTAAAGTTTCGCAATTTTCCACGACTTATTGAAGAATTTTGCGATTTTTTTCCTGTGACTGATTGAAGAATTCTGTGATTTTCCTCTCGATAGACTGACGAATTTCACAATAATTTTTAGATTTTTCCCTTGATTGACAGGCGCATTTCGTAATTTTTTCTTGCTACCGATGAACGATTTTTGTGATTTATTTACCGCATCTGGTTGAAGAATTTCTCGATTTTTTCTGACAATCCACTGACGAATTTCATATATATTTTTTTTCTCAAGCACCTGAAGAATTTAAAGTTTTTTTTTTCATGATTGACTAACAAATTTCGTGATTTTTTTCCGTGACTGATTGTAGAATTTTGTGAATTTTTTTTTTCTTCGGCAATCCATTGACTAAGTTTAAGATTTTTTACCACAATCGGCTGACAAATTTGGCGATATCTTTTAAACGGCCAAAGAATCATTTTATAAACTTTTTCATATTAAAATTTAGTTAGTAATATTTTAACAAAACTGTATTCAAAAAGTTATCATTAAAAAAAATCTTAGTCTGTTACCAATTGCATAGGAATTGTTCATTTTTAATAAAATCCTTTTATTCAAAACTGTTATTTTACAGTTTTTTAAAACAGTTTAGCAGAGTTTCATGAAATGCAAACATCTTGTACAATGGGTCCATCAAATTACTGGAAATTTTGATGCTTCAGCTCATGTGCTTAAAAAATGTTTGCTTTAAATGTTTTAATATTTGTTTCAAGAGTGATGATTCAGTTTTGTGATTATTGTAATTGTGACACCTCTGGAAATATAGTGAATCTAATCTGGACCTACATTTAATAAAAATTAAATTAATTTAAATTTATGAAATGCAACATTTAATAGAAAAAGATTGTTTGAATATTTTTTAATGTTTTGCTGAAATGTGTCAAATAATTTTTGTTAACGGGGTTTTTAACTTTCATAAACTTTGACAATACTTAAGATTACACAGATTTATGCTAAATAATTTTTTTTAATTTAATGGTATGTATCTAGAAGAGGAGGGGAGAGGGTGATAAAATTATTTGATCTTGTGACCTCTAAATTAAGGATTTTTTTTTTTTTTTAATATGCCGTCATATAAATTAATTTGGATTTTGATTATATGTATAATTTTTAACAAATTAAAAATAAAGCAGGTTCTTTAGAGAAAGGGACCTTCTTTAATACTTTCTTTGACCCTTTTTTTTTAAGAAACTTTAAAAATGATATTTCAACTTAAGGTATTTTTAAAACATTCTTATGTTTTGCCCAAAATATTTTGCTAAAGATGTAAGATTCTGGAGAGGAGCTGAAAGCTCAAATCCATGTTTTTAAAATTTCTTTTAAATCAAATATCAAGTAATAAAAATATGGATTTTTTCATTGCTTAACTAAGCGTAAAACCGACTGCGGTAAATTTATTATTAGTTGTTGCATACTTTACCATTCAGATATATGGACTTTCATAGAGAAAGGTAATCAGCACCACACAGTTTATTATAAAATTCCATTAAAAATTCATAATTATCAAATAATTATTTAAATGTAAATTAATGATTATCAAATTTAATTTTTTTTATTAATATTTTAAAGAAATTATCAAAGTCAATAATGGTTATCTTAATAAGTACTGCTTTCGATATTATATTTTTGTTATTCAAAGAATCTGTGTGAAAGGGGGGGGGGGGCATACACATCTGTGCCCAGAGCCCCCAAATTTCTAAATCGGTCCCTGGTCACGAAAGAACATTTATTTTTCTTAGAACGCTGTATTGAAATTTGTGAGAAAAAGGGACTAATTTGTGTTCCAGAATTTTTTTTTTTTTTTTTTTTTTTTTTTTTGGAGATAGTAAATATTAAGATATTTTTTAGTAAATTGTTTTAAAGAAAAATGTTCCTGAAATAAATGGCTATTTTTTAGTTAGGCAGCATAGAAATGCATGAAAAAACTTCAGTGTGCAAATTGATCTCAAGGAAATGTCTTTTGGAATAATAAATATTTTTTAAAACAAAATTTTTGGGTAAAAAAAAAAAAATATATCAAATATCAAAATCTGTACATTATAAGCTTTATAGGATCAAAAACTATACATAGCAATTTAACCATTTTTTGCCGGCACATACTTAACTATTGTAGTGTGCAAAGTTCAATAATTTTTTTTTAATTCGACAAATTTTGTAGAGTTTGTAGGATCTTTTATTCAGAATTTCATTAGCTGAATAAAGTTTTAATTCATAGTTTGAACTGGCCGATTTTTTTTTTGCCAAATTTTAAAAAGGCCTAATAATAAAATTTACAAATACTTTTTAACAGAAAAATGTTTATATGTAAATATTAAAATAGAAAGAAGACTTTAAAATAATTAAGCTATTACTTACGAAAAGCACTAAAAAGCCCTTTTCATAAAAAAGTGCCCATTTTTTCAGCTGAAGTGTCTTTTGAAGGAGCACCCTGCCCTTTTTCATTCTGAGGGAAACACTATGGCATAATATTTTTTTCATTCTGAAAAGAACTTTTCCTGTAGTATTTGTATTTAGTATCCAAAACATAATTGTGTAATTATTCATTAAAAATTTGTATAATTGAAAAAAAAAGTATTTGTAACGAAAAAAGATAAAGAAAATCATTTAATGTTGTCGAGTGAACAACCAAAAACAATATTAAAAAATGCTTTTTTCATGGGTCGGCAATAATAATCATTCAAAATATGTTAAGTATTCAGTGGCAGACGTGTTACCCTTCTGGGAAACAAAAACCGTATGTAAAATGCCATTGTTTTATGAGTGATGATATCAGATTTATAGCTTGGAGGTACACAATGTATTTTCCTACTTTACGAAGCCATTTTCAAGTAAAAGTTATATGTGAAAAAATAAAGAACTGCTGGTTTCTAGCAATGCAAATTCTAGAACATTTCCCAAAGTGGGCAATTCGACTTTTATGAAATGAAAGAAAGAGCACCCATAGCTCATTCAAGATGATAATTTGATGCTATGCATCATATGTAAAGAATTTGAATTTATATATTTGAAGTTATTCAAAAGAATTTATAGAAAGCCTGTTTTTATTTTGTTTTAGTGATTAACACAGAGATAAAGTGTTTAATATACAGTGTAACTCCAGATGTACGTTACCTGAGTTGTACGTTTCCCTCAGTTGTACATTTCCCTCAGTTATACGTTTCCCTCAGTCAGGGTTCTTAAATGCCTGGGTTTTTTTCAGAAAAAACCCAACCCACTGGGTTTTATCAGGGTTTTTTGGGTTTTATCAGAGTTTTTTAAGTTAGAGGTGGTTCAGAATGTTTGAAAAAAATGTACTTACTACTAAGTACAGTTTAAAGTAACTATTTGATTACAAAAATATATAAATGAATGACAATCAAAATTATGTTTTGCTTTTAGATAAATTGATTATTAGTAATAGTTTTAACAATGAAATTATAGAAGTACTATACTAATACCAGTGCTGAATCAGACTAGTATACTTTTACTTAGTTTTTATTATTAGTTTTAAACTAATATTTTGTTAAGGATAAAGTATCTTTATTCATTTTAATTGAAGTGATTGCCTATATATAATAAATATTTTCTGTAGAAAAAATTCATTCTGAAACATATTGATTAATGATGGATTGCAATTTTTTTTTTTTTTTTTTTGAGTTGTTTGTATTCCAAAATTTCCTCAGCCCGAGGTAAATAGGAAATTTAGGTTTTCCTTTAGTTTATGTTGTTATTGAATTAAGTTGGGTGGTAGTTTATATTTAATTCAGCAAAATTTTTGCAATTGAAACTGGATATAAGAAAATTCGCAGAAATGGGGAAAAAAATATTTGCTGTAAAGTATTTTTTATTATAACTAATTAATAGAATATACCAAATAATTCTACATGTCTACATCATTAAATTAAGATTCTCAGCATATGTGGTATTTTGTTATGAGTTTCAACTGTAGGATTATACATCAAAGTATTTTTTTTAATGGGAAAAAAATTAGTTTTTGTGTTTGTGATAGTTACATATACTTATAGAAAATTAAGTTACAGTTATTTGTTTTAAAAATTGTCATTGGAAGAATTAAGACTTTTTTCCCTTGGGGTGGTTGGTGATAAACTTTACTACTGGTGTACTGACATTAAGAAATATATTACCTATATAATTTAAAGTTGAAATTTTGGGTTTTTTGGGTTGGGATAAATCATAACAACCCTGCCCTCAGTTATACGTTTCAACTCAGCGGTCCCGGGCGCTTGCTATTAAAAATTAGCTGAGTTATACATTTTGAGTTACACATTTCCCTCAGTTATATGTTACGTTTTTGCGTCCTCGGACAAAATTTTGCCTCATTTATACATTTTGTAACCGGAAACACCGACGACGCGTCGGATGAGTCTGATTTGAAAGATCCCTCTCAAACTTCGGGGCTGCTCTGAGGGCTTTTGAAAAGCTGTTCGACAGTAGTAAAAGCAGTAACGATAACAGGGCTGCATTGTTAACCAAAATGCAAAGTTTGCTGTTCAATGTCAGCTCTGCCGAAAAGAAACAATCGAGGATTCGTGATTATTTCAACAAGATTCAGTAAACTACTGAAATGTGTTTTGATAAATGATTTACATGTCAAGGCGATTTCAATGATCTCTTTTAAGTACTCTATGTGTATTAAAAATATTTCTATTAAAGCTTTTATGATATATTAATTTTATGTACCTCTTTTCTACTCTGTTCCATTTCCAAAAATTTATGTCATGGATGAATTAATACTTATGAAACTTCCGTTTTTGTTATAAAAGGTAACTGAAACACCTCAGTGGAACAAAATTTTTGCAATATATTAAAAAAAAAAAAATTTGGTAGACCATAGATTGAGTTGTACGTTTTACTGAGTTATACGTTTTGTTGTCCGGTCCCGGGCAAAACGTATAACTGGAGTTCCACTGTATACAGCACCTCCCCCCCCCCCCCCCATGCTCTTAACACATAAAAATAGAAACAATATTATTGTTAGCATGGGTGCAAAAAGAAATAAAAGAATATGATATAACATAAAATTGCCTCCATGAAATGCAGTTTCGTACCTAGAAGAGGGGGTGGGGGGGGTGGGAGGTGTCATTCGACAACCCTGAAATATAGGTATACTGCAATAAAATAGTTTCATGGTGTACAAATAACTTAAACTACAAAGCTTTTTGTAAATAGTTTTTTTAAATTATAATTTCTGTTCCGATTATATTTATAAATGGCTGATTAATAAGTGGTGTTTTTAAAGTAAGGCATTTAAATTTTGTTTTGTAAAATTTATTTTTTGTTTTTCAGAAGAAGAAGAATAAAAATCTGGAAAGAAAAAAGTTCTATGAAGATGACTGTAGATTTTCAGCTGTCCTTTCTCAACTTAAATTAAGAAACATCAGAAATTTAATTGTAACAGGATTAAATTTTCTTGTAAAATATTTCTGATAAATTTTGAGCATCTTGTAAATACATAAATAAATAAATGCTTTTTTGGTTGGTTTGTTTTACATTTGTGAAAAATAAAATTTATATGAAAAAAAATACCAGTTCTATTGTTTATATATATATTTATTTATTTATGCAAGTGATGTTAAAAAGGATGTACTATATATATTTTCCTCTTCTTTCTTGTTCTAAGAACATTCTCCCTTCTTTTTACAGGTTAAGATATAATTCAATAAAAATGTTTTATGTAGGCTAAATTTTTAAAAACTGACAGCCTGATAAACTGTTTATACTAATTTGTTGGTTGATTATAAATTAGCATTGCTTGGAGATCAGGTATTAAAAATAATTTGCTGTATAAAAACTTCTGAATATTTTAATAAAAATTTTGCCATAATCTTATTAAAAGTTGAGATTAAAATTTTAATGCACATACTATTGTATAAATCAGTTTGAAATTTTGTTAGTCAAAAGGTCACATACCTCCTGCTGGAAAGAAAAATATTTTAAAGATTTCTTTATTGGTAATAGATTAAAAAAATAATAATAATTCAGTACTCATTACTTGCTAATCTTTAAAAAATAAAAACAATGATATATTATTATTTATGAGCAATGTTTTAGTCCATTAAAAAGAAAAAAAAAAATGTATGAATGGCGAACTTGCCATGTTCTAGAAGATCTACTGCCACTACTGTTTTGAAAAAATATTAAACTAATATTAAAATTCTTAAATTCCAATGATCAGTAATGTCAACATTTTACCAATTTTATAAAATAAAATTCCTGGATTTTTGTTTTTATTTTATTTTCCAGCTAGATAATTGGAAGAAACATCCCCGTAAGAAATTGTATTATAAAAGCACCAGTGGACCCGTGCGAAGATTTCACACTGCAGTCTAATACTTTTTAGCAATATCTAATACTCTTTAGATGCAGGTTTAAACTTCTAAAGGAAAATTAATGACTGAAACTATCTTTAAACAACGTTAGTCGAGCCAGAATATCATTTCCTTTATTCCATCACAGTTACAGTAAAAACTGATCGAGCATAGCAAAGACAATATATATATATATAGCTAATTAACTGCTTTAGAGGATGACATCATCTGTTTCGGAAAAAACATGGGACAAAGAAAAATAAATTGAGCATTTCAATTTGGCTTTTTAGTCATAAAATAAACGCATGCAACAACTATGTCCCACTTTATCTTTTTTGTAGTATTTATTTTTTATAATCATTTTCAGCATTATATAATGTGGTATTGTATTTTTGTGGCAACACTAATTTAAGGAAAACCTTGCATTTCTTTTAGGAAAACAATGCGGATTTAATTTTTAATTAACAGCAATTTTTAATCAAAAAATGTTTTGCCGAAATGTAAGTGCACTATACAGAAGCTGGTTCAAAATCCTTTCTTATGGCATCTCATTCAGTGTTGTGCATTTTGTATTTTCTGAGAAAAGGGGATGTTGACAACAGAAATAATATATACTAGTGGGCCTGTGTGAAGATTTTACGCTGCAGTCTAATATTTTTTAGATGCATGTTTGAACATCTAAAAAAAAAAAAAAAGCCAGAATATAATCCCATTTATTCCACCAAAGTTACAGTAAAAACTGACCGAAAATAGCAATATATATATATATTGTATTTTAACTGCATTAGAGGGTGACATAATATGTTTCGGAAAAAAAAAAAAAAAAAAGGGATAAAGAAAAATAAATTGAGCATTTGAATTCAAATTTTGCTTTTTTATCATAAATATAAAATAAACCCATGCAGCAACTATGTCCACTTCATCTTTATTGAAATTTTTTTTTATAATCATTGTTGCAGAATTTAATTTTTGTGGCAACAGTAATTTGAGGTAATCATTTCATTTCTGAAAACAATGCCTATTTAATTTTCAGTTACTTGCAATTTTAACCAAAATACGTGTTTTAAAGAAATGTGAGTGTACTATGTCAGAAGTCGCTTAAAAATCATTTCATATGGTATCTCATTTAACATTCTGTGTTTTTTATTTGCTTTGAAAAAGGGCTGGACGATCCACCTGGTGAATTAGCTTGAAGAAACATGAGTTGAAACTATTTAAAAATTTACTCCTTTGAATAGAATGGTTAAACCTATAATTTAATTAAAAATTGAAGAAAATAAGTTTTTTTCCTTATTCTCACCATCATTGGTAATTTAACGTTCAATATATATTTTACACCTTGTGTTATCAACCTTTTTTTATTAATTACAAATATGGCTTTTGCAACTTTTTCAGAATAATATTAAAAACTAAATCATAACCATATGGCATTTTATTCCGATCTAATGAGATGAGTGGATAAGGCCAATTTTTGCCTCCATTGGGACACTTTTTTTTTTTTTTGCTTGCAGATTGAAAATATGCTATACAAGATCTGAAACACTTTCGATTTTATTTATTTTGACCTTTTTAATATAGGGTGCTTATAACACCATTGTAGTTTTAAACTGAAAAATATAATAAAGTGAAACATGTATGTATAAAAGTCAGGCTGGTGTTATGAGCTCTTGTTAAAAAAAAATATTCAAATAGATTATTATTATTTTTTTTTTTTTTTTCAAATTTTGAATTTTAGAGTTTTCAGACAAAAATTAGGGACCAGTAAATTTAGATTCTGAAGTTCAAAATATCTTTAAAAAAAAAAAAGAAAAAATTGTCCCTGCCAAAGGAGTAAAAATGGGCCTTTCTTGCTCAACTTTACTTTTTTGAGGACCATAAAAAGTATAATTCTGGCCAGCTTCCATCATGATATCCAATAGTGGCATGAATATGGCTAGCTTTGGGCTATCATTCATTAATGTTGCCCATTGATGGCGAGAAAGTGGTTAGCTTTCGGCATGCATTCTTTAATGATTACCATTGATGGCAACAAAGTGGCTAGCTTTCGGCTTGCATTCATTAATGATGCCCATTAATGGCAACGAAATGGCTAGCTTTCGGCATGCATTCTTTAATGATTACCATTGATGGCAACAAAGTGACTAGCTTTCGGCTTGCATTCATTAATGATTCCCATTGATGGCAACGAAGTGGCTAGCTTTCGGCATGCATTCATTAATGATGCCCATTGATGGCAACAAAGTGGCTCTCTCTTTCGGCATGCATTCATTAATGATGCCCATTGATGGCAACAAAGTGGTTAGCTTTCGGCTTGCATACGTTAATAATGCCCATTGATGGCAACAAAGTGACTAGCTTTCGGCTTGCATTCATTAATGATTCCCATTGATGGCAACAAAGTGGCTCTCTTTCGGCATGCATTCATTAATGATGCCCATTGATGGCAACAAAGTGGTTAACTTTCGGTTTGCATACATTAATTATGCCCATTGATGGCAACAAAGTGGTTAGCTTTCGGCTTGCATTCATTAATGATGCTTATTGATGGCAACAAAGTGGCTAGCTTAAGGCTAGTTTACATTTATGATGTCCAATAAATTAACATTTATGGCCAGCTTTGGGATAGCTTTTATTCTTAACAAACGCAGGTGGCATGGCTGTGGCGATCTTCTGGCTAGATTTTATTCACGATGATCGTTAATGGCCAAACTGTGGCTAGTTTTCATTAATAATTGCCACTTAAAGTATAATTGTGGCCAGTTTTAGGCTATCTGTCAGTTATGATTAACCACTTGTGGCACAGTTATGGGCATCTTAATGTAGTTATGGCCAATTCTATTGCGGCCTCATTGTGGCCGGCGTGACAGTTTTTTTAAGTTGCCGTAACGGCAAACGATAGCGGCCCCTCATCTCCTAGTTTGGGCCAAAGCTAACGTAGCCATCAGCGGCCCGCAAGTTCTGTGTTAGTTGGGTATTCTGCTATGAACGAAATGAAGATGCCTTTTTTGCCCTTATTATGTATGCCATGTTTACAGATGCTCTTTTTCCCCCCGACTCCAGACAGCTCTGTAAATTTACCATGGAGATCTTGCTTTGCGAATGAATACCTCCATGGTTAATATTTCTATGACTCACGATGAATGAATATTTTGTTTATTTACTTTAATGGATTAAGATATTCGGCTGTTAACCCAATTTTCAATGAAGTTATTTCAGAATCTATACATTTTTTAATGTAACTCATCTCTCAAGCAAACAATTTTTTTGAACGATATTTCTAAAAATGTAACTTTTATGCAATTTTATTCGACAAAATAATTTTGAATAAAAATGGCCGCTTGGCATATGGAAAAAGATGTGGTTAGCCCGTATTTGTTTTCCTCAGTCACATGACTTGCGCTTTTGTTATATAGGTTACGTATGATAGGATTTAATAGAATGAAGAAAACTTTCATTAATATCTTTTTAAGTTTTGATTCGATTTTCATAAAATTTGAAATGACTCGACAAAATTCTGCAATAGTTACATACATATATTTAATTTCAAACCATTTGGTTGGGTAGTTTTTGCGCTGTTATATGCGAACAGACGGACGGACCAAACGACGACTATAGGTGCTACGTATTTATATAATTACGAACGCACCTAAAAAGAAAATTTTTATCATAAAAATATTTTTTTTTTTATTCCAGAAGTAAATTATTAATTACATTAGTATGGCTGAAAATTATTTTACCCATTAGAAAATTTAATATTTTAATTACATTTGAAAAGAAATATTCATTTTATTTACAATGCAAGCACAATTTAAGTGGATATAAGCTAAGTTTTTTTAAATTGACAACACTAAATTAAAATTTTATAAAAAAGAATAATAATTTTCCTTTTTCGTTACATTGAATAAAATGTTAAAGTTATATGGCTTTTTTCTTTTTTACAAATGCTCTTAAAATAATACAATTTCAGGAGAAGGTTTCTTTATATTATTTGCCAATAGATGGAACGAAAACAATATTTTAAAAGCAAGCATAATCAATGATAGGAAGCAAGCGTAATCGATGACGATGAGCTCCAAATATCCGCTGTCTTGATCCACTCCTAGAATCCTGCAGAAACTGCATCAACGTATTTTTAAAAACTGTGATTGTTAATTTATATTTTGTCCGAAGGATGAAGAACGAAAATTGACGCAACTGCCATTTCAAAAAAAGAGAAAATTTTTCTTCCCATTGGAGTTGTGTAGAAGGATGAATGGGTTTCTTATTATGTGGGTTTGAACCCCTCCCTTTCGTTTTTGTTAAGATTTAGTCCACTCAACACTCTAGAAAGGGAGAATCCCAGTGGTATTCTATTCATGTTTTGAAAAAAAGTTGGAGCAAGCGCGTAGAGGTCAATTTCATGTGGAATTTTACAGAATGCGCTTTTCATTTTAAATATATAAATTCGGAAATAGTGGCAACCGCTACTCATAAATTTAGTTTAATGTTATAAAGGGTGACTATTAAGTTAATTATAATGTTTGGAATTACTTGCGTTGAAATCGGAAAAATAGTTGCTGAGATATGGAAACGGGGCATAGTTAGAGAAAAACCTTGAAGGTGAGCCCGGGGAGGGGGGGGGGAGGTGATGTCCAAGTACCCTTCAGCAAATGACTAATTAGGAGGACCACTATGCATTTTTCAAAATTCGTTCGTTTGCTTAAGCTAGGAACTTAATTACAAACTTGGCTTAAACTATCATTCGGAAATAGTGGTAACCGCTACTCATAAATTTAGTTTAATGCTATAAAGGGTGACTATTAAGTTAATTATAATGTTTGGAATCACTTGCGGTGAAATCGGAAAGATAGTTGTTGAGATATGGAAACCATAGGCGTAACTAGAACTATTTTGTGGGATGGGCTAAGGCCCCAAACCAAGGGCGCCCTTTGGGGCAGGCTAGGGGCCATTTGCACCCTCCCCTCTCCGAGGAATTTGAAATTTCAGAAAATTTATCAGCCGTCACATTCTATGAATGTCTATGAGTGGATCTCAAAGTTTTACAGGATCTATTGGCAAATCTCTAAAAGATTGTGAACTGCTTTCTCTTGTACTTTTTAAGAGAATAATCTGTACTTTGCCAGAAATGAACAGTAAAAAAAAAAAAATAAGCATGGATCAACTCTATTTGCTGGAGATATGTGAAGCACTTTCCTCCATGAACATGTCCCGAAAATAGTACAAAAGAAATCCATGTAAAATTGTGCAATCTCGATGGCTTACAGTGGCAAATATAATTCTTAGGCTGTACGTTTTCTCAACTTAATCATCTGAAAATTTGTTGATTCTGACAAGTTTTATACTACAATCAGTGCTGTAGTTGGGTGGGAATGCCTGGGAATGCCGTTCCCAGAAATATTTGGTTTGTTACTGTAAAAAAAGAATGTAGCATACGAGCACAAGCCATTTTTTTTTACTCCAGACTGTGAAAACTATAACCATTTGAATGTCTGAATGCGAAAGAGCATTCAGCTGTATGAATAACATCATGACCGATGTGAAAAATTCATTCCTTATTGAAAGAGCCAGTTTCCTTATATTCATAAGCCGTGTAGGGCCTCTCTTGTCCTGAAACATATGTGAAACCTTGGTTGCGAGTTGCGATCAGGAAGAAGATTAGCAGAAGAGACAGCTTGCCGTAAATCAGAGAGCACAGAAAGCACCTCTCATTATCGTACTTTATGGAAACTTCTAGGATTGATGTGCCATTAAGTTATATATGGATTTATTTTTGTTATTTCAGTTAAAATTTGATTCATAATGGAAAACGTTATTATGAGATTGATTAAATATTGCTTTTAGATGAATGCTGTACAAATACAATATGATACAAATTAAAATATAATAATTATAACTGTTAATTAAAAAAAGGCGGCTTTACGCTAAATGTTTTAAATTGGCTTTTGGCTTAGCAAAAATTCGGTACCATCAATATCTACTCTATGAAAAGATGAGTTTCCACAAATATTTTTCCCCAACTACAGCACTGACTACAATATTATGCATCTGTATGGTTTCAAATTAAGACTAAATATTCATACATTTACAGAACTAATCATTAACATCAAACAATATTATCATTCTGTTATTCACCAAAGGAATTAAAGATAATAATAGATCCAGTAATTCAACGAAATGGTTCTTTTTGTCACCCGGAAACTATTTAAATTGCCATGTTGGCTGACGATATGGACTACGTGAGATTGTTAGCACTATGCAGAATAATAAAAACTCGTAAGACAAGAAATTCTTTCCGTACTTTCAAGTTAACTGAGAACAATTTGGAAGCCAAATACTATATCGATGTTATGAACTGGGTTAAAATGACAATGACAGAACTACCATTAACTAAGTTCTTAGATCATAACATTGTTACAAAGTGTTTCCTTCTTCCAAAGGTAACTACTCGTTGGGGGCCACCGTAATACTTGCCCATCATGGATATGCATAATATAAAATATGAAAATAAAACATACGCCAGCGAAGTGATGACGTCACTGTAATGGCTGCTGGAGACAAGAAGTTTCGGTTTCCCGTTGAGCGTTAATGTTAGCAAAAAATAAAGTCGTGTTAACAGTATTAATAAATTTTTTTAAGAAATTTCTGTTACAGTTTTGCTAAATCCGAGGTAAGGCATTCATATGAATTCAACAAACTTCTGATTAAGTGCGTCATTTTTTTTTATTCATCAAAAAAGACAAGTCTTCATGCAGAGCATCAATGGCGGATGTTTTGAATATTTGAATGTAATTTAAAAATGTTTTTAAGGTTTTAATTTCTTTCAGTTGATATTTATATTACTTTATGTTAAGTTTCATCTGAGTTAAATTGTGTTTCTGTTGGTTTTTTTTCTTTTCTTTTCTTTTTTTTTAAGTTTTCTTCACTTGGTGTATTATTTACATAAATTTCTCTGCTGAATCGTAAAGCAAGGGCGATATTTTAATATATTTTGCTTGATATTCCTGCAGTTTAAATGTATTTTTCAGTCGTTTTCATGTTATTTGTGTTGTTTTTTTCTTAATTATTTTACTTGATTACCGAAAATGTCTATATTCAGTTGTTTACTTTCCTAGTATTTAATAAAATTTTTTAAAGCTAGTCAGTCTTCCTGCATTTAATTATGCGATGACCGCGCAAAAAAATATAATCCAGTAACTATGAAGAATCATTTGATAAAATTATCATTAGTGTTCTAGCTGTTAGAAAAATTAAAAAAAGAAAAAAAAACAGCAGAAACACATTTCAACTCAGATGAAACTTAACATAGAGTACGCATGAGTAATAGAAATATCAACTAAAAGAAATTAAAACCTTAAAAACATTTTTAAATTACATTCAAATATTCAAAACATCCGCCATTGATGCTCTCCATGAAGGTTTATCCTTTTTTTGATAAATTAAAAAAAAATGACGTACTTAATCAGAAGTTTGTTGAATGCATATGAATGCCTTACATAAGATTTAGCAAAACTGTAACAGAAATTTCTTAAAAAAAATTATTAATACTGTTAACACGACTTTATTTTTTGCTTACATTAGCGTTTAATGGGAAACTGAAACTTCTTGTCTCCAGCAGCCATTACAGTGACGTCACACTTCGCTGGCGTATTTATAAAATGCATTGCAATTCTAATAAAATCGTGCACAGCCCTCTGAATATTAGGCCTGATCGCTGATTCAAAATGGCAGCTGTCGAAGGCGGACTTTCTTTTTTCACTTAATAAAAGTATACCATGGTTGAGCGCCTAGGGAACCTCCCCCTAGGCCCTGCCAATGCCCTCTTTTTACGCAATCAGAACTGAGAGATGCAATATACTCATTTAACGTTAACAAAGCTCCGGGAAAAGATGACATAGATCACAACATAATAAGAAACATCTACAAATCTCAAAGCAAATTTTTACTTACAATATATAATAAGCTTTTAAGCCTAAATTATTTTCCCGATGCCTGGAAAATAGGAGAATTAGTTTACTTCCTAAAATCTGGTAAACCTCCAACGGAAACTGAATCCTACCGACCAGTAACATTACTTCCGATCTTTGGAAAAATCTACGAAAAATTACTTCTACGTCGCATATACCACAATCTCAACAAGAATGGAAAAAACTTTCCTGGTCAACATGGCTTCACTGAGGGCAGATCTACAGAAACCGCAATACAGGACTTATTCTCGCAACTTGAAATAATAAAACAAAAAGAGTCTTACATCTCCCTACTCTCCTTAGATTTTAAGAACGCCTTTGACAGTCTGCCATGGCTGGAAAGTATAGAAGCAATGGAAAATCTAAGCGTCGATCAACCATATGTCAACACAACAAGTTCATTCCTATCAAGAAGAGGTGCATACCCAAACTGGCTAGTTCAAGAAATCCACTGGTTTAACAGAGGCTGTCCACAGGGATCTTGTCTGGGCCCATTCTTATGAAAGGTCTTCATGCAGAATTTGCTAGACCTTCTTAGGGAAATAGGAATTAGGGCTATTGCATATGCTGACGATTTGCTCTTAATCATAGAAGCAGGAACGAGAGCAAAACTAGAAGATCAAGGAAAAACAGCACTTCAGCTAATCAGCAAATGGGCAGAAAAATATAAGCTAAAAATCTCATACAATAAATGCAAATCTCTTAATCTTAGAAGACCAAAATACCTAAAGCGCCCACCAATATTTAAAATAGATAATTATTCACTAAAAGCATAAAACTCAATTCCATACTTAGGCATACTATTGGATAGCACACTCTCTTTCTTACCTCATCTTAGATCGAAAAGAGAAGAAATTCAACGAATAATTCAAAATCTACTTAAATTTGCGTCAACATCAAGTGGAATTTCAAAGAGTATTTTAAAAATATGATACAGTGCGATCTTGGAAAAGAAGGTAACATGTGCTCCAGCAACCTGGTTTACCAGGCTAGCCAAGTCGCATGGTTATCGCTTAATTTCAGCTATTCAAGCACAATGTCTGTTAATGATCTCAGGAGCATATCGCAAAACATCAACAGCAGCCCTCAACGTACTTACGGGAATCCCACCCCTTCGTTTGCGACTAGAACAGGTATCAGAATTCGGAAGAATTATACGCCTTGGAATCTCATCTCCCCCATATTTTGCAGACATGTTCCAGTCAAAATCGCAGAAAAATCATATAGATACCTCAAGTGATCACCTAAAAATACTGGAAACCAATTCCGATTCAGAAATTGAAGTCTATACGGACGGTTCAAAAACGGAAACAGGGACAGGCTATGCCTTTTGTGCATATAGAGAAACCATAGAAATATACAAACATCAACAACGAATACAAGAAGAAAATTCTGTATATCAAGCAGAACTTCTAGCCATCCTTGACTCCATAATCTGGTCATCCCACTCATCTTATAATTCCTTTACAATCTTCTCTGACAGTCGATCTAGCATTCAAGCACTGGAATATATTTCTACCAAAAATGCAATAGTAAAACAAATAATGCAATATCTTCAACAAACAACCAAACAAATTAACATCAAATGGGTAAAAGCACATGCAGGTCTCTTAGGTAATGAGAGGGCGGATCAATTGGCCAAGGAAGCAACCTTCCCATCATCAGAAATTCCGCAAAAATTTATCCCATTTCCACCTTCCTATCTTAAGAGGAAACTGAAACAGCATCTTCTAAACTCATGGCAACAGGAATGGAACTTATCGCTAACTGGCCGTTACACCTTCGCATTAAAACCGTCAGTATCAGAGGACTTTCTTCTGAATCACAGATATCTATATATATTTGCAACGAATCATGGTCCATTTCCAACATACTTAGTAAAATTCAACAAAACATCATCCTCACGATGCACCTGTGGAGAAAGAGGAGACTCTCTCCACTACATGCTTAATTGCATGCTGACAGCAACTCTACATCTAAGAAAAGCGAACTCAGTGCCACTCCACTACTGGTTCACTCTGATAATTAAAAATCCTGTATTACAACAAAGAATAATCAACTGAATGTCTCTGATAGAAAATAATCAGACATTGTTCCAACTACCACCTCTGGACGCTACGTCAGATGATGATGATGACAATTATACTGATGAGGACTAATCTTGTAAAAACAAAATAAAATGACCGTCAATTTGAAAAACTTAAAAGCTTTGGACTTAAAACAATTTAAAATTACAGAACATTAAAGTAGTCCTACCCAGCGTAAACTTTTTAATTCAGGTCTAAAGAACTAGAATTGATTTGTAAATATTTTTATTATAATTTTCATTTTCCTAATTTACTCAAGTATTTATAGACATGTACATAATTGTTCTATTACTCAAGTCCACAAATCTAAATATTTAAACTCTTGGAGTTATTGTAAAAATACCTTACTCAAATGAGAGTAAATATGTCAAATTGTATTGTATATATAATTCTTATTCATTGTTCAATTTAGTACTGTGTAAAAGCCTAATAACCTCATTTTTTTTTTTTTTTTTTTTTTTTTTTTTAATAAACTTGCCAAGCAGGGCTTGTAGAGCTTAAGCCGTATGGTAGGCCTCCCTGCTTGGTTGAATCTGAATCTGAATCTGCCCCATAGGATCAGGCGAGGAGTTAGCTCGTGTTTTTCTAATAATTTTAGTTTACTGCAAGATTTTTCAAAAAGCTCAATCAATAAATTCATTGATTTGAAGTATCTTTCCAGGTTTCCCAAGATTTACACAAAAAATTCCAGAACCATATACTTAAATTATTTTGCAACCACAAAAAAATATGCCACTAAAATTTCTTTTGACAGGATACATTGAATTCCATCATTCAAAAATATTTATAAATAATTATCAAAATTATTTCCCATATATTACACAGTTGTCAGAAAAGGGGAAAAAAATGTTTAACAACTTTGTTAAGCATCATGACCAAGCCCCATAGTTATGAAAAGAATAACATATTGATTCAATGCATTTACACAAATTAAAAATAAATGAAAGGATAAATTTCAATATTTAAATTATGAAAAATACATGACATAAAAATGATTCAGATATTATTAAGAATTTTAAATGTTCTAAGGTTGAATAGTACAAAAACAAATACCACATTTATTTATTTGTCAGTTTTTTAACTTTTCTCTTGTCTTCTTTTTCTTTATTAAAATTTTCTGTAACTAGTTTTGAGTAATTATTTAGTAGGATCTTACATACAACTTGCATTACATTTTTAAAATAAATAAAGCTGTCATGGGTACAATATTTACATAAATAATCATCTACAGGTGAACTCCAGATATAGTTACGTTACCTGAGTTGTACGTTTCCCTCAGTTATACGTTTAAAATCAGCGGTCCCGGCCGCTGTCCATTAAAAATAAGCTGGGTTATACGTTTTGAGTTATACATTTACCTCAGTTATACGTTACGTTTTTGCTTCTCCAGACAAAATTTTGTCTCATTTATACATTTTGTAACCAAAAACAATGACGACACGTCGGTCGGATGAGTCTGATTTGAAAGATCCCATTCAAACTTCGGAGTTGCTCTGAGGGCTTTTGACGTAGTAAAGCGGTTCGTCAGTAGTAAAAGTAGTAACGATAAGTCGGTAGCATTGTTCATTATTAACAGAAATGCAAAGTTTGCTGTTCAATTTTGGCTCTGCCGAAAAGAAACAATCGAAGATTAGTGATATTTCAACAAGATTCAGTAAACTACTGAAATGTATTTTGATAAATGATTTACATGCCAAGGCGATTTCAAGGATTTCTTTAAGTACTCTATGTGTATTAAAAATATTTTTAATAAATATTTTATGATAAAATAACTTCATGTGTACTTTTCTTATGTACCTTTTTTCTAATCTGTTCCATTTCCGAAAATGTATGCCATGGGTGCAGTAATACTTAGGAAATTTCTGTTTTCGATATTAAAGGTAACAAACTCCTTAGATGAACAACGTTTTTACAATATATTTAAAAAACGGTTCCGGTAGACCATTAATTGAGTTGTACGTTTTACTGAGTTATACGTTTTGTTGTCCGGTCCCAAGCAAAACGTATAAATGGAGTTTCACTGTATATCATTCACTACATTTTTAATATAAGGTTCACCGAGGCTAGCGAAAAAGACAGGCTACCGCGGTGCATTCCACTTATCTTTTTTTACAGACCGCTAGTGTGACGTTATGCTCTTTTCGTACACCTGCATTGGTGGATTCGAGCATCACGTGACTGTAAAAAAAGATACGCGAAAAGCACCGCGGTAGCCTTTCTTTTTCGTTAGCCTCGGATTCACTAACTTTTAATAACAAATTCAGCTGATTTTCATGGGTGAGGAAAGCATTATAAAACTCTTCCAATAATTTTTCAAATATTATGATGCATATAGAAGCAGTTTTAAATGTAAAAGCAGTAAGATCTTTTTAAAGAACCTCTATCTAAATTATCTATTAATCTACACTCGTCTGAAAATTCATATGCAAAATCATCATTACTAATTAGAGTTTTTGTACAATAACTACAAGTGATTTTTTTACAAGTTTTAAAAGCAGCATAGCCTGCAATGAAAAGTACGATTGGCACAATTTTTTTTTTGTCAACTGTTTTAATATATCTATTTCAAGATCTTCAAATGCGTCTAAATTTATTGATGAATTGCATTTATTATCCAAACTTGTAAATGAATATTTTTGTTTATTATGAAAGAGCAAATTTTGAATTCTTATTTTTTTTTCACTTACAATCAACTGCTCTAGTGATATATAATAATTACTTCCAAATTGTCCTAATTACTTCCAAAATGTCTGTAAAGACTAAATCGTTCCTCTAGGGGATCTGTTTGAAACTTGCCAAATAATACATAACTAATATTTAAATCCTTTAGAGCAAACATTTCTAAACCATATAGTCCATTACAAGTTTGTTGGAAAGCATCAAAGGTTCTGTTACAGTCATTATATACACTTCCTCTGGATAAAATGGACCATCTATTTAACCAATTTAAAACATGTTTCAAAAATTTTAATGGGTCTTGTTCTACACATATAATTGCTTTAAAATCATCATTTTTATATCTAGTATCCTTATTTAGTGATTTGACGTTTACTATGTTCCACCATTTTAAAATAATAGATAAAAAGTCACAAATACCTTTAGTCTTATTCCCTCCAATTTCTTTAAGAGCATTGATGTTTTCATAATTAAAGATTTTGCATACCAAACTGACCTTTTGTCGCTCTATATTAGAAGGGTATAAAGCTTTATGGCACAATTTATACCCATATTTTAACAACGACTGATTTTCTTTGGAGTACATCTCTCTTAACCCATTAACGCCGACTTATTTTACACTTTTTTTATTACTTCGATAGCAGTTGACACCAGTTTTCCCATACTGCTAGTTTAACTGATTGAATCTCTGATAGTTTCACATTAGATAATATGAATTATTTTTTTACTAAGACACTGGTGTTCATATTTAAAAGTTTCGTATCACTTACATGGTAACTTTTCGTACCAACCGGCCTTAATGGTTAAATGATTAAAATCAGCTATTACAACAGTGTTCTCATCTTCAAAGCCAGGATAATGGAAAATTAAATTTTTTTGATTAATCCAGTTGTTACATATGTTTTTAAAAATATGAACAGAATCATAAAGCAAAAATAATGGAATATTAGAAGATGCTGGGTTGTGAACAGATTGGTAACCAAAAGGGTGTAGTTCAAAAAATGTAAATAAAGATTTCTTCACTTGGTTATTGTCTGCAATAATACTTAATGTACTAACACCCAACTCATGCAGCTCATTCAAATTTTTTTTTTTGTAATTTAATATAGAAATTTTCCATAAGTTTCATGAATTGGAACAATTGCTATTACATCTTTGTATGAGCCAAATAAGGATGTTATTGAAAACACCTGAGCAGTTTTGGCTAATTTGCTAGAATTTGTTATAGATAAGCCAGTTAACTTTCTACCTTTAAAAGATAATTGTGGGGAAATATACACTTCATCTAAAAGTAGATTAACATATTTTTCAATTGGTGTGAGAACATTTAATCTTTTCTCTAAATAATTACTTTTTACATTATATGATGAATTACAAACATTCAATTTTGAAGCCAATTTTCTTAAATTACTTTGATGGGGCAAAATTAACAATTTTGTTTTCCTTATAGACTTATAACAAGTTGGGGAATTTAAAAATATTTTAAAAGCCAATTCAAGTAAGAGGGAAGAAAATCTATATCTTTCTTTAGGTATGTTAATAAGTTGTAACTGATCAATTAAAATATCTAACATAGATTGTTTTTCTTCATCTAGATGGCATTCTTTTAACAATTTAACTGCTTTTACGAATTTATTTTCATCAGGAGCATTTATTTTATATTCATCACAAATTTTAATAATCGTGTCAACCTGATGCTTATTTTCTATTTTGTTAAAATTCAAACCTACTTTCTGAATATCAATTTTTTCATCAAGGCAAATAAATTTTAAATTTTAAATCAGAACTTACCTTTACAGATATGTTAATCCTAGGTACATCCGTTGAACATAATTTTAAAATACCGTAATTTCGCGCGTATGCGCCGCATCCTAGTTAAATCTTTTTCAAACCGGAAATTTTATTGAAAATAAGAAGTCAAATAAGTGCTAAGCAGACGTAAGTCACATTTTATTTAACCCTTTATCTACCGCATTATGAGCTACTTAAAATTTCTTCATAAATATATTTTTTGTAGCTGCCATAATGATAATTAAAGAATATACAAGAAAAAAAATCTCTCCGGTGCGAAATTTAATTTGTTAGAACTAATTAATTAAAGTGGTATTTAAAAGTACCGTCAGTACACTATGTATAAATTTCCTCATAATAGAAAAAAATTACGGTTGATATTTCTAATGAAATGTAACCTCTTAAAAATACTAAATAACCAGAAAACACTCATAAGAAAACAAAGAAATTATCAAATTGACATAATTTTATTTTTTACATAATAAAAGTAGCAAATCACATTTGATGATAATCATAAAAACATTTTTTTTTTCATTTACGCACAAAAAAATATTATATATATATATATAGATATATATATATATATATTTTAAATAATTGCAAATTGAAAATATATAAATAAATAATAATAAAAAAAAATCTATAATTGAAATCTATAAAAAATACTAAAACATATTGCTACATTACACTTCCATAATTGCATTATAACAAACAGAAATATTATAGATAATTACATGGACAAAATGAAAGCAAGTTTTTCTCCAACACTACGTGTACTGGCAGTACTTATAAGTACCACCGAATAATTCGACCGTTAATCACATTACATAATCTGTTATCTTATAATGATTGGGCAAATAATATTCTAAGACAATACAGAATGAGTAAAAAAAATACAACACTTACCTTTGGTTTGATATTATATATTTATAGCAAAGAAAAGATAAGAGCGGCAATCCGTACAAAATGGCAGCAAAAGAACACAATCTCCGTTCGAAAATAGCTTTCTTCCTCACAAAATTCATCAGCCTAGAACAATTACTGCAATCTATCATGAAAAATTAGAGTTAAAAGACTGTTTCTAAAACGTACCATCAGAATATAAGTAATGGTTGTTGTGCTATAAAATTTTAAAGTGATTGGTACTTATAAGTACCGTCAGTAGATAAAGGGTTAAAATAAATTCTGGTAAGGAATTGCAATTGAATTGTCCGAGGTGCGGCGTATACGCGCGAAATTACGGTAATTAACTGGTCATTAAGGAGTATAAAAGACCAATTGGCTACATTTTTAAAACATTCTTCCAAATATTATTTTAGTTGCTTAATGTTTTGAATTTGTGAAATTGTTTCTTCCGCTTCGTACGTAATAATACTTTTAACAATAACCTCTTGAATTTTGTCCTCTTCTTTTTCTTCTCGTGTTTTTCTTTTTTTTGGGTACCTGGATATTTAGATGGGGTGTCATTTCATTAATTATGCATGGAAATGCATCGGCAGTCAGCACTGGATTTTTCCGTGGAATTATATGTTTCACCCCATTTTTGTCAATCCATTTATCTTCAAATGAAATCATGCTGTTGTCAAAGTGCTTAATACAAATTCTAGCATTTTCCGTAAAGCTAAAATCCTCTCTGCGAATTCTTGACAGCCACAATTACTTTCTTTCATTATCTTTAGGAAATCGAAAACATGAAACAAAAGGTGGCTTGTAATTTGAATTACAACCAGGTACGGAACATTTAAACGGCATTGCCTTTCTTAAAAAAAAAAACCCAACACTATTTAAATAAAAATGATTTTGCAATATAGCATGAAAACAATTTTATACGATACTTGAGAGTTGCAATAAACAACAGTGGAACGCTGAAGAACAGTCTCAATGTCGCCGTCACTTTGAGTTTTTTTTTTCGCTTCATTTCATCCTGCCTACACCTTATCACGTGATTTATCGAAGTTGTTTAAGCGATTCGGCTTAGTATTCAGGGGGCTGTGAATCGTGGCTTGATGACGTCACAAACTTTAAATGCTCTATTACTGAATTGTGTAAAAGAAACATCCTTATAGATCAGTTTCAACCACTTGATCACCAGCCCACCAAAAGCTATCAACCAATCATAATCGTGAATTTGTAGCCTGTATTACGAGCCAACCAATCACAATCCACCATCTTTGGCGGGCAAACAAAAAACAAATCTAGTTGCTAAGGTGGTTGCTAGGGTGTGACGTCAGTTGAAACTGATCTATAACTCCAAAATCGATAATCATATTAACTAACGGTTTACTGCTTCGGATTTAGCGTCTCATTTCCAGTTAAATATATCTTTGAATTGAAATTTGAATGAAATACAGGGTCATGAAAAATCGAAGAGTGTGGAAAATAGGATTACAAATATCTCGGCAGCTAATTATCCGATCGACTTCATTCTTGATGCAAAATTTATGTTCTTTTTATTGTATTTTATATTTACTCCTTAAAATAAACAATTTCGAAAAGTTTTATATACCTTTTATCAGAACAAATATTTCGAGAGTTCGAACAAAATTGTTCCGGATAACCGACGTTACTAAAATTTAATAAGCTTCTTCCCATTTTTACATACTAAGTACATACCAAATTTCAAGTCTTTATCTCAATTTTTTCGGGAGATAGAGCGTTTACAGACACACAGACAGACGGACGGCAAATTTTTTTCTTTCTAAAAATGTGTTTTTCGGAATCTCAAGTGTCTAAAACGATGAAAATCCGTCATTTTTTTTTTCGATTTTCAAAACGATTACAAGACTTACCCTATACTACGTATGATGAGTAAGTAATAAATAGATGATGACATCTTACCTAAGATTAAACTATTCCCTTGGCACAATAAAACCACTGAAAAATGTATGAAACACGTTGCAGAACCTTCTTCTGCTGTTTGTACGTAGGCTGTTCAATAAGTAATAAGGCTAATTTTACTGCCGCTAAACCACTCATCGGAATGTTAATTTCTGTGGCATAATAAAAGTTTGTTGTCTGTATTAACAAAAGCTCCGGATAGATGGTGTGTACAGGCTCGTGTTCCTGAGTATCATGTGATTGAACTGAAGCGTGTTTGCAGGCGCCTACGAGAGCGGCCAGTTGTCGAAATGGAAGCGTCGATGGAACAACGTTATGCGATTAAATTTTGTGTTTTCTGCAAAAATCAGCATCGGAGACCTTTGACATGATACGTGAAGCTTTCAACGCTGAAGCAGTGTCGAGAGTAAGTATTTTTCGCTGGCACAAAGCTTTTAAGGAAGGAAGGCAAAATGTGGAAGATATTGAACGTGAGGGACGACCTTCAACGTCCATCACAGAGACAATGATTAACACAGCTGCGGTTATCATCAAGGAGGACCGCAGAATGGCGAAATAGCTTCCTATTGCACCATGACAATGCCCGACCGCATATTGCTCGTTGCGTACAGGATGTTTTGCAGCAGAACAACGTAGAGATTTTACCACACCCTCCATACAGTCCTGATCTCACTCCATGCGATTTCTGGCTGTTTCCTCAATTTAAGAAACCATTACGAGACAAGCAACAAAGCATGTGTTAAGGCTGCGGAGGCGGTTTTTAAAAAGCTCTTAAAAACGGACTTTGACCTGTTTTTAAGAAGTGGACAGAACGTTGGGATAAATGCATTACGTGCCGCGGTAGTTATTTTGAAAAATACCATATAATGATGACGATTAAAGGTATTCTGTATTTTTTATAATTTTAGTCTTATTACTTATTGAACAGTCCTCGTAGTTCTTTGGGACGCGATGGGTTCAATAAACCTTGTCTGGAATACCGCAAAGATATGCAAGCTTTCGAAACCAAAATACAGTATTCACTACTATAAAATGGTACTATTAATGCTTGTAAATTGTAATTTTATAAATTATTTTTACCTTATTATTGTTGATCTTTAAGGATAATTTCAAATAAGTAAAAATATAAGACAATTTGTTGTTACAATGACAAAATTTTGATACATTTTTCAAAAATTTGAAATCATTGTGGGAACCTGAATTTGATATAAATATTACATAATGTTACTATAAATATATTATTTTAATCATTTAAGGATGAGACGATTAAATTCAATTATTATTAATAATATTTGCGTAGTTTATATGTTTGACAAGAAAAAGGGAAAATGGACAACTTTCACGTTTTTACCTCGGGGCAGTACTAAATATTAATATTTTTCAAAGGTATTTTATATTCAGAATGAGGATGTGATAGAGCAACTTTCCTGCACCAGCTCATTTTGATTTGAAGGAAAAAAAAAATTCGCTACAAAATGAGATAATGCACAACTTTTACGTTTTTACTAAATATTTAATGACCTTGGGGCAGTACTAAATATTAATATTTTTCCAAAGATATTTTATATTCAGAATGAGAACGTGATAAAGCAACTTTCCCACACAGGCCCATTTTGGTTTAAAGGAAATAATTTTTTTCCATAGCCGAGCGCTCCACCCTAATGCGCATAGGAGCTCACTCGGTTGCATTATCACAGGGGGAGAGATGTGTGCTTTATTTACTATGTTCTTTTATTTACTGAATATGATACGGACTTATACTATTTGTATGATACTTCATAGATCCATGAAATTTTCTTTCTTGCAATGCTGAATATGGCGGTAATGTCGAACTGATTTGCATTACACAGTTGTTTACGGATTGTTTGTTTGGAGTTTCCATAGAAAATAGTACTGTATTTCACTGAGGGTTAGGGGGGGGGGGGGGGCAGGAAACTTTTAAAATAAAATTTTTGAAACACTGTTTCATGCTCTGCCCCTTTTGAAATAATAAAGAAGCTTATTTTACGGATAATGTTATAGTAATTTTTTCCATCAAGTTTTGATGGGTTCCATCTAGTAATAATAATAGCTTAAAATATCATTTAGGATATTGATGTGACATAATCACATAGAATATTTATGTAAAATGCCTGCATTTTTTTTATTTTGTATTTTTTTGTATCTTTTTTTTTTAAAATCTAAAATTCGCAATATTTCTGCGGTATAGCGATGAGTATATAGCCACTTATTAGAGTTCGAATTTTAATTAAACACGAGCGCGATTTTATCTACCGAAGATTTATTTATTTTGGCTCTGCTGGCTATCATTTTTTCCAACAGATGTGACGTAATCAAACAGAATATTTATGTAAAATGTCTGCACTTTTTTTAAATCAAAATTTGCAACATTTCTGCGGTATAGCGATGAACAAAATCGATTTTTAAGTTTTTTCCCTGTCTACCTTAATCCGCAAGTCAAACAGGTTTGTTATCACTGATGTCAATTACATTTTGCAAAAATGTCACACTACATCAGACATTTTAGTGAGTAAGTGAATTTTTATTAAAATAATTTTTTATGATAAATTATTATTTTATCATAAAAAATTATTCCTCGGACAATTTGGGAAAAGAACAAGACGTCAAAAAAAAAAAAAAAAAAAAAAAAATACGGGACTTTTTTTAAATAAAAAACTCGTTTAATTAGAACACTGTTTTAAGACACACACATATACATATATATACATTCAATTAACATCCTTCAAATAAGTGACTTGCGTCTTGCGTCATTTGCGATAGGCTGTAAAGGGTAATAGTTTTTTTTTTTTTTTTTTTTTTTCTAATCAAACTGGAAATAAAATACTACTATACAGCCATACTACAAAAATAAATAAATAAATAAAATAAAATAAAAATTAAATTAAATAAAAAAAATTCTAATTTAACAAATTACAACAACCATTGGGAAAATGCAGAGGGATAGCGGGGCAGTGTTCGGAACATGAACATAGAACTAAAGAAGGACTTCTAACGAAAGGTGTTAATATCGTGTCGCGACTTTGGACCGAAATGGCAGCTGTACAGCTACGCGTACGGTTCTGCGCAGCCGGCGAGAAGAAACAGACATATACATATATATATATATATATATATATATATATATATACATTCAATTAACACCCTTCAAATAAGTGACTTGCGTCATTTGCAATAAGCTGTAAAAGGTAATAGGTTTTTTTTTTTTTTTTTTTTTTTTTTTTTTTTTTTTTTCCAATCTAAACTGAAAATAAAATATTACCACACAGCCATACTACAAAAATAAATAAATAAATAATATAAAAAAAACATTAAATTAAATAAAAAAAAAATTTTATTTAACAAATTACAACAACCATTGGGAAAATGCAGAGGGATAGCGGAGCAGTGTTTGGAACATGAACATAGAACTAAAGAAGGACTTCTAACGAAAGGTGTTAATATCGTGTCGCGACTTTGGACCGAAATGGCAGCTGTACAGCTACGCGCACGTTTCTGCGTAGCCGGCGAGAAGACACAGACATATACATATATATATATATGTATATACATTCAATTAACACCTTTCAAATAAGTGACTTGCGTCATTTGCAATAAACTGTAAAAAGTATTTTTTTTAATCTAAACTGAAAATAAAATACTACTACACAGCCATACTACAACAATAATAATAATAATAATAATAAAATTAAAATTAAATAAAAAAAATTCTAATTTAACAAATTATAACAACATAGAACTAAAGAAGGACTTTTAACGAAACGTGCTAATATCGTGTCGCGACTTTGGAACGAAAGGGCAGCTGTACAGCTACGCGCACGGTTCTGCGCAGTCGGCGAGAAGACACAGACATATACATATACAATATACATTCAATTAACACCCTACAAATAAGTGATTTGCGTCATTTGCGATAAAAAAAAAGGGTAATAGTTTTTTTTTTCTTTTATCTAAACTGAAAATAAAATACTACTACACAGCCATACTACAAAAATAAATAAATAAATAAATAAATAAAATTAAATAAAAATTAAATTAAATTAAAAAAATTCTAATTTAACAAATTACAACAACCATTGGGAAAATGCAGAGGGATAGCAGGGCAGTGTTCGGAACATGAACATAGAATTAAAGAAGGACTTCTAACGAAACGTGTTAATATCGTGTCGCGACTTTGGACCGAAATGGCAGCTGTACAGATACGCGCACATTTCTGCACAGCCGGCGAGAAGACACAGACATATACATATACTAGCTGGTACCCGTGACTTCGTTCACGCAACATTAAAAGAAGAATAAATACATTAATTAAGCAAAATATTTTACTCCCAATAATTAAAAATGTTAATAATTAACTATTTATCACATTTCATAGGAGACAATAGGGTATTTATTATTATAGGGGCCTTGATATAACTCAGTCTTAAAAAGGTGAAATTTTGTGCCAAATAATCGTGAAAATGAAATTGCAACCAATGCAATGCAAAAAGGAAGGCCAAATAAAATTGTGTAAATAGACGAATTGGGTAAAAACAAATGTCAATTTTACCTGATAAACAATTTTACTTTTAACGCCTTTGTGAAACGTTTTAACAGCCATCCTTAAAAAAAAAAAAAAAAAAAAAAAAAAAAAACTTAAAAACTTAATTAGAAATAGTATATGCTTTTTCTTTAAATTCAATTCTGCCTCCTTGGTTTAATATATAGTTGAAACAAATCTTGTTTTCTAAATGACAGTATATTGGCTGGCAATTTTTGTTCTCCAGAATAAATTGATTCATGAAGGTTGAATATGTGAAAATATGTTTGTATTTTTCGGATAATTTACTGAAATCAAGATTTTGTTTTCACCATCTATTCAAAGTAAAAAATTCTGTTTTTCAGTTTTAATGAGAAAATGGTGTAAAAAATATACTGATCTGTTTTATTTCTCCCTTTTTATACACAAATATGGAGCAAGTTACTTTCCGTTTTTAGAGAAACTTCGATTAAAAAAAATGGCATTTAATTTAATTTTTTTAATTCTGAGAGTTTGTGTGACATCCTCGGATCAATTATAACCGGTATTCGCTAAACCGGTAGTAAACTAACCGGTAGTAAATCGCGTTGCGTTCGATAGTCTAGGAGTAGTTGCGAAATACAAACACACGGTCAGATTTTAATATAATAGATTCGTGTTCATTTTCCTTTTCTTAAAATTATGATGTGATTTTTAGCAGAAAACTCGGATACTCATGCGGAACGAAATAACGGATACTCATGCTCATACTTAATAATCAGTATAGATAACAAAACATTTAAATTTTTCGTTATAAATATGGCGTGAAACTCATCTACTTTCTATACTTATTGATCCGTATTATTAATGTAAGGAATTGATTCACACTCAATTTAAAATATATTGGAAAATTCCTGTTTTATTTCAAATAGGACGTCTCCTTTTTCCCCAGAGAAATCCCTTTTTAATGACATAATTCGTGTTAATTTTATTTTCCAGGCAATTAATTTCAATACTGGCATAGGGAAAATTATGTTACAAAATAATATTAAATCTTTAGGTTTTATCAACAAAAATGGAACTATTAACATTCGTCATTTTTTTTTTAGGTAATCGAGTTATTTCTTTTAGCTTTAAGAATGAAAAATCACTATTTCTCGCGATCCATGACATCATTTACGACATGGATAATTTTGCGGAGCGTATTATTGACATTTGCTAACCATTTTCTTTTGAAACTTCTTTTTACTTTTTTAAAATTTAAATAAAAAATACGGCATAGTTAGTTATATTAGCCTTGCGCAGACGGTAAAACGGCAAGTATTGTTACCATACAAAAGAAAAAAAAAAGAAAAAAAGTGAAGAAAAAACCCAAGATCATTTTATTTCACCAATCAAAGCATATCCGCTTTATTTTCAATAAATGGCGTCATATTCGCCTGTTTCCTATGGTTGCGCATATTGAAACCTTGTATTATTATCAAAAAATAAAAAAGTACGTTTTATTTCTAATAATATTATTTAATCTTCTTCTTAATTCTTTAATTTTTTTAATTTCATTTTCATTTTTCCCGTGAAATTTTTTCAATTGAAACTTAATTGCTGAGTAAAAATTAGTTTTTCGGGTTTTGAATTAGTTTTCGCAACGATAAATATTAGCAACGGTAAAGTAAATTTAACCATTTTAAAATGCTATACGAAAAAATGTCCATTTATTCTCAATGAAAATAACGAAATTTTGAATTATTAAGAAAAATATTTGAATAAAATAAACAAAACCCAGTCTATGTTCATATGAGGGTTATAATCACCCTATATGCAAAGATACAGGATTATTAAATGCTCCATTTTGACGCCGGCTTCAGCCTAACATTTGCACACAATGAGATTTATAATATTATTAGGATTAGGATTAGGATATACATTCAATTAACACCCTTCAAATAAGTGACTTGCGTCATTTGCAATAAGCTGTAAAAAGTAATTTTTTTTAAAAATCTAAACTGAAAATAAAATACTACTACACAGCCATCTCCCATTCTCCCATATAATAAAATCCAAAGGCAAGAAACTGTCTGTAACGCATCCGGGTGCGACCACTCCGGTTTGCGAATCAAACCATAGTTAAACGCCATGTTAGGCTTACTAAAAAAATCTATGCTACATTCGATTCTGCTGTTAAAATATTTGTAAAAGCATATTAAAGCTTTTAAATATTTTAATTTTGTTTAAAATCTTCAAAAACTATATCATACAAAACATATATATCACCATTTCTGTAAAAAAAAAATTCTGTAAGTAAGTTTTTTTTTTCAGAAGTAGCGGAGATTTATTTCGCAGGGATGATTTGATGTTGATTCATTATACAGGCGCCATCTACTGGCGGATTTTGAAATTATCTTCCATCGTAAAAACTCATTACATGAACCTCTATACAGGACTTCTAACGCCGTGTGATAACATCGTGCCGAGACTTCGGCACGAAATGGCAGCTGCACAGCTACGCGCACCGTTCTGCGCAGCTGGCCAGAAACTGTGCTGCACTAGCGCCACCATGAACCATGGCTGTCACTGTCAGTGTCAAACGGTGAAGCAGACGAATTTAGTGACGTAGGCAGAAACCATCTTCACATGCGCCACCTATTTGAGGCTTTTTTCGAGGAACGATTTCCTTCTTGGAAAGGCTATTTCGTTAGAAGTCCAGGTATATAGGTTCATGACTCATTATCTGGAATCCTCGGGACCAAAAAGGCTTTCCGAGTTTTGGAATTTTCCGGATTTCGTGTCCTTCCGAAGTTTACGATTATTTGACAAAATTCATGTTTTTTTTCGTGATTCTTTGACAAAATTTGCATTTTTTTCTGCTATTCGTTGACAAAATTTGCATTTTTCCTGCTATTCTTTGACAAAATTTGCGTTTTTTCGTAGTCCTTTGAAGAAATTTGCGTTTTCTTTTTGCGATCCTTTGAGGAAATTTGCGTTTTTTGCTATTCTTTGACGAAATTTGCCTTTTATTCACGATCCTTTGACAAAATTCGAGTTTTTTCTGAGATTCTTTGACGAAATTAGCGTTTTTTTTCGATCTTTTGACGAAACTTCACTTTTTTCGCGATCCCTTAACGAAATTAGAAATTTTTTCGAAAGAAATTTGTGTCTTTTTTTTTTCGCGACCCTTTGAAAAAATTCATGTTTTTCCGCGATTATTTGACGAAATTCGAGGATTTTTTTTGCAATCCTTTAACCAATTTTTTTTTTTTTTTTTTTTTTTTTTTTTTTGTGATCCATTGATGAAATTTTACACTTTTTCGGAGTCCTTGGAAGAAATTTGCGTTTTCTTCGCAAGTCTTTGACGGAATTCGCGTTTTTCTGCGATTTGTGAACAAAATAAGCGTTTTTTTTTCAATCCTGCGATAAAATTTGTGTTTTTTTTTCGATCCTTTGACGAAATTCACGTTGTTTCCACAATCATTTGAAGAAATTGTCTACTGTTTTTCTGTGAACGATAGACATAATTGATTTTTCCGGCGACGATCGTTCAAAATTCGAGATATTTATGTTCGAATTTTTGGACTGAAGACAAAAATTTTCGAAACCGAATGCCTTAAATTTTTAGGAAAACTTGAACCGAATCACCCCTGATGAAATAAATATATAACTATTTTTTTTTTCTAACGAATCGTAATATAAATTAATTTTAAAATAAAATTTGAGAGAAAAATGATTTGTTTTTAATTTCGGGAAGAGGGGACCGTGTTCACCCGCCACCGAAGTAACAATATTTGAGTGATTAGACATTGAAACACAATGGACTGAAAAAAAAAAATTAGAAATTGGTAAAATTTTCGAAAATTTTCAGAAAATCTAAAAATTTAGTAAAAATTTTCTAATTTAGAAAATTTTCGAATTTTCTCCTTCCGGATTTTGGATTTCGGGATAATGGGTCATAAACTGTAAAATGATTATTTCTTACCAAACGTAATTAAAATATAAGAAACACATAGTACAGAGTAATTTGCATTTAATTTTGCTTATATAAACAAACAATCAGTTATGTAGTAAGTCTAGCTGTTTAGAAACTCATTGATAACACTTTTTTACAAAAACTTTCACACATGGATTATTTGTTAATATTTAATTTGAATGTTTTGTCCAATCGTTGAACTATTTTAGAAATGTAATACTAAGTAAAATATATTATATATATATATATATATATATATGTGTGTGTGTGTGTGTGTGTATATATATCCTCATTATTTTTATTTGTAGAAATCATTTGTCATTTTTAAAATGTATTTTTCTACAATACAAACCTTTCAATAATAAATCTTCATGCTGTTTGTTTGTATGAAGTCTTATGAAAATGAAACGCGGATCGACAATCCGTCATTTTTGACGGGGTTATATACTAGTACTACAATAATAATAATAATAATAATAATAATAATAATAATAATAATAATAATAATTAAATAAAAAAATTCTAATTTAAAAAATTATAACAACATGGAACTAAAGAAGGACTTCTAACGAAACGTGTTAATATCGTGTCGCGACTTTGGAACGAAATGGCAGCTGTACAGCTACGCGCACGTTTCTGCGCAGCCGGCGAGAAGACACAGACATATACATATATATACATTCAATTAACACCCTTCAAATATGTGACTTGCGTCATTTTCAATAAGCTGTAAAAGTAATTTTTTTTAAAAATCTAAACTGAAAATAAAATACTACTACACAGCCATACTACAAAAAAAAGTAATAATAATAATAATAATAATAATAATAATAATAATAATAATAATAAAATAAAAATTAAATTAAATTAAAAAAAAATTCCAATTTAATAAATTACAACAACATGGAACGAAAGGAGGACTTTCGTTAGAAGGACTTCTAACGAAAAGTGTTAATATCGTGTCGCGACTTTGGAACGAAATGGCAGCTGTACATCTACGCGCACGGTTCTGCGCAGCCGGCGAGAAAACACAAACATATACATATATATATACATTCAATTAACACCCTTCAAATAAGTGACTTGCGTCATTTGCAATAGGCTGTAAAGGGTTTTTTTTTTTTTAAATGTAAACTGAAAATAAAATACTGCTACATAGCCATACTATAAAATAAATAAATAAATAAATAAAATTAAATAAAAATTAAAAAATAAATTAAAAAAACCTAATTTAACAAATTACAACGACCCCTGGGAAAATGCAGGGGGGTAGCGGGGTAGTGTTCGGTCCATGAACATAGAATATAGAACCATGAACATAGAACTCTTTAGATCTATGTTCATGGTTCGGATTCTACCATAAACGTTACCTCGTATCGTACTACAAGACATTTAAAAAGTTTATTAATTTAGTCCCCCTCTAAAATACTCCCCTCTTATAGCAGACCTATTCGCCCCACCCTACTATAACATAGCTGCCCCACGCTAGCTATTCCACCCACCTACTATAGTATGATCTTCTTTGGTATGATCTCGGCAGCAGTCGGTGTTACCACCACACCGCCGCCACAGATAAATTCATGTTTTCCCGCGATTATTTGACGAAATTCGGGGATTTTTTTTGCAATCCTTTAACCATTTTTTTTTTTTTTTTTTTTTTTTTTTGTGATCCATTGATGAAATTTTACACTTTTTCGGAGTCCTTGGAAGAAATTTGCGTTTTCTTCGCAAGTCTTTGACGGAATTCGCGTTTTTCTGCGATTTGTGAACAAAATAAGCGTTTTTTTTTTTTTTCAATCCTGCGATAAAATTTGTGTTTTTTTTTTTCGATCCTTTGACGAAATTCACGTTGTTTCCACAATCATTTGAAGAAATTGTCTACTGTTTTTCTGTGAACGATAGACATAATTGATTTTTCCGGCGACGATCGTTCAAAATTCGAGATATTTATGTTCGAATTTTTGGACTGAAGACAAAAATTTTCGAAACCGAATGCCTTAAATGTTTAGGAAAACTTGAACCGAATCACCCCTGATGAAATAAATACATAACTATTTTTTTTTTTTCTAACGAATCGTAATATAAATTAATTTTTAAATAAAATTTGAGAGAAAAATGATTTGTTTTTAATTTCGGGAAGAGGGGACCGTGTTCACCCGCCACCGAAGTAACAATATTTGAGTGATTAGACATTGAAACACAATGGACTGCAAAAAAAAAATAGAAATTGGTAAAATTTTCGAAAATTTTCAGAAAATCTAAAAATTTAGTAAAAATTTTCTAATTTAGAAAATTTTCGAATTTTCTCCTTCCGGATTTTGGATTTCGGGATAATGGGTCATAAACTGTAAAATGATTATTTCTTACCAAACGTAATTAAAATATAAGAAACACATAGTACAGAGTAATTTGCATTTAATTTTGCTTATATAAACAAACAATCAGTTATGTGGTAAGTCTAGCTGTTTAGAAACTCATTGATAACACTTTTTTTACAAAAACTTTCACACATGGATTATTTGTTAATATTTAATTTGAATGTTTTGTCCAATCGTTGAACTATTTTAGAAATGTAATACTAAGTAATATATATATATATATATATATATATATATATATATATATATGTGTGTGTGTGTGTGTGTGTGTGTGTGTGTGTATATCCTCATTATTTTTATTTGTAGAAATCATTTGTCATTTTTAAAATGTATTTTTCTACAATACAAACCTTTCAATAATAAATCTTCATGCTGTTTGTTTGTATGAAGTCTTATGAAAATGAAACGCGGATCGACAATCCGTCATTTTTGACGGGGTTATATACTAGTACTACAATAATAATAATAATAATAATAATAATAATAATAATAATAATAATAATAATAATTAAATAAAAAAATTCTAATTTAACAAATTATAAAAACATGGAACTAAAGAAGGACTTCTAACGAAACGTGTTAATATCGTGTCGCGACTTTGGAACGAAATGGCAGCTGTACAGCTACGCGCACGTTTCTGCGCAGCCGGCGAGAAGACACAGACATATACATATATATACATTCAATTAACACCCTTCAAATAAGTGACTTGCGTCATTTTCAATAAGCTGTAAAAGTAATTTTTTTTAAAAATCTAAACTGAAAATAAAATACTACTACACAGCCATACTACAAAAAAAAGTAATAATAATAATAATAATAATAATAATAATAATAATAATAAAATAAAAATTAAATTAAATTAAAAAAAAATTCCAATTTAATAAATTACAACAACATGGAACGAAAGGAGGACTTTCGTTAGAAGGTCTTCTAACGAAAAGTGTTAATATCGTGTCGCGACTTTGGAACGAAATGGCAGCTGTACATCTACGCGCACGGTTCTGCGCAGCCGGCGAGAAAACACAAACATATACATATATATACATTCAATTAACACCCTTCAAATAAGTGACTTGCGTCATTTGCGATAAGCTGTAAAGGGTAATAGATATTTTTTTCTTTTATCTAAACTGAAAATAAAATACTACTACACTACAATACTACTACAAAAATAAATAAATAAATAAAATTAAAATTAAAATTAAATTAAATTAAAAAAAAATTCTAATTTAACAAATTACAACAACCATTGGGAAAATGCAGAGGGATAACGGGGCAGTGTTCGGACCATGATCATAGAACTAAAGAAGGACTTCTAACGAAACGTGTTAATACCGAGTCGCGACTTTGGACCGAAATGGCAGCTGTACAGCTACGCGCACGGTTCTGCGCAGCCGGCGAGAAGAAACAGACATACACATATATATACATTCAATTAACACCCTTCAAATAAGTGACTTGCGTCATTTGCAATAGGCTGCGAAGGATGTTTAAGAAAAAAATCTAAACTGAAAATAAAATACCACTACATAGCCATACTACAAAATAAATAAAATAATTTAAAATAATTCTAATTTAACAAATTACAACAACCATTGGAGAAATGCAGAGGGATAGCGGGGCAGTGTTCGGACCATGAACATAGAACAAAAGAAGGCCTTCTAACGAAACGTGTTAATATCGTGTCGCGACTTTGGAACGAAATGGCAGCTGTACAGCTACGCGCACGTTTCTGCGCAGCCGGGGAGAAGACACAGACATATACATATATATACATTCAATTAACACCCTTCAAATAAGTGACTTGCGTCATTTGCAATAAGCTGTAAAAGTAATTTTTTTTAAAAATCTAAACTGAAAATAAAATACTACTACACAGCCATACTACAAAAAAAAGTAATAATAATAATAATAATAATAATAATAATAATAATAATAATAATAAAAATTAAATTAAATTAAAAAAAAATTCCAATTTAATAAATTACAACAACATGGAACGAAAGGAGGACTTTCGTTAGAAGGACTTCTAACGAAAAGTGTTAATATCGTGTCGCGACTTTGGAACGAAATGGCAGCTGTACATCTACGCGCACGGTTCTGCGCAGCCGGCGAGAAAACACAAACATATACATATATATATACATTCAATTAACACCCTTCAAATAAGTGACTTGCGTCATTTGCAATAGGCTGTAAAGGGTTTTTTTAAAAAAAATGTAAACTGAAAATAAAATACTGCTACATAGCCAAACTATAAAATAAATAAATAAATAAATAAAATTAAATAAAAATTAAAAAATAAATTAAAAAAACCTAATTTAACAAATTACAACGACCACTGGGAAAATGCAGGGGGGTAGCGGTGTAGTGTTCGGACCATGAACATAGAATATAGAACCATGAACATAGAACTCTTTAGATCTATGTTCATGGTTCGGATTCTACCATAAACGTTACCTCGTATCGTACTACAAGACATTTAAAAAGTTTATTAATTTAGTCCCACTCTAAAATACTCCCCTCTTATAGCAGACCTATTCGCCCCACCCTACTATAACATAGCTGCCCCACGCTAGCTATTCCACCCACCTACTATAGTATGATCTTCTTTGGTATGATCTCGGCAGCAGTCGGTGTTACCACCACAACGCAGCCACAGATAAATTCATGTTTTTCCGCGATTATTTGACGAAATTCGAGGATTTTTTTTGCAATCCTTTAACCAATTTTTTTTTTTTTTGTGATCCATTGATGAAATTTTACACTTTTTCGGAGTCCTTGGAAGAAATTTGCGTTTACTTCGCAAGTCTTTGACGGAATTCGCGTTTTTCTGCGATTTGTGAACAAAATAAGCGTTTTTTTTCAATCCTGCGATAAAATTTGTGTTTTATTTTATTATTATTAGCGTCATTTGCAATAAGCTGTAAAAGTAATTTTTTTTAAAAATCTAAATTGAAAATAAAATACTACTACACAGCCATACTACAAAAAAAAAGTAATAATAATAATAATAATAATAATAATAATAATAATAATAATAATAAAATAAAAATTAAATTAAATTAAAAAAAAAATCCAATTTAATAAATTACAACAACATGGAACGAAAGGAGGACTTTCGTTAGAAGGACTTCTAACGAAACGTGTTAATATCGTGTCGCGACTTTGGAACGAAATGGCAGCTGTACATCTACGCGCACGGTTCTGCGCAGCCGGCGAGAAAACACAAACATATACATATATATATACATTCAATTAACACCCTTCAAATAAGTGACTTGCGTCATTTGCAATAGGCTGTAAAGGTTTTTTTTTTTAAATGTAAACTGAAAATAAAACACTGCTACATAGCCATACTATAAAATAAATAAATAAATAAATAAAATTAAATAAAAATTAAAAAATAAATTAAAAAAACCTAATTTAACAAATTACAACGACCACTGGGAAAATGCAGGGGGGTAGCGGGGTAGTGTTCGGACCATGAACATAGAATGTAGAACCATGAACATAGAACTCTTTAGATCTATGTTCATGGTTCGGATTCTACCATAAACGTTACCTCGTATCGTACTACAAGACATTTAAAAAGTTTATTAATTTAGTCCCCCTCTAAAATACTCCACTCTTATAGCAGACCTATTCGCCCCACCCTACTATAACATAGCTGCCCCACGCTAGCTATTCCACCCACCTACTATAGTATGATCTTCTTTGGTATGATCTCGGCAGCAGTCGGTGTTACCACCACACCGCCGCCACAGCCTGCTGCTGACGCAGAAGTCCCATTCCGTATCAACTGACTTCTCATTTGTTATCCGAAGGCAGAATAAACCGAAATATCCAAATATGATGACAACTTTAGGTGTTAGCATTGAAATTTTTAAAGTTTGGTACAATTTCTGTTTGTAGACCATCCCCTAAGCAAAATTTAAGTATTGCTTTAGCTTTAACTCTTGTGTAGATTTAGGTCTGAGCTCTGAGCTAAAGATATTTTGAGGAAATTAAAGTTGAAGACCACGTTTTTTGCTTTATAAGACGATTTCTCATCCGACGTCAATTTTTGAATTCGGCTTTTTTACATATCTGATAATTTGCATCTATCCTTTTTGTAACTTTAACATTTTTGTAACGATTTTATGCATTTCTATTACCTATTCAAAGAAAAAATCTTCTAAAGTTACAGAATTTCTTTAAATTCTTCTAAAGTTACAGAATTACTTAAAAACGCTTAAAAAAAAAAAATAAAGTGACGACGTCAAGAGGTCCATTCTCGACCGAAAACAACAACCATTTTCCCAATGGTTAAAAAAAAAAAAGAAGAAGAAGAAGAAGGAGAAGAACGTACATGCATGGAATCAGAAAATATACTTCTTAAAACTCTTTACATACTAATATAGATCCAATACTCAAATGATTAAAGATAACGTATCATGGAAAATGTATTTGTCATAGAAGTTCATTAATGTTACACGTATAAAACATGCTTTACCTCAAAATTCGAAGGCTATCCATTAATTACTTTCATCCCGGTAAAAAATTACAGGAATATTGTTATGTAAAAGTTATGCGCTTCTCATAAGTCTTTTTGCTATATCTATTTTGGGGGAGCCATCTAGATTAGATTTAATTGATTTAACCTGTAGAACTGGTTATATTAGATTTCTAGGGAATAACCAATGGGAAAAACTCCAAATTCTAAAGAATTTTAACTCACATTCTAATCCCCCCCGTACAGGAAAAAGAAAAAATTCTGAATCTGAAAATCCAATTCCCCTCAAAAATAAATTCGGAAATCTAAATTCCGAAGCTAATCTTGATAACCATGATCTTATGGATCAGGAATCTGCTCAAGATGGTGCTGCAAGCACCGATGTTGAATGTTCAAAAAACGACAAGCACCCCTTCTCTTGAATTCAAAGATATGGATTGGCGCAAAGTTGCCCAAGAGATAAAAGCCCTTGATTCTGATAATCCTCCTCAAGTCAGCCTCTCCGGGGAACTTCTAAAAGTTCTACCCAAATCTGTCAGCCAATTTAGAGATGTCCAAAGATACCTAACTGACAAACATATGAATTTTAACACCCTTAACTCAAAAGAACTTCGACCAAAAAAAATCTGTATTAGGGGAATCCCCCCCAACACAGACCCCCAACTTATTATCGAAGACCTTGGTAACCATGGATTTAAGGCCACCCGAGCCGCCATGCTTAAGAGTCGCAAAACTGGCAGAGGTATGCCAATTTACATGGTCAACGTCCTCCCTTGCACTAACTTTGAGAAGATCTATAAAATTGAGGAACTTTGTGATATAAGTGTTCGTATTGAATACTTCAGAAACAACAATAACCCAAAACAATGTTACCGCTGCCAACGGTTCGGACACGCCTCCGAGACGTGCAGCCTAACACCAAAATGTCTTAAATGCTCAGAGGAGCACCTCACTGATAACTGCCCCAAGACAGGTAAAATAATTCCAAAATGCTCCAATTGTAACGGTGCCCATCCAGCCTCATACAGAGGTTGCCCAAAAAATCCAAACAACATTAAGAAAAAAAATACCCCAACACTCAACACCAAAACAAAACCGCAACACCAAAAACCAAATATAATTGCTGACATCGCAGACATTTTCAAACCCTACAATTACACCATTCATGATAAACCAAACGATATCAACAACAGTGAGACCACTACTGACGTGAATAACGATATCCAGGAAGCCCCAGTTGAGGACACTTCCAGTTACACCAAACAAAATAAAACACCACCTGTTATACAAAATAATTATACAAACACATTCAAAGATATGTTTGACACCTTCAAAGACATGAAGGAACTTCTCCAAATTACCAAACTCCTAAAACAAAAAAACATCGCCATCAAATCAAAAAATTGCAACAACCCATTCGACAAAATGTATATCATAATAGAAGAATTAGACGCCTTTTCTACGGAGCTCAACATTACCAATTATGAATAATTACAATAACAAAAATTTCTCTTCTCTTCTTATTTTCTCCTGGAATTGCCAATCATTGCAACCCAGGATTAATGAACTCCGCTCCTTTATTTCCATTAATCCACAAATCGATATACTCTTAATCCAAGAAACACTTAACCCTTCCTGCAGTATCACCATCCCAGGTTACAAACTCCATCATACACCACGTGCCAACTCTCACTGGGGTGGCACAGCCATCTACATCAAAAATTATATCCCACATCACACAACTCAAAATATTCCACTCCCAGGCATTGACTACACCAGTATTGTCGTCAACTTGCCCCATGCCAAAATCAACTTCACATCTTTTTACGCACGACACGGGCGACGATACCCCATAAATGACCTGACACACATCATTACACAACACCAACATGCATTTATCGCTGGTGACTTCAATGCACATAGCAGGCAGTGGAACTGTCATTCCACCACTACCAGAGGTAGATCTCTTCACAACTTGGTTAGCCATTTCAATCTCAGTCTCCACGCACCTACTACACCAACACACATTCCTGTTGCTCGCAACCAGCACCCCTCTATTATTGACTTCGCCATCACCAAAAATCTTACCTTCCCTATCAACACTTCTGTTATTAATGACCTAAGCTCTGACCACCTTCCTGTCTTCTTCAAAATTGATCTTATCAACCCTATCTCTCCTCCTCCTTCAGTAGCTATTGACTGGAATAAATTCCAAAATTACATCAACAACACCGACCTTACCTACCCCACAATCAACAACACTACTGACATTGATAACGCAGTTAATAAACTCAACAACATCATTTACAAAGCTCAAAAAGATGCCACTTACACCAAATTCAAAAATAATAACTCTTACATCTTACCCACTTACATACATAATATCTGTAAACAACGCAACACACTCCGTCGACTCTACCAAAATACCAGAGATCCCACCCTTAAAACAGCTGTCAACAGGCTCAACAATAAAATTAAAACCCTTATTCAGAAAGATAAGCAAAAAAACTGGTCTAAATTTCTCGAAAGTCTTACTTGCGAGGGTAACTCTCTTTGGCAAATCAAAAAGAAACTCAATAATAATTATACCCCTATTCCTCCCCTTACTGCCAATAATCAAACTGCGTATACTGACGAGGACAAGGCAGAATGCCTCGCTAGCTCATATGAAAGGCAATTCTCTCCGAATCCCTTCCTCGCAAGTCAAGCACACTTTAAAAATGTCAATGATACTGTTAATGACTTCCTCTCAACCCCTCCTATCCCTCTCCCCGAAATTCAACCCATCATGATCAACGATATTATTCAAAAACTTAATAATAAAAAATCTCCTGGGTACGATAAAATTTCCAACTATACTCTTAAACAACTTCCTATCAACTGTATTCTCTACATTACGAAGCTCACTAATTCTATCCTCAAACACTGCTATTTTCCTAAACCCTGGAAAACCTCTATCATTTCTCCTATTCCTAAACCATCCTGCAATCTTAATGACCCAACTAATTTCCGTCCCATCAGTCTTCTCTCCTGTCTAAGTAAAGTCATCGATCGCGTCATTAGATCACAGCTCAATGACTTCCTTCACAACAACAACATTCTTATGCCTGAACAATTCGGCTTCAGAGCCAAGCACTCCACCCAACACCAACTTCTTCGATTTGTGGAATTCTTAACTGAAAACTTCAATGAGAAGAAGCCTACTGCTGCCATATTTCTTGATGTCGCCAAGGCCTTTGACAAAGTCTGGCACGCGGGCCTCATTTACAAATTAATTCGGCTTAAGTTCCCGTCTGGACTTATCCATTTAATACACTCTTACCTTGGTGATCGTGACTTCTATGTCCGTGTAAACAACTCACTTTCTCTACTACACATAATACTCTGTGGTATTATTCAGGGTTCAGTCATTGGCCCTATTTTATTCATAATATACTTTAATGACATTCCACGCACACTCTTCACATCACTCGCACTCTATGCGGACGACACTGTTCTCTATGGCACTGCACATCACCCATACAATCTTTACAAAAATCTACAACACCACCTCAACATCTTCATGGAATGGTGTGATCAATGGCGCATTAAGATAAACGAATCTAAAACTACTGCTGTTTACTTCTCTAGAACCTTCTCCACTCCTAATAGACTAACCATCAATAACACTACCATTCCCTGGTCTGACGATGCCAAGTACCTGGGAGTTACCATTGACAAACGCATTACCTTTAAAAAGCATATTCTTAATATCCGCGGTAAAGTTGCCGGAATTTCCAAAACCCTCGCCCCCCTTCTTCGCAGTCACTCACTCTCCATACACAACAAACTCTTAATATATAATGCTTGCATTCTCTCTGTCATCACATATGCATGTCCAATCTGGGGCTTCACTTGCAAAACCAGTATGAACAGCCTCTCTAGTACCCATTACAAACAGCTCCGTTACATCAGGAACGGGTCTAGATACCTCAAAAACTCCACAATCCTCAAGGATCTGAAAACGACTTCACTCAAACATCGCATTAAACACCTTGCGAAAAAATTCTACAATGACATTAATCACATTCCAAATGAACTAATTTATGAGCTACCTGACTACGATGCTTGCAGTCCATCCAACCGGAAAAAACCAAGGTACTCCACTATTCTTGATGAATAGTCCTTCCGAGCTATAATTCTTACCTCAAAATTTTTCTCTTTAATTAAAAAATATATATATATATATATATATATATATTATTATATAATTTTTTACTGATTATTTTATATTGACTTTTCTCCTAAACTTCTCTTAACATCTTTACTTTACCTCGTCTGGCATATTTTTTTTTTTTTTTTGAACTATGAACTATTTTTACTTTTATACTTTAACTAGTAAATTTTCATTATTTTATAGATATACTTAACACTATCCTATTTTATGTAGTCAATTGGACTACGGCTAGACATTTCATATGGCTCTCTCAGGATTTGATATACACCTACTCAAAGCCAGGGTGTGCAGTTGCTTCGCAACTTGGAAGCCCATTGAACCTATCACAAGTTCAAGTTCAAGTTCATAAGTATCCCTAAAACCTCTTCTTAATAGTAAAACACTGGCTATCCATAACAAACTTCTCCTCCATAATTCCTGCACTTTACCAATTATCACCTACGCCTGTCCGGTCTGAGGCTATATCTGCAAATCCTCCATGAAAAACCTCAGCCAACTTCATAACAAAAATCTGCGTACTGTCAGAAATGTCTCTCGCTATCTCCGTAATAGCACTGTTCGTAGAGACCTCAAAACTACCACATTAAATAAAAGAATCAACCACCTTGCCAAAAAATTTTATGAAAAATTATATGACCTCCCTAATGATATAATCGCAGAATTGCCGGATTATGACGTATTCGAACCACATCACCGCAAGCGTCCAAAATATTCTTGCATTATTGACTATGAGCATTAGTGCTCACCATTCTGCAAATTTCTCTCTCTTACTTTTATTTAAATTTGTAATTTCCTATTTATACTTATTCCTATGCTATACAATATAATAATAAATATAAATATAAATAAAAAATTTTTGTTAAAAATAAATATATAGTATTTGTTCTTTTTAAGTGCTATTTTTGTTAAAGCTTAGCTTTGCCTGCCTTTTCCACCTGGCATTTATGTACCGTTTTTGAACATGTTCCGAACCCTATTTTACACTTTTTCAACTTTTTTCAGTAGTTAATTTTAACTACAGCTATACCATTTTACTTTTTTCCATTTATTAGACTCTTTCCGTAATCTCTATAGCTTTACTTTTTTATTCCCATTGTTTAATTTTTCTTCTATTTTTAATTGTTCTTTCTTATGTAGTTAATACTACATTTAACTTTTCCCAACGGCTCAATATTTACAAGACAGGTTACTCAAAAATAGACTGGGCCTAAAGTTGATCGCAACTCGGAAGCCCCTTAACCGACATCAACTGTTCGGCAACTGTTCATAAGTATCCAAAGACATTACTTTCGTTCTATTTCCATAAGCAGTCTTTGACTGTATACTAATAAAAAAAAGTTTTCGTCTTCGTTTGTGTGTCTATCACTGCATATCACTATCAAATATCTGTGTGTTGGCGATGGTTAGCAAAATCTACAGGTCGGAAAATAGGGATCTATTGAAGGCATGTCCTGATCCACCTCAGTCTCGGTCAGTAAACATTTTTTACATGTTTACTGACCGAGAAATAACACATGGCAGTAACAGAAGCGATTTTCAAAGGATTTTTTGCACATAAATGCTTGCAAATTTATTGGTAAAAATGCATAGAAAGAAAAGAAAATGAATTTTGTAGGGAGAATATCGAAACAATGTGTAGCTTCACCTTAAACTCCGTCCCTTTTCTCTTTTTTAGTATATATATATATATATTTAAATATTCTTCATATTTTCATTATTTTTGGCCAATTACCATTGAAGCACAAGCTATGGTAAAATTATGATTGCACTTGTTAATTTATTAACTATGTGGTATTCTGTCTACACATTATTATTAATTATCTCTTTGGAGATTTAATTAGATTGTTACAAGAACTTGATATGTTTTTTGAAATTCAAAGATATTATAATTATTTAACATTCTATAAAATTCTGTTGCATTGCCCAAATTGGTATGGAATGGTTTTTACATATTCTTTTCAATAATTATCTAGTTGAAATGAAATTATTGATTTTCATATGATACCATAATTTAGCCTATTTAGCTCATAAATCACTTTGATTAGCTTATATATATATATATATATATATATATATATATATATATAACCATAAATGAAACATTATCATAACACCAACTTAAACCATGAAATAATTAAGTATGAAATAATTAGTTGACAATGAAAGATTCCTCAACACACTTAATATGGAATCAAAAAACATTGAAAGAATAAGAAATTAAATAAAAATTGAATCAATGGAATTAAATGAATTAAATGAAATGAAATTTGTGGAATTTAGACAGAATTATCAAGTCCCAATTGCCTAAATACAACAAATAAAATGAGATGTTTCATCATCATATTAGCCAAACATTGCTAAAAAATATGATATTGGGACTACATCTCAAATACAATGATTCAAATCAGTGATAAAATAAAAAATAAAATACAATATAAAAAAGGAAAGAAACCATACTTATAAAAAAAAATCCATAAAGATGAATAGAGATATAAATAAGATACCGTGCAGTTCATGAACCATCATGAAAACTCCAACATGACTGGGGAATGAATTGCATAAAAAATCATATCATGCTGCCAATTTTAGAAATATAAATTGCTTAGAAATATAAATTGCTTTGCAGTGATGCCAGAAATAATGTTAAAATATAATGGATTATAAAATAAACAGGAACATTAGTGCTGCCATCTATTAGTAGAAAAAAAAGTGGATTCATTTATGGTTATATATTAGCATTCAAATTATTATGATGCACATGCGCATATAATTATGAATGTAAGTCATTTATGATGTCTTATTTATGATATCTTTTCATCTTGAATCTTAACTATTCATTTTGATATTTTTTCTTATACATTATGGTATTGCATATATATTTTTTAAATATATATATATATATATATATATATGTGTGTGTGTGTGTGTGTGTGTGTGTGTGTAAATATTTACCCGTGATACCTATCGCACAAATTGAAGCTAAATATATGATATTGGATAGAATATATGCTATTTTTAGGGTTTCGTTCATCTCACGAAATCCTATTACTCCCGCTCCTTTGTCTGTCCGTCACAGAGCCGTTCTCAGGACCTATATAACTTACAGAGTTGAAACTTTGTGTAGTGTATATATAACTCAATACCTGCTATGAAGCTCAAAATATTAAAATTTGAAAAAATCGTATTATTTTAATAAATAGAGATAAAAAACCAAAGTTCTAACAGCCTTTTCCTATTAAATTTATACATTTTTCGTTATAGCAGTTGCCAACAATTAAAAATCCACAATAAAATTCTTTCTACAATAATTAATTTTCTATTGAAAGATTTCCACGTGAAAAATGAAAATGAAATAAAAAGTTTCACCAATTAAAAAAAAAGATTAATATGAAATAAAAATGATTGACGCATATTGGTAATAAAACGGGAATTTTCAAAGATTTCTCAATAATACAAGGAGTATGAGTATGCGTATGTACAGAAAGCAGATTAATATCACGTCATTAGAGAATTAAAAAGAAAATTAATCTGACGTCATATCGGAAGTTTAACGGATTTTTCAAATGTTTGAGAATAATACAAAGCAAGTATCAATATGGCTAATAGAGAATAGTAAATATATGAGTTTGAGGAACATATTGAATCATGATAAAAACCCGATTATGGAAATATTCGCATATTTTAACATTTTAAAGGTGTACAACATGATTAATTTTGAAATTATTATTTTTATAAATATCGCATTTAGTCCACAAGACAGATATTATTATGACAGAGTATAATAGTGAGCTTCGCCCAATATCGGGCCGGTTCAGATAGTCGTAAAAACGAGAAAAATAGACCGGTAAATTTTAACTTTATAAAAAAACATATTTATTTTTATTTATTTATTTTTATTAATTTTTTTTTTTTTTTTTTTTTTTTTTTTTTTTTTTTAGAAAATGAAATTTATTTGGATTTATTAAAGAAAGGATAAAGTGTTTTGTAAGGAATATTAAACGAAACCCTTTGTGCGATGTTCGATCACACTTAGCCACTTGTTTTAATATGTACTCCACCTTTCACTTTTTAATAATAGAATGAATATTCTCAGTATTTCTTTTTACTAAGATTGTGGAAAAGTATTGCCACCAGCGTTGCCAGATGAATTTAGTTTTTTCCCTAGACTACTAAAGAAAAATTCTCTATATTCTCAAGTCACGTGACTTGAGAAGAATGCTGTATTTTGACTGGCTGGCACTGCTTTATATGACATGTAAAAAGAAATAGCAGATATCAGTAACAAAAGCGATATGCAAAGGATTTTCTGCATAGAAATGTTTACAAATTTATTTGAAAAACTACACAAAAAGAAAAGAAAATGCATGGTTTAGGGAAAAAATACAAACAACGCGTAGCTCCGCCCTAAACCCCTTGCTTTTCCCCTATTTTATTATTATATATACAAAATATAAGTATTTGTAAATATTTACGTGTTGCACTCATTGCACAAATCGAAGCTAACTATATATGATATGGGAAACCATAAGGAATACTTGACGCATACAAATATGAGTAAAGAAAAAGAAAAAAAATAAGTCATTATTTTTTCAGCATCAGGTATGGATATGTTTTAACTTTTTTAAAAATACCATCGTTATTTGCACAATTTAGCTATGCAAAAAATTGTAAAAAAAAAAAAAAAAAAAAAAAAATAAGTATTTAGTTTTTTTAAAACATATTTTAATTTCATGAAGTTCGGTGCAACGATTTTTAAGAAAAAATACTTTTTGAAAAACTGAAAAATTATATATTTTATCTCAACTAACATTAATGCAAATTACGTCTCTATTATTATTATGTTGTCTTTTTTAATTAGAATATTATACCACGTCTGAAAGTGAATCATATTGCCAGATGTCATTTAATTTAGCGTGAGACGTTTATGTTGATGTTATTATTAGAATAAAAATTTAATTCTTGAATAATTCAAAGTCTATTTTTGTAATTTTTGAACGCCCCAAAATTTTACACTGTGATCTCAACTGAAGCCTTCAAAATATCCGCAGAACCCGCAATCGAAATAAACTGAAAGGTAACGCAAGGATTTAGGCACAGACAATATAACCTAAGGGGGATACTTTTACTTTCGAAACCGGTTCTGAAAGTGAAAGTATCCTAATAAAATAAAAGCCTGTAAACAAAATCAAAAAAGTAAAAGACGTCATGCGTAGAGAACTGAGCTATCCAATGAAAAAAAAAAAATCATTTAAAAATATTGAAATACAAACGAGATATTTAAAAAAAAATCTCCCATAGAATTAACATTAGCGAACGGGTTTTTTTTGCGTGAGTGAAGCAGCTTCTTAAGTTCTCAAACGTCTAAATGTCCCTCATCCGAGAGCAGTGCAGTTTAAAACAACATATTTATGTCTAATGCCAATTTGAACCTTGTTACAAGATAAATACGACAACTTAACGTACCGGTACCGAATAAAGTGCATGCGAATTTATACAAGATGGAGACATATGCGGGACAGTCAAAAAGTTCCCGGATTTTCGTTGTAACTCTTTATTACCACAATATAGTTACACATTTACTTAATCTCTCTCGCAGTAGGATCCTTCAGTACACACACACTTGCTCAACCGCACCCGTTATTGCTGGAAACAAAGGTGAAAATCCTGTTTTAGTATCTTCAAGGGCTGTAGCTAGAAGTAAACAACAGGGGGTGCTCAAGAAAATGTAGGGGGGGGGGGGCTCATACTATTTCTCTGTCTCTGACACATGCACGCACAAATACAGATATATATATGATCACGGTATTATATAGAAAGGTAAATTACTGCATATTCATATTGTAGGCACTATGTTGCTTATTAAACTGTTTATAATAACTTTATTCGATGCTAAGAAAAGTAAAGGCTGCAGACAGGGATGTAATGGACAAGGCCGTAACCAGAAAAATATTTCGGAGGGGGATTTTTAGGATCAAAATTTTATTCTTATTATCGTATTTTATATTTGTTTTCCAATACTTTAATAAAGGTAAAATTATTTAAAAGTCATCTATTGTGAATTTGAGTAACCAATACTTATCACAAAAGAAAATTGAATATTTGAGTCTTCTTCATTGCAAAGAAATTTAAAATTTCATTTGTGTTGATGGTGATTCTACTTCGCCAATGTATCAACAATAGTGTCAACCAAATCTGAAGATTTCAGAAGATTTTTACATTATTTTCAAATGTCTTTTATCCGAAATGTATTCCCAGCAGCATATATCAAAACAGTTACGTTTGCTAATTTGTGGATAGTTAGAATTAGACGCTCATTATATTCTTCAAGCGTTTCTGTTAAACTAGTTGGAGAATCTATTTGAATATTCCATCAATTTGTTTGATAGCATGGAAATCGCGCTTTTATACAATTCCATTAAAAAAAAAAAGAAAGAATTTTAAAACTTTCTTTTGTTTATTACCTATTTTCTATTTTCTTAAACTGCATTCATTTTTTCAATGTCAGATTTTTGACTTTCTTGATTGATACTTAATGACTTATTGATAGTCATCCTGAAAAAATTTTGGAGGGAGATCAAACCCTGATGATCCCCCCATTGGCTACGGCCTTGGTAATGGAGGATATACGATAGATACGCCATATACCTTCTGGATTATTTTAAGGAATACTGTATACCCTCTTCTCAAAAAGACTATAGCATATACTCTTTAGGGTATACCCTCTGCGTACAGCGTATGCCCTCTGATTTTTTTTTACGACTACATCACTGGCTTCAGAATGGAAAAATTCAGTGTATAATTATACTAGTGAAGTAATAAGTGATGATTTCAATAAGGAAATAAAAAGCTGACAGTTCACCTGTTTGAAAAGAGTTGCAACCTTTAATTTTTTTCTAAATATTCTCTGCCCTTAAGGATCCTAAAGTTATGTTTTTATATGATAAAAAACATTAGAAAAATCAAGGATGCATTTTGCATTTTAAAATTATTTTTGTGTCTAGTCAAATGCTAAAACCACTTGTACTTAAATTGGCTATTAGATTTTTTCATTAGTATAATTTATAAATCAAGGATCTTATATATATATATATATATATATATATATATATATATATATATATTATTATTATTATTATTATTATTTTTTTTTAAAACAAGGATGACTCAAAAACGAAACATAATGTTTTTCACAAGCATCATATTTACTATCAAACTCATTAGAATAAATTTGCTTTATGCTAATAATGGAAAACGCTGCAAAATTAAAAATTTCAGTATATAACTAATGCAAAAGTGCTTGTTTGCATCAGCATAAGGTTGCTAATTCTAAGTAATGTGCAGGTAGGATGCATGCATATTGAAGCACTTATTTGTAGTTTTTAAACAAATACTACAATTTAGTATTTATGCGAAACTGTAAAAAGCCCCCAAAACTAAGTTCAATTTTTGAACAGAGTTTCATTTGGAGTTTTGAAACAGAATTTCATTTGGTGGCCTTGGCAACTTTCACAGGGGGCTCAAAAATTTTCAGGGGGTTCTGACCCCCTCCCCCCCTGGCAGCCCTCTAGCTACGGCGCTGATATCTTCCCAAGTTCAGCCATCGCCTTGCTTTTGATGTCTTCTAAGGTGTCAAAACGGTTATCTTTGAGACCCATTTTTATCTTGAGGAAGAGTCAGAAATCCGATGGGGCTAAATCCGGTGAGTAGGGAGGCTGGTGGAGGAGTGGAAGGTTTTTTTCTGCGAGTCATGTCTGCTCAATAATCGATATGGGGGTGTGAGCATTGTCGTGATGCAGTGACCATCCTCCTTGCCATTTGGTGGCATGTTTTTTCGGATTACCTCCCTCAGTCTTTTCAAATCTTGCACGTACAAAGGGCCGTTGACAGTTTGTCCAGCTGGTACAAATTCATTGTGCACCACACCTTCGTTTCGAAAAACACAATGAGCATAACTTTTGTTTTGGATTTGACATGACGTGATTTCTTTGGTCGAGGAGAGAACGTTGTGTGTAAACAAATAAATTATTTATATTGTGGTATTAAATAGTTACAACGAAATTCCGTGAAAGTATATAAAAATGCTAGTTGTAAATTGAACGGGTAAGTGGAAAAGGTTAACGTTCCAGCTGATGTAAATGTTGAGGAAACACATAAAACATTTATGTAAAAAAATTATCGAATTTAGAGAAATGTTCACCATTATTCGATTGTAGGTATAGTTGATGAGGGGTTCATCTTATAAATTTCAAAGAAAAATATTCATTAATGTATTAGTTATTATTAATTTAAAATGGTGGAATGTTATCCTTTTTCCACTCAAATTCCCAAAAGTAAAATAGCAAATAAAACATTTTTATGGCACTACGTCTTTATTAAACAATTCAAAATTGAAGATAATGTTTACAATAAATGTAGAAAATAACAATTGTAAGTAATAATAATAATAATAATAATAATTATTATTATTATTCATACATTAAAAAGTGGATATTTTTACAGTTATCCACTCATCACTATCTCTAGTATTGGTCATGTGATACTGAAGTATTCGGTTATAAAATGGTATTTCTTCTCCAGGTATACAGGGTTTCCCAAGAACATTGACATCGGCTTTTATTCCTTAAATGTTGATCATAGACATATATTATAAATTAAAAAGTTGCGTAAAAAAAGTACAGAATTTTATGAAATCGATTAAAATTTTCAGGGGATTAAATTTGAAGAAATACAAAATTTAAATTTGTATACGGCCACCGTACGAAATATTTCCCAGTGAGTAAAATGTTCCCCATACACTAATAAGGTCGTGCATAAAATTTCAGCATTTTATCATAAAAAGTCGCAAAGGTATGTTTAAACAAAGTATAGGAGAAGTGTTAATCATACACCTATAAATTAAAATCTAAAGTTATTATTTCTACACAGTTTAGATACTTTTGTACCATTTAATAGGACAGTTATTATTTATTTATGCAATCATTGTTTAATTTTGTAATTTGCATACGACACTTGCAACACAATCATCTGTCCTCTTGCGATCCAGGCATTGAAAAGTGGTTTAAGTCAGCATTTATGTATTTTCATACCTCTGCAACTTTTTATAATAGAACGCTGAAATTTTGTACATGACCTGTGTATGTGGCACATTTTACTCATTGGGTAATTTTTTGTACGAGGTACGTATAAAAATTTAAATTTTGTATTTTTTCAAATTTAATCCCCTTAATATTTTTAATCGATTTCATAAAATTCTGTACTTTTTTTTTGCGTAACTTTGTAATTTATAATATATGTCTATGATCAATATTTAAGGAATAAAACCCGAGGCCAATGTTTTCGGAACACAGTATTATAGTGCATAATTTTAAAGATGTTCTGCATTTTATTTTCTACTTTCATTCGAACTTTTCCACTATTACGCTGATTATTTCCCATACACGTTGAAAGCTGTGGGAAGCTACACATGATCTTGTTTCTTCAGTAATCTGAAAGTTCCCCAGTTCGGACCATCAATAAATTCCATAGACTTCACGCAACCCTTCATCTGATCGGTGTGGATGACTTGCTAATGCTGAATGTCCTATTTTTCTTCATTATGTATTTGCAACTTCTGTTGAAACACCATGACCACCAGTTGTTGAAATGAGTATCTGGTTGTTTTGAAGTCTCTTTACTTAATAAGGGGCATTACGCTTCCTAGCAGCTCGAATGATGTTGTAGAGTAGCACCGCTTTGAGTGGAAGAAGGGTAACAATCCGGGAATGTTATCCTTCTTCCACTCAACGAAAATTTAAGGCTGTTCTCAAATCCAAATGGGCTACTTTATCACATATTTTTAAACTAATTTTTGTTCGAAAACGCACGAAACTGGCTGATGTTCTTATTCAGAAACTTTGTAATCGAAACACGTTTTCAATTTTTTGGTAAAGACAGAAGATCATTCAGGAAATATTGCCAAAGTTGACGTTTTGAACCTAATTCCCGCCACGGCACCGCGAGCAAAGCGAGAAACGCATTGTCACGTGATACGAATCGCTTATAACTCGATAAGTAATTTATTTATAAAAAAAAAATGGAAAACTAAATTTGATTCCAAATCGCTTCAACAGTCAGGCCTTCCAATTTTATGCCCTTGTGTTTAAAAATGAGTCAGAAATTGTGTCAGACTGTTTCGCGTTGTTGAGCAAGTCATTTGAGTGCAAATTTACCTTAAAGTGCAAATAAACTGATGATGGAGAGGCATGAATGTAACAAATTTTCGACTCGTTAGATAGCTTACAGTAAAACCTTCAAAATGGCTATCTCAGCTCATTTTCCATATTTTTGGAATTTTATTCTTTTTTCACTTACCCGTTCTGATAATCTTACAACTTTATTAGAGCGCTATAGCGCAATAGCGCTTAAGGTAATCCTCTGATGCCATGATTCATAACTCTTCATCATATATTCTAATACGAGCAAATCTTGTGTGTGTGTACACACACACACACATGTATATATATACAGGGTGATTATAAAAAAACTATCCCGACATTTGGGCTCCTAACTATCATACCATTCACAGAAACTGAATAAAATTTTGGCAAAAGGTATTTTGAGGTATGCGCTCAAGAATGATATGGAAAACAACAGTGTTCCTCAAACAGTTACAGTTACAGTGAGAAAATTTCGAAAAAATCAAATGGCAACACCCAGTTTTTTTGTGTTGGAATGTGATCTCCATTGTGAAAAACCCTAAATAGTGTTGGTACGGCAACTGTAGCATGAAAATCACCGGAACTTGATAAGGGAAAAGTAAAAAGGACTTTGCCGTGCACCAGAGCATTAATTTTCGTTTCATTTACGTCACACGTCACACCGTTTCTTTGGCTTATATCGCAGCCTGATTAGTTCTCCACAAAACGAGAAGAAGAAACCAAGAAACGCAAATTTCGGGTTCTACGTAAGACACAGTCGTGACTGACGTCGTCACGCTAGGTGAAAGAAAAAGCACTGCGAAATGTAAGCCGCGTATGTTCCTCTCTGCCATTCCGAACAAGATGCCGCTTTCATTGAAAGAACGTGGGGAAATCGTAAAGATTTATTACCTGAATGGACAAAATCCGCAGAGACATTGCGTGTTTACCGCAGAAACCATGGATTACGGCGAGGCCCGTGCACTGTCAAAGCTGTACGGGACTTGATTCATAAATTTGAAGAAACTGGTTGCACATGCGATCGACATCGGTCTGGACGACCTTCCGTTCCCGTGGAAGCTGTTGCAGAAGTCCATCAGACGATAAGCACAGTTCGTCCCGCAACTGCACGCGGTGTTTCACGTGTTCTGGATCTGCCGAATTCAACTGTACGCAAGATTCTGCGCTCTGTTCTAAACATGTTTCCGTATCGATTTCAGCGTGTCCAGATGTTGGAAGCGGGAGACTATCAATTACGGCTGGATTTGGCAAATCAATTCCTTATCCGGTACGATGAAGATAGCAGCTGGCCTTTACGCATTCTGTGGACAGATGAGGCGCATTTCTCGTTAACTGGTAACGTGAATTCGAAAAAATGTGTGCACTGGGCAGAGAATAATCCACATGATGTGCATGCACGTCCATTACACGAGGAAAAAGTGACTGTGTGGTATAACGAGTACGTTCATCCTCGGCCCTTACATTTTTGAAGAGGTTACTGCCGGTGATCTGCAAACGTGTACAGTAACGAGTGCTCGCTATCTGGACATTGTAACTCATTTCGCGATTCCCGCATTGCAACGGCAAAATGCTCTATCTGAAGTTGTGTGGATGCAAGATGGCGCTCCTCCACATGTCGGGTCTTCAGTCAAACGTGTCTTAACTGTCAACAGTTTGGTGACAGAGTTATCTCCCGTCATTTCCCGTTTCCGTGGCCACCAAGGTCTCCTGATCTGACACCAATGGATTTCTGGCTGTGGGGATATCTGAAATCTAAAGTGTATCAGTTTCGTCCTCAAACTGCATCTGATTTGAAAGATACCATCAGAACTGCGATTCAAGAGATTCCTATTGCCATGATACGTGCTGTAGTGCTATCCACCATCAGCCGCATGCAAAGTGTCATCGTGTGTGAAGGAGGTCATGTGGAAAATTTGTGAAACACAATAAAATGCTTTATTTTATGCTGCTTCTTTGTCCTTATTGGTTGTCTTCACTTTTAGCCTATCTACCGCCGGTGATTTTCATGCTACAGTTGCCGTTCCAACGCTATATAGGGTTTTTCACAATGGAGATCACATTCCAATACAAAAAACTGGGTGTTGCCATTTGATTTTTTCGAAATTTTCTCACTGTAACCGTAACTGTTTGAGTGACACTGTTGTTTTCCATATCATTCTTGATCGCATACCTCAAAATACCTTTTGCCAAAATTTTATTCAGTTTCTGTGAATGGTATGATAGTTAGGAGCCCAAATGTCGGGAAAGTTTTTTTATAATCACCCTGTATATATATAACGATTTTGACGAAATTTTGTATCCTACCGTTTTGGGACACCAGAAAACCATCGGGCTAGGTCACATGCTCGAGAAAATTCGATTAGTGGGTCATTTTGGGTCACCATGGGTCAGGGTCAAGCTAATTGTATCTAGAAAACGGTTCAAATGATTTTGACTAAATTTTGTATCCTACCATTTTCGGGAGCAAGAAGACAATTGGACTTGGTCACATGTCCGAGAAATTTGATTAGTGGGTAATTTTGATTATGGATCATTATGGGTCAAGCTATTTTTATAAAATAAAAAGCATTACATTAATAATAGAGAGAGAAAAATATATCGAGTTGAACTCAAAGCTAATTTTGAGCAAGCATAGCTCGGTCTTCGCTGCTCGTGAAATTCCATGAAGCAATTTTGGCACACTTACATGATCAAACCGCATATAACACCATTTATTTTCTTAGATGTCTCATAAAGGAAACTGGTGATTTTCGTTTCTAAAACTTTAAGTTCCAGTTATGGCCTTTTAAGGCCATTTTAAAGACAGTTACAATATTTTTCACTCATCATCCCTGTTTCAATATCGTTTCTAACTTATGATCATGAGCACTTGCAGAACAAAATCCAGAGAGGGGAAAGATTTTCAAACAAAAATACCTGAGGTCCGAAACTTAGGTCGCGTTTCTTAAATATACAAAGATCTGTTTAGGAAAATTTTGGGTCCTTAAAAGGAACCTTCACAGAAATTAAAGGTAACCGTTTTGACACGGTAGAAGATGTGGTGATTTGCTGCCGCAGACGGGAGTTGAACCAAGGATCTCATGATCAGGAAACTAGAACGTTAGCGTCAAGCAAAAGGCCAAGCCAGTTAGTTACTTTCAGCTAGTACTAGTCGCTTTATACTGATCAAGTGAGATGAGATCGCTACACACTCCACATCCAGTGAGGAAGACGTCATGTTGACGAGCGATGTACTTGAGTGAGTGATGCTGTCGTACTGCCGTGTGCAGGTGCGATGCGCGGCGTGAGCGACAGTCTTTGTGCTGTGAGTGTGACCATTTCACAGGCTTTGCGTGCTGGGAATGATTTTTGAGTGATGCTGCCATTTGTTGGTTGTGAGAAGAGATGATTGTTGTTTTGAAGGTTGCGTGTTTTTGCCGGGTCACCAATGTGGTGATTTGCTGCCGCCGGCGGGAGTTGAACCAAGGATCTCATGATCAGGAAGCGAGAACGCTAGCGTCAAGCAAAAGGCCAAGCCAGATAGTTACTTTCAGCTAGTACTAGTCGCTTTATACTGATCAAGTGAGATGAGATCGCTACACACTCCACATCCAGTGAGGAAGACGTCATGTTGACGAGCGATGTACTTGAGTGAGTGATGCTGACGTACTGCCGTGTGCAGGTGCGATGCGCGGCGTGAGCGACAGTCTTTGTGCTGTGAGTGTGACCATTTCACAAGCTTTGCGTGCTGGGAATGACTTTTGAGTGGTGCTGCCATTTGTTGGTTGTGAGAAGAGATGATTGCTGTTTTGAAGGTTGCGTGTTTTTACCGGGTCACCAATGTGGTGATTTGCTGCCGCCGGCGGGAGTTGAACCAAGGATCACATGATCAGGAAGCGAGAACGCTAGCGTCAAGCAAAAGGCCAAGCCAGTTACTTTCAGCCAGTGACTCGCTTTATACTGATCAAGTGAGATGAGATCGCTACAAAGACATCAAAACCAACGCGACGGCTGAACTTGTGAAGATAGCAAAACAGGATTTTCATCGTTGTTTTCAGCAATAGCAGGTGCGATTGAGCAAGTGTGTGTGTTTTGATGGAGGCGATTAAGTAAATGTGTACCTATATCGAGGTAATAAAGAGTTATCTTGTAACAAGGTTTAAATTGGCATTAGATATAAATATGTTGTTTTAAACTGCACTGCTCTCTGATGAGGTACATTTAGACGGGGGTTTCTTTGAGACCTTAAGAAGCTACTTTACTTACACGAAAACACTCGTTCGCTAATGTTAATCCTATGGCAGATTTTTTTTTTAAGTATCTCGTTTGTATTTCAATATTTTAAAATGATTTTTTTTTCATTGGATAGCTGAGATCGATTTCTACGCAGGACGTCTTTTACTTTTTCGATTTTGTTTACAGGCTTTTATTTTATTAGAATACTTTCACTTTCAGAACCGGTTTCGAAAGTGAAAGTATCCCCATTAGGTTATATCGTCTGTGCCTAAATCCTTGCGTTACCTTTCAGTTTATTTCGATTGCGGGTTCTGCGGATATTTTGAAGACTTCAGTTGAGATCACGGTGTAAAATTTCTGGGCGTTCAAAAATTGCAAAAATAGATTTTAAATTATTCAAGAATATTGTAATAATAACATCAACATAAACGTCTCAGGCTAAATTAAATTACATCTGGCAATATGATAGTTAATACATATAATGACATATAACACTTTCAGACGTGGTATAATATTCTAATTAAAAAAGATAAAATAATAATAATAGAGACGTAAATTGTATTAAGGTCAATTGAGACAAAATATATAATTTTTGAGTTTTTCAAAAAGTCTTTCTTCTGTAAAATCGTTGCACCGAACTTCATGAAATTAAAATATGTTTTAGAAGTACTAAATAATTAAAATCTGGTAGTTTTTTTTTACAATTTCTTGCATAGACAAATTGTGCAAATAACGATGGTATTTTAAAAAATGTTAAAACGTATCCATACCTGATACTGAAAAAATAATGACTTATTTTTTTTCGTTACTCATATTTGTATGCGTCAAGTATTACTTATGGTTTACCATATCATACATATTTAGCTCCGATTTGTGCGATGAGTATCCCACGTAAATATTTACAAATATTTATATTTTGTCTAGATAATATAATAAAATAGGGGAAAAGCAAGGGTTTTAGGGTGGAGCTACACATTGTTTGGATTTTTTTCCTAAACCATGCATTTTCTTTTCTTTTTGTGTAGTTTTTCAAATAAATTCGTAAGCATTTATATGCAGAAAATCCTTTGCATATCGCTTTTGTTACTGATATCTGCAATTTCTTTTTACATGTCATATAAAGCAGTGCCAGCCAGTCAAAATAGAGCATTCTTCCCAAGTCACGTGACTTAAGAATATGGAGAATTTCCCTTTAGTAGTCTAGGGAAAAAACTAAATTCATCTGACAATGCTGGTGGCAATACCTTTCCATAATCTTAGTAAAAAGAAATACTGAGAATTTTCATTCCATTATTAAAAAGTGAAAGGTGGAGTACAGATTAAAAAAAACATATATTCTATCCAATATCATATATATTTAGCTTCAATGTGTGCTATGGGTATTACGGGTAAATATTTACACACACACACACATATGTAAATAATTAGAGACTGAGGTGCCTCAGGACATGCCTTGGCCTACCTAGATAGATCCATATTTTCCAACCTGTGCTTATTTATTTTTATATGTTTACTGACCGAGAGGATCTTTGCGGAGACTGACTGAGGTGCATCAGGACATGCCTTGGCCTACCTAGATAGATCCATATTTTCCAACCTGTGCTTATTTAGTTTTACATGTTTACTGACCGAGAGGATCTTTGCGGAGAATGACTGAGGTGCATCAGGACATGCCTTGGCCTACCTAGGTAGATCCATATTTTCCAACCTGTGCTTATTTATTTTTACATGTTTACTGACCGAGAGGATCTTTGCGGAGACTGACTGAGGTGCATCAGGACATGTCTTGGCCTATCCAAAGAATATACATACAAAGAATATACATACATACAGAGTAAATATTCTTTGGCCTATCTAGATCCATATTTTCCGACCTGTAGATTTTGCTAGTGATGCAGTGATACATACACACAGACACACAAACGAAAACTTCCCTTTAATAGTACACAGTCTAATAAAAGAAACTAGATACTTATATTATTTCTTATAGTATTTCATCTTCTTTGGTCTAATCAAAGACTGTTCACGATAGTAGAATTATTAATCAAAGCGCATCATTTTTACATAACAATATTCCTGTAAACTTTTACCGGCCTTAAAGTAATTAAAGGATAGCCTTTGAATTTTGAGGTAAAGCATGTTTTATATGTGTAAAATTAATGAACTTCTTATGACAAATATATTTTTCATGATGCGTTATTTTTAATCCTTTAAGTATTGGATTTGTATTAGTATGTAAAGAGTTTTAAGAAGTATATTTTCTTATATAATATTTCTATATAGAATGTTTTCACTCATCATCATATATCAATATGATGTATATATCGTTATATGATGTATAATCAATATATCGTTTCAATATCGTTTCTAATTTATGATCATGAACACTTGCAGAACAAAATCCAGAGAGGGGCAAGATTTTCAAACAAAAATACCCGAGGTCCGAAACTTAGGTCGCGTTTCTTAAATGTACAAAGATCTGTTTAGGAAAATTTTGGGTCCTTAAAAGGAACTTTCACAAAAATTTTCCATCCAAAACAGGACCCTTTACAAAATCTTTCATCCCAAAACAGAGTCCTTCAGAAAATTCTTTGTTTTAAAAAATAGAACTTTCACAAAACTTTTCTACTTCCAAGCTGAACCTTTCACGAATTGAATCCTTTTAAAATAAAATATGACATGTGACTAAACAATTGAACACACCAAAGAACATATTATACTTAGTTTTTTTTTTTTGCGTAAAGGATAGATACACAGGAAACTGAATATAACGATAATTTCAATTTCACAAAAATATGACTAGAATTTTCACAAATACTAATAAAAAATTTTTCACAAAAACAGGACCCTGTGACGAAAAACTGGACAGATCCCAGAAGTATGAATAAATTTGAAAAAAGCTAAACTAAAATAAGTTCGCCCCGCCCCACCCCGATCAAAACAATTTTTAAACATATCATTGTAAAAAGCTATACAGAATTGCAACAAATAAGTAATAATTAAAAATACTAACGTAAGCTTCGACCAATTTTTTTTCAAAATAGAGAATTAAACAGTTTCTTCTTTATTCTCCGTTTAACATAATTTTGTTACACATGGACGTAAAAGGGAAACCGAACTAAATATTGTCTGTCATGAGGAGAGGTCAGAGAGTACCCCCCCCCCCCCCCCCCTTCTTCCTACGAAAAATGCTTAAATATTTTATATAATATTTAATTAAATTTTAAGTCATTCGAGAAGAATAAATTTTACTGTATTTATTACTCAAAATCATTCGAGAAAAGACAAGTTGAAAATTGCACGTCAAACGTGTCAAATGAGATGCGTTCGTACTATAACTAGTTTTACAAATATTCAGATCTTGGCGCAATAGATACATAATCGTTATTATTTCAGTGAAATGAATTATATCGTCTGTTATTATATGATTAATTTCCTTAATAAAATAAGTACATTTTAAGTTGGCAACATTTTATTTTTGATGACATTTACTGCAAATTTCAATTGGAAACTTAAGTCTAGCTTTGAAAATTTCAGAACTTGAAGCCCATATTTAAATTATTTTTCCATTTAATATCTATTTCTCCGGAAACATCTATCCAAAAAACTGTCGGTAGATTATAGGATTGCTATAATTAAACAATTTTAATATACAAATTCGGTTTTTAAATTCAGTAATACGGAAATAATAGGACTCCATCTTAAACAGGACGTAAGCACCATGGCAACCTAGAATCATTACCTGTCATGGGATATCATTGAATTAATTATGGTAGGATTTAATAGAATGAAGAAAACTTTTATCAATATATTATTTTAAGTTTTGATTCGATTTTCATAAAATTTGAAATGACTCGACAAAATTCTGCAACGATTATATATATTAAATTTCAAACCATTCGGTTGGGTAGTTTTGCGCTGTCATATCCAGACAGGCGGACAGATCAGACGACGACTATAGGTGCTACGTATTTATATAATTACGAATGCACCTAAAAATGTAATTAATTAAATTTCAAAATCCGGACAAAGGTATTTCTTTTTTCTTTTTTTCTTTTTTTAAATTTGAATATGGAATTTTGTAATCGATTTATCACCAGGTTAGAATTATAACAAGTGGGTAAGTGTGATCGAAGATCGATCAAAGGGTTTCGTTTAATATTCCTTTCAAAACGCTTTATCCTTTCTTTAATAAATCCAAATAAATTTCATTTAGCAACAAAAAAAAAAAAAAAAACCTCATGTTTTTTTTTTTTGTTGTTTTTTATAAAGTAAGAATTTACTGGATGTATTTTTTCGTTTTTTTCGAGTATCCAAACCAGCCCGATAGCGGGCGAAGTCGGCTAATATAATCAAGCCGGCCAATATAATATCTGTCACGCGGACTAAATGCGATATTAAAAAAAAAAAAAAAAAAAAAAAAAAAAAATTAAAAATTAAAAATACCATTAAATATCACCTTCAAAATGTTAAAATATGCAAATATTTCCATAATCGGATTTTTATCATGATTCAATATGTTTCTCAAACTCATTTATTTACTATTCTCTATTACTCATATTGCTACTCGCTTTGTATTATTGTCAAACATCTGAAAAATTCGTTAAACTTCCAATAGGACGTCAGATTTTCTTTTTAATTCTCTAATGACGTGATATTAATCTGCTTTGTGTACATACACATACTCATACTCCTTGTCTTATTGAGAAATCTTTGAAAATTTCCGCTTTATTACCACTATGGCGTCAATCATTTTTATTTCATATTAATCTTTTTTTCAATGGGTGAAACTTTTTATTTCATTTTCATTTTTCACCTGGAAATCGTCTGATAGAAAATTAATTATTGTAGAAAGAATTTCATCGTGCATTTTTAATTTTTGGCATCTACTATAACGAAAAATGTTTAAATTTAATAGGAAAAGGGTGTTAAAATTTTGGTTTTTTTATCTCTATTTATTAAAATAATACGAATTTTTCAAATTTTAATATTTTGAGCTCTTCATAGCTGGTATTCAGCTATATACACAAAGTTTCAACTCTGTAAGTTACATAATTTCTGAGAATGGCTCTGTGACGGACAGACAACCGAGCGGGAGTAATAGGGTTTCGTGAGATGAACGAAACCCTAAAAATTATGTTCACACGTGTGTTTAACGATGACAAGACACCATTTTAATATTGTTATGAATTTTGTATATATTTGTAAATATTTCATTTATTTTATTTTATTATTGTGAAAATTGCAGCATTATTTAAGTATTTCCTATTGAGCATCATGTAACTGTATGCAAAAGGTCTCGGGTGCTTTGCAAGAAAAACAACCTTACACCCTCATCTTTATAATGGAAGTCTATGGAAATATCGCCAAGGAATGGGTTTATCGCCAAGTTGGCGATGGTTTTGGCAACTTATTTTGTCGCCAAATTTGGCGATATATCGCCAAACATCGCCAAGTTGGCGACGGATTTGGTGACTTTTTGTGCAACCCCTCCCCCCTTATACCTGTACATTGGGGTCCGTTCTCGCTTGAGGTTCTCTCTCGAAAGTCGAAGTAATTTCTGGTAAATTCTGGACATCCGAAAGCTCTGGAAAATTCTGGAATGATCTCTAAAGCCTATATAAGGGCCAGCCGGGACCTCCATGAGTTCAGTTAGTTCTCTGTCAACTGCGATTGAGGCGGTATTTCTCTGGGCGATTTTGTATTTGATTCGCCGTATTGAACAATACGCTATATTGTTCTGTGTGAAATTTTGCTGTGCTGTTATTAGATTTGAAGATTACTGAATATTTGTGTCTTTGAGAAGATATTGGTGTTCTTATCTAACTGTTAAAGCCTGTTGATTTTTCTTATATATTGGCATCAATCCTTTCGTACTCCGAGCTCACAACATTTGGTGTCAGAAGCGATCGGGTCGATTGGTGTCAGAGACAATTATTGGAGAAATTAGGAGCGATGGATGAAAAAATGACTGCGAACCTTGGCGAGATGAAAGAAGAAATAAAAAAGGATATGTCAGCGATGGATGAGAAAATGACTGCCAACCTTGGTGACTTAAAAGATGAAATGAAGAAGGATATGTCAACCAAACTTGGTGAGTTGAAAGACTTAATAGAGGATAAAATAACATCTTTAAATGAAAGAATCGACGGCGTGGAAAACAAATTGGAAGAAAGATTTAAAGAAATAGAAGAAAAAGTAGAAGAAAAAATAGAAGAAAAAGTTCAAAAGACAGCCAATACCGTAGAAGAAAGAGTAGAAGAAAAAGTTCAAAAGATCGCCAAGACCGTTGAAGAAAGCATAGAGAATGTAAAAAAAGATTTGGAAAAAGTCAAGAAACAGAAGATAACTGCCGGAAACTATTCCGAAGAAATCAAGTATCCAGATATACTTCCTAGGGCCTTTATTAAACTCTCGACCTATGACGGAAAATCCTCATGGCCAGTTTTCAAGACAAAATTTGGGATCGTAGCGGACGCCAATGGATGGGATTTCCAGACAAAGGCTTGCCAGTTAGCTGCTTCTCTACGAGCTGATGCTGCCGACGTTCTACAGACTTTGCCTGCAAATGAACCGCTAGATTTTGAAACGCTCGTCAGTGCCTTAGAATTGCGCTTTGGCGAGAAATGCATGAAAGAATATAGCAGACTCCAGCTCAAATCTCGACAGCAGAAATCCACTGAATCCCTGCAAGAACTTGCTACGGATGTCGAGAGACTTTCCCATCTTGCTTATCCTGGCTGTCTGACTGAAATTAGAGAAAGTTTAGCACTGCAACATTTTATCGATGGTGTGCGTGACCCTGAGATCCAGACAGCACTCCGAATTGCAGATCTGAATGATCTAAATGGGGCTTTAGTTTACGCCCTGAAATTCAAGGCAGCCCAGCCAGCTACTAGGAAAGATCGACACTTTGTGCGAGTAGCCAACATGCCTGAGACGTCGGATACAGCTGTGGAGCGTTTACAGCAGCAGATGAAGGACATGATGAGACAGATGAACACTTTAATGGCCAACAAACCTTACAGGAAGATCAAGTGCTGGAAATGCGGTGGAGAAGGTCATATCCAAATCAACTGCCCAAGACGACCCAGCACTGAAGGTAATAGCTCACCCGCGAACGGAGGAGCGGGAAAACTGATTAATGGTCGTCTCACGGGGTGGAGGTTGCCAGATCTTAAGAAGCCTCATTTTCAAGTATGTGAAATTTCTGCAAGAAGTTGCGGCGAGAACGGAGTTTTTCTAGTCGGAAGTGTGAATGATTTGCCCTGTAATATGATCATCGATACAGGAGCCAAAGCAACCATCGTTCGGAAAGACCTAGCTCTGCGGCTAAAAGAAAAACTCATCTGGCCCCGCCCCGTGTTATCCTTCAAACCGTGACCGGGTATAAGATCGACACACATGGAAGAATGAAATTGAAAATAAAGTTTGGGAACGCCGCTTACCATCATACAGTCTATGTGGCCGATATTTCAGACCCTTTCATACTCGGACTGGACTTTTTAAAAGAGTATGGATTTACACTGGACTTTAAGAATAATGAGTTACGCTCTGCTCAAGAAGATGTCACTATTTTCAAACTTGGAAATGAGTCCGGGTCTATTCAACGGATCACAGCCAAGGCAGATGTTACCATCCCTCCTCGAACCGAAATGATGATACCTGGATTAACTGGAAACGAAAGAATTTTCCAGTATGGCTTGACTGGATATCCTGAGAAGAGCCCAAAAGGAGTGCTAATAGCATCAGCGCTGGTAGATCTGTCGAGAGATGTCATACCTGTGAGAATTGCGAACGTAAGTGAAAAATCTAGAATTATCCAGAAGGGTGAAGTGCTTGCAACCTGTGCTCCAGTCACCTGTGTTTACAAAGACCCGAGATTGACGTTGTCGGAGCCGCCTACAAGTTTAACACCTGAAATTGGACGAAATAAAAATTTATCTCCTGAACAGAGACATGCCGCAGAAAGACTGTTCCAGGAATTTAACGATGTATTTTCACAAAACGAGAGTGATATATGTCGCACTTCTCTGACACGCCATAGAATTGATACTGCCGACCATCCACCAATTAAACAGCATCCAAGACGCTTGCCGTTCGCAAAACAAGAAGAGGTTTCTAAGCTATTACAACAGATGCAGGATAGTGACATCATCGAGCCGTCATCAAGTCCGTGGGCCTCTCCCATCGTGTTGGTCCGAAAGAAAGATGGCTCCACAAGATTTTGTGTGGATTATCGTAAACTTAACGATATCACGAAGAAAAACAGCTATCCTCTACCAAGAATAGACGACACGCTAGATACTCTTTCAGGACATAAATGGTTTTCCACACTGGATTTGAAGAGTGGATATTGGCAAGTAGAGATCCATCCTGATGACAAAGAGAAGACCGCATTTACTACTGGACAAGGACTTTGGCAATTTAAAGTTATGCCGTTCGGGCTCTGCAATGCCCCAGCAACGTTCGAGCGCCTCATGGAGACAGTGTTAAAAGTCCTGACTTTTGAAGCTTTGTCTCATCTATCTAGAGCATGTCATCATTGGTGGCCACACGTTTGAAGAACATCTAGAAAATATTCGAAAAGTGTTAACGAAGCTAAGAGCGGCGATTTTAAAGCTGAACCCTCTGAAATGCAAGTTCTTCCAACGCGAAGTAAATTATTTAGGACACATCATCTCAGCTGAAGGTGTTCGAACAGATCCTGAAAATGTGTCCGCAGTAAAGAACTGGAAGCGTCCGGAAAATGTCCATCAGATGCGAAGCATTCTGGGACTATGCACTTATTACAGAAAGTTTGTCCAGGTGTTCTCCAACATCGCAAAACTATTGCATAGGCTCACTGAAAGTAAGCAGAAGTTTCTATGGACACAAGAATGCGAGAATTCCTTCCAGCGGCTGAAAGAAGCCCTCACATCCTCTCCAGTCCTTACCTATCCACACCCCGACAAACAATTCATTGTGGACACGGATGCCAGTCATGAAAGTGTCGGCGCTGTACTTTCCCAAGAAATAGATGGCCAAGAACGAGTCGTAGCATACTGGAGCAAATGTTTATCGAAACCAGAGCGGAATTATTGCGTCACTCGTAAGGAGTTATTAGCTATAGTGAAAGCCATAGAACACTTCCATCACTATCTCTATGGCAGGAAATTTCTCCTTCGTACTGATCACGCATCCCTAACATGGCTGATGAATTTTAAGAACCCAGAGGGCCAAGTAGCTAGGTGGATACAACGACTCCAGGAATACGACTTTGACTACATCAGGCATCGCAAAGGTTCATCGCATTGAAACGCCGATGCCCTGTCAAGAAGACCGTGTCCCGAAAGTTGTCGCTATTGTTCAAGAGCGGAGAACAAGTATAATCCCGAACATGTCATACGCCAGACGAAGACTTCACTATCAACGCCACCAGATCCCTGGAGTGATGAGAAGATTCGAGAAGATCAAATGACAGATTCTGACATCAAACCAATCTTGGAGTTATTAGAATATTCTAGCACAAAGCCCAGTTCGAAAGACATCTCGACCTATAGTCCTACGACGAAGCAATATTGGGCTCTTTGGAACTCCCTCCACGTCAGGAATGGTGTCCTGTTCCGAAAATTCGAATCGGAAGATGGGAAGACATCTCGGTGGCAGTTGGTTCTTCCTCGATCCCGAATCCCCGAGGTCCTCTAGAATTATATGGCAGTCCCACTGGTGGCCATTTTGGAGTCATGAAAACATTACACAGAGTCCGAGAGCGCTTCTTCTGGGGAAAAGCGAGAGCTGACGTCGAACAATGGTGCAAATCTTGCGATGCATGTGCAGCTCAGAAAGGACCAAAGAAACGTAGCCGAGAAAGACTAAATCTCTACAATGTAGGAGCACCTTTCGAACGCATCGCCCTTGATATCCTAGGTCCTCTGACAAGAAGTGCTGATGGCAACAAATACCTCCTTGTTGTCATGGACTATTTCACGAAATGGCCTGAAGTCTATGCCATCCCTGATCAAGAAGCTTCTACGGATGCGGATGCCTTGGTGCACCAGTGGATATCAAGGTATGGAGTCCCCCTTCAAATGCATTCTGACCAGGGAAGAAATTTCATCTCTGCTGTGATTGAGGGTCTCTGTCAACTTCTCGGAATGGACAAAACTAGGACGACGCCTTTACATCCACAGTCGGATGGCATGGTTGAGAGGTTTAATCGTACCATCCTCAACAACCTCTCACTGCTAGCTTCAAGAAACCAACAAGACTGGGACCAAAAACTTCCCTTGTTTCTTCTCGCCTATCGCAGCGCCGTCCATGAAACAACCGGCTATTCCCCTTCTCAGATGCTTTTCGGTCGTGATCTTCGTCTACCTTGTGATCTGCTTTTTGGTCGCCCTCCAGATGCGCCTTCAGGTGAGCTCACAAAAATATTTTTAGAACTTAATTTGGGATTAATACATTATTTAAAAAAAAATTCCTTTTATTCACAGTCATTGAGCTTCATATCTAACAGCAGTTCTGAGTCGGCGGTCAGAAACTTGCAAGGCAAATGAAGCATGCAAGTCAGTAATAAAAAAGTCCTTCCGGCCTATACCGGATGAAAAGGTAGATTTCCTATATCTTCGTTTTAAAATTTTAGCTAATGATACTAGAAAACAGCAAGCTAAAATGCAAAGAAACCGTTTACAAAAGATTCGTTAATACTGAATTTGAATAAGAAATTCGCCAAATTATATGAGCTATAGCCAAATTGACATCATTTATGAAAACTTATTCTGGTCGCCAAATGTCGCCAAGTTTGGCGAGAATTTTGCGTTAACGGATATGAATATATAGTTTTATGCGTATGATTGGGAAAATGATTACAACAATGAAAGAAAATAATTTGCGAGAAATCACGTTCACTAAAACTCATAAATTAATCATTGTTTTTAGATAGCTTTCAATACAAAAAAGTATAAAGCTACCTATTGCAGCCGTTCGGAGGAAAGCAATTCCGGAAAATTTCGGTATATTTTCACCGATTATGACCCGCAGACCCCAAATCCACCCTCCGTTCAAATGTTGATTTATATATAGATAGATATATCCATATATATATATATATATATATATATATATATATATATCTGATCTGTGTCATGCGATAGCACTCGTATTTATAAATCAATTTCGATAAAACTAATTGTGTGTATTAAGCTCACCAATGTCTCGACCGAGTTCGTTGGCCAGCTTGGTCCGCCATTTTGTTTCAAGATGGCGGTTATTTAAAAATTTAAAACTAAAATAAATATACAAAAAAGTTAAAAATTCATATTTATTTTTTGCTTAAGTGTTAGGCCTTGATACAAGGATTCCGGAGTATTTTTTGTTTTACCTCTATCTTAAAAAACGGCTGAGATACAGCAGTTTGAAATTCTAGGGTGTCAGACATTTTGAAACAAGATAGCACATTATAAAAATCCAACGATTAATTTATAAGTTTTAGTGAACGCGACTTCTCGCAAATTATTATCTTTCATTGCTGTTATTCTTTTCCCAATCATACGCATAAAACTATATATTCATATCCGTTAGTGCCAAATTCTCGCCAAACTTGGCGACATTTGGCGAAATATCGCCAAATTTGGCGACCGAAATAAGTCTTCATAAATGAAGCCAACTGGGCTATAGTTGACTAATTTGGCAAATTTCTTATTCAAATTCAGTATTAACGAATGTTCTGTAATTGGGTTCTTTGCATTTTAGCTTGCTGTTTCGAGTAACATTAGCTAAAATTTTAAAACGAAGATATAGGAAAACTACCTTTTCCTCTCGGTATTTGAATTTTTAATTTTTTTGTATATTTATTTTAGTTTTAAAATTTTCAGTGGCCGCCATCTTGTTTCAAGATGGCGGACCAAGCTGGCCAACGAACTCGGTCGAGGCATTGGTGAGCTTAATACAGACAATTAGTTTCATCAAAATCAATTTACAAATACGAGCGTTATCGTATGACATAGATCAGATATATATATATATATATATATATATATTATATGGATATATCTATATATATAAATCAACATTTGAACGGAGGGTGGTTTTGGGGTCTGGAGGTCATGATCGGTGAAAATATATCGAAATTTTCCGGAATTGCTTTTCTCCGAACGGCTGCAATAGTTGTATTGAAAGCTACCTAAAATAGTCCGCGTTGTCAATGTCAGATATTAGTGTTCTCATTTACTACTATGGTAATTTATGTTTCTCTAATTAATCTATGTTTATCTAATTAATAAATGATGCTGTAATCATGTAAAGGAATGAGATTTTGTCACGAATCCGAACTAAAATTATTGTCACTGTATTCTTCCGCAGTGACCGCTGGGAATCATGTTGGGGAATAGAAAGACGGATCTCTTGTTGTAAATGGAGCTCAATGCCCACCACACGTGATAAATCGCCAAATATTCTTGAGGGTTACAATTGTATACGAGCTACAACAACAATGGATTTAATTATGCGCCAAAACCGTTTCAGTCGTTCTCACTTGAGCCAAACAAAATTGGAGCAGAATGAGGAAAAGTTCTGACAGTGCCAAAATCCAAATTTTTCATAGGAGCTGGGAAATGGAAAGGGATTATATTTTTGTTTTGTGATGTAAACTGAAACTTTTCAAAGGTTAGATGAAAACTCCCCTTTTAATAAGGTGAACTAGTCGGATATGCCAATCCCAAAACTTTCTTCTATCTAATTCATGTTAATACTTCAAAACTCGGTATCACATCGCCAATAAAATCAATATTTTTCGTCATTCTGTTGTACGTCAGCTGCTTGCGAAGCGTCGGGTTACCTGGATGCGAATCACCCTTCATTGCACATGCAGCCGATGTACAATATGACTACGAAAAGTGCTTCTGGCCTGTACCGGTGGGAAAAGATAGCCTCCCTATTCCTTGGTTTTAAGATTTTAGCTAATTTTACTGGAAACACTAAGCTAAAATGCGTGGAACCCGATTACAGAAGATTCATTCACAGTTCTCGTCAATAATGAATTTGACGCAGAAGTTAGCCAAATTAGTCAGCTATAGCCAAGTTGGCTTCATTTATGGCAACCTATTTTGTTGCCATATTTGGTGATATTTCGCCAAATGCCGCCGAACTTGGCGAGAATTTGACGCTGGCGAATATGTATATATAGTGTTAAGCGTATCAGAGTTAGAACGATTGTTACAACAATGAAGGAAAATTGAGAAAAAACATGTTCACTAAATCTCATAAATTACACCCTTTATGGAGTACTCCTGCTGTCTTGTTTCAAAATATCAACCACCCTAAAATTTCAAATTGTTATATCTCAGCCATTTTTTAAGATAGAGGCAAGACAAAAATTGCTCCGGTATCCTTGGATCAAGGCCGAACATTTAACGGAAGAAAATCTTTACGATTTGTACTTTTTTTGTACATATTTCTGAATTTGAAATCTTTAAATGACTATCACAGCGTCCCCTTCCGGCGGAATATCCCCAAATTCAATTGGGACCTGCAGGCCATAGTCAAAAACATATACAAAAAAATTGGTTCAATTCTCTGCATAACTTCATACGCTTTTTGATGATAAAATAATGAAAATGGAACAAAAATCGCTATCACAGTACCTTCTTTTGTCAGAATACCCCCCCCCCCCCAAATTCAAGTGGGACCTGCTGGCCATAGCCAAAAACCTATAAATGAAATTTGGTTCAATTCTAGGCATAACTTCATACACTTTTCGATGATACAAAGAGGACACACGGACAGACAGACATTTTGTAGAAATATGTTTTTCGGAATATCTGAGCCCTAAAACGTGTAAATCCATCGAAAACCGGAAGTAAAAAAAATTCCGATTACAACACGTTCTTATATTAAAGATAGAAGAAAGTAATAGAATAAATAGTACAAAATAAATAAATAAATAAAAAACAAGCGGGGAAACATTCTACCTTACGACAGAATATAGATTGGCCACCCACGGCTTTTATCGTTGAGATTTTTTTCAGCCAAGTCTAACTCGTAAAAAAAAAAGTGTTTGTTAGCATAAGCCAGCTTCTCCACTTTAGAATTTAGTTAGCGCTCTAAGATTTTGTGTGAGGCTGGCGGAATATATAGGGCACGAACACACCAAGTTTTAAAAAGATTCGGTGACTAGAAGAATTTTTAATAAATATAATAGTAAAAAGATAAGGCTCCAATGGGCTGAGACGTGGCGAGGTAGTTGTTGTTTACAAATGTGCTGACTTAATGACACCCTTTAAACTATTTTTAATGGTTCAAGGCATTTTAGCACTTAATAGATAACCTAAAAAAGGTAATGAAAAGTTCTATGATAGCAGGTTTTATGATGGATACAGCTAAGAGAAGTTGTTTAACAAATGATGAGTTAGCATTAATTGACGGGATCTTGGAGAGCGGTGGAGGGAAGGGAGGGGGAGCTATAGAAAACACAAGTGCTGTACGAGACCTTTAAAATGAATCCTCACTTGCAATTGAGAGATGGGACTTTAAAAGGTATCCCTCCTTTCGCCCCTCTGACGGGCCCCCTTCGAGAGATACGTGAAAATCGAGGGCGCCAAAAGAAGCGGATGAGGGGGGAATACTTTTAGACAGTTTACAGTTAATTTTGGTGAAATTTTGGAGCTGTCCGGCCTATAGGAACAGAGAAAAATGGGAAAAACTAAAACAAATATGAGAAATTGTAAAAAATAAATAAGGAAGGTGCTCCTGACAGGAGACGGGAGAGAAGGAGGGGGAGAGTAGAACCAGACAAAAGTGCTTGATCAGATCAAACTTTTGATATGTTACATGACGGGGTTTGAACACCTTGAATGTCTGCCCCGTGGGTAAGGGGTAATTCCGGTCCTATGGGAGATAGGGCCTCGGGACCCTCTTAGAAATGTCGGCCTCGACGATTTTAACATGAGTGTATCCTTTAGAAAAGGTCTACGCCCTCTGTGGGGCTTAAAAGGGATTAGAAAGATGGGAAAAACTAAAATTTAAAAAGAGTTGAAACAGAGAAATATGCTTCTTAAGGGAGGGGGGAGTGAGAGGCGGAGAGTAGGACCAGACCATAATGCTTGACGAAATCTATCTATTGATATGTTACATGAAGGGGTTTACATGAGGGTCCAAAAAGGTCTTACTGAAGACTTCCCCCCACCCCGAACTTACAAGAACTTACCCACCCGGGGGTAACTTCATTCCTATTGGAGATAGGGCCACGGGACCCCCTTAGAAATGTCCGTCACGACGGGTTTAACTATGGTGGATCCTTTATATTATTGTTTAAATGGGGTTTGCGCCCGCTGTAGGGGAATAAGGAAATACAAGCGGAAGTATCGGTATAATACAGGGAGACAATTTGATTTTTAATATCGTCAGTAACAACCATTTGTATAGCTATGTATAAAGGGTGTCCTCCTTCATATATGGAGTGGCTGTGACTTTTCATAAACATAAATTTTACTGTAGACTGAAAGAATTTGCCCTATGTGTGGCTAAAAAAAAAAAAGTCCTTCCGGCCTGTACCGGGAGGAAAAGGTAGCTTTCCTATATCTTCGTTTTAAAATTTTAGCTAATGTTACACGAAAACAGCAAGTTAAAATGCAAAGAAACGTTTACAAAAGATTCGTTAATACTGAATTTGAATAAGAAATTCGCCAAATTATTCAGAAATAGTCAAATTGGCTTCATTTATGAAGACTTATTTTGGTCGCCAAATTTGGCGATATTTCGCCAAATTTGGCAATATTTCGCCAAATGTCGCCAATGTTACCAATTTTGGCGCTAACAGATATGAATATATAGTTTTATGCGTATGATTGGGAAAATTATTACAACAATGAAAGAAAATAATTTGCGAGTAATCGCGTTAATATGCTGTTTTGTTTCAAAATGTCAGCCATCCTAGAATTTCAAAATGCTCTATCTCAGCCATTTTTTAAGATAGAAGTAAACCAAAAAATGCTCTGGAATCCTTGTATCAAGGCCTAACACGTAATTAAAAAATAAATTTGAATTTTTAACTTTTTTGTATATTTATTTTAGTTTTAAATTTTTAAATGGCCGCCATCTTGAAACAAAATGGCGGACCATGCTTGCCAACGAACTCGGTCGAGACATTGGTTAGCTTAATACACACAATTAGTTTCATCAAAATTGATTTATAAATACGAGCGTTATCGTATGACAAAAGTCAGATATATATTATATATATATATATATATATATATATATGGAGATATATATTATATATATATATATATATATATATATGGAGATATATATTATATATATATATATATAAATCAACATTTGAATGGAGGGTGGTTTTGGGGTCTGGGGGTCATGATCGGTGAAAATATATCAAAATTTTCCGGAACTGCTTTCCTCCGAACGGCTGCAATAGGTAGCTTTATACTTTTAGGTAGCTTTCAATACAAAAAAGTATAAAGCTACCTATTGCAGCCGTTCGGAGGAAAGCAGTTCCGGAAAATTTTGATATATTTTCACCGATCATGACCCCCAGACCCCAAAACCACCCTCCGTTCAAATGTTGATTTATATATATATATATATATATATATATATAATATTGTTATGAATTTTGTATATATTTGTAAATATTTCATTTATTTTATTTTATTATTGTGAAAATTGCAGTATTATTAATGTATTTCCTATTGAGCATCATGTAACTCAATGCTAAAGGCCTCAGATGCTTTGCAAGAAAAGCAACCTTACATCCTCATCTTTATAATGGAGTTCTATTGGAAAATCGCCAAGGAATGGGTTTATCGCCAAGTTGGCGATGGTTTTGGCGACTTTTTTGTCGCCAAATGTCGCCAAGTTGGCGACGGATTTGGCGACTTTTTGTGCAACCACACCCCCCTTATACCTATACATTGGGATCCTTTCTTGCTTGGGTTCTCTATCGAAAGTTAAAGCACTTTCAGGTAATTTCTAGCATTCGAAGGCTCTGGAAAATTCTACAGTTATCTCTAAAGCCTATATAAGGGACCTCCACCAGTTGAGTTCAGTTAGTTGTCTGTCAACTGCGATTGAATTCATACGAGAGGCTTTGCATTGAGAACTGTGTTACTCAGATTGATTTTGTCGTTGATACGTCGTATTGAACACATTGTTTCTGTGTGAAATTTTGCTGCGCTTTTATTGGATTTGAAGATTACTGAATATCTTGTAATTTTCAGAAGATATTTGTGATCGTATTGCACTGTTTATAGTGAATAAAACCTGTTGATTGTTCTTATATATTGGCATCAATCCTTTCGTACCCCGAGCTCACAACATTTGGTGTCAGAAGTGGGATTGAATGCCGATTACCAGAGCAATGGAGGCGCAACTGACTAAATTATTGGAGAAATTAGGAGAGATGGATGAGAAAATGACTGCCAACCTTGGCGAGTTGAAAGATGAAATGAAGAAGGAAATGACTGCGAACCAGGCTGAAATGAAGAAGGATATGTCAGCGATGGATGTGAAAATGACTGCAAATCTTGGCGAGATGGATGAGAAAATGACTGCCAACCTTGGCGACTTAAAAGATGAAATGAAGAAGGATATGTCAACCAACCTTGGTCAGTTGAAAGACTTAATCGAGGATAAAATAACATCTTTAAATGACAGAATTGACTCCGTGGAAAACAAATTTGAAGGAAGATTTCAAGAAATGGAAGAAAATGTTCAAATGACAGCCAAAACCGTAGAAGAAAGAGTAGAAGAAAAAGTTCAAAAGATTGCCAAGACCGTTGAAGAAAGCATAGAGAATGTAAAAAAAGATTTGGAAAAAGTCAAGAAACAGAAGATAACTGCCGGAAACTATTCCGAAGAAATCAAGTATCCAGATATGCTTCCTCGGGCCTTTATTAAGCTCTCGACCTATGACGGAAAATCCTCATGGCCAGTTTTTAAGACACAATTTGGGATCGTAGCGGACGCCGATGGATGGGATTCCCAGACAAAGGCTTGCCAGTTATCTGCTTCTCTACGAGCTGATGCTGCCGACGTCCTACAGACTTTGCCTGCAAATGAACCGCTGGATTTTGAAACGCTCGTCAGTGCCTTAGAATTGCGCTTTGGCGAGAAATGCATGAAGGAATATAGCAGACTCCAGCTCAAATCTCGTCAGCAGAAATCCACTGAATCCCTGCAAGAGCTTGCTACGGATGTCGAGAGACTTTCAGATCTTGCCTATCCTGACTGTCCGACTGAAACTAGAGAAAGTTTAGCTCTGCAACATTTCATCGATGGTGTGCGTGACTTTGAGATCCAGAAACAACTCCGGATTGCAGATCTCAGTGACTTAAAATGGGCTTTAGTTTATGCCCTGAAATTCGAGGCAGCCCAGCAAGCTACAAGAAAAGATAGGCACTTTGTGCGAGTAGCCAACATGCCTGAGACGTCGGATACAGCTGTGGAGCGTTTACAGCAGCAGATGAAGGACGTGATGAGACAGATAAACTCCTTAATAGCCAACAAACCTTACAGGAAGATCAAGTGCTGGAAATGCGGTGGAGAAGGCCATATCCAAATCGACTGCCCAAGACGACCCAGCACCGAAGGTAATAGCTCACCCGCTAACGGAGGAGCAAGAAAACTGATTATTGACCATCTTGCGGGGCGGAGGTTTCCAGATCTTAAGAAGCCTCATTTTCAAGTATGTGAAATTTCTGCAAGAAGTTGCGGCGAGAACGGAGTTTTACTAGTCGGAAGTGTGAATGATTTGCCCTGTAATATGATCATCGATACAGGAGCCAATGTGACCATCATTCGGAAAGATCTAGCTCAGCGGCTAAAAGAAATGCTCCTCTGGACTCCGCCCCGTGTTTTCCTTCAAACCGTGACCGGGGATAAGATCGACATACATGGAAGAATGAAATTGAAAATAAAGTTTGGGAACGCCGCTTACCATCATTCAGTCTATGTGGCCGATATTTCAGACCCTTTTATACTTGGACTGGACTTTTTAAAAGAGCATGGATTTACACTGGACTTTAAGAATAAAGAGTTACGCTCTGCTCAAGAAGATGTCACTATTTTCCGACTAGGAAATGAGTCTGAATCTATTCAACAGATCACAGCCAAGGCAGATGTTATCATCCCTCCTCGGACCGAAATGATGATACCTGGATTAACTGAGAACGAAAGAAGTTTTGAGTGTGGATTGGTTGGATATCCTGAGAAGAGCCCAAAAGGAGTGCTAATATCATCAGCGCTGGTAGATCTGTCGAGAGATGTCATACCTGTGAGAATTGCGAACGTAAGTGAAAAATCTAGAATTATCCAGAAGGGTGAAGTGCTTGCAACCTGTGCTCCAGTCACCTGTGTTTGCAAAGACCCGAGCTTGACGTTGTCGGAGCCGTCTACAAGTTTAACACCTGAAATTGGACGAAATGAGAATTTATCTCCTGAGCAGAGACATGCCGCAGAAAGACTGTTCCAGGAATTTAAGGATGTGTTTTCACAAAACGAGAATGATATAGGTCGCACTTCTCTGACACGTCATAGAATTGATACTGCCGACCATGCACCGATTAAACAGCATCCAAGACGCTTGCCGTTCGCAAAACAAGAAGACGTTTCTAAGCTCTTACGAGGGATGCAGGATAGTGACATCATTGAACCGTCATCAAGTCCGTGGGCCTCTCTCATCGTGTTGGTCCGAAAGAAAGATGGCTCCACAAGATTTTGTGTGAATTATCGTAAACTTAACGATATAACGAAGAAGGACAGCTATCCTCTACCAAGAATAGACGACACGCTAGATACTCTTTCAGGACATAAATGGTTTTCCACACTGGATTTGAAGAGTGGATATTGGCAGGTAGAGATCCATCCTGATGACAAAGAGAAGACTGCATTTACTACTGGACAAGGACTTTGGCAATTTAAAGTTATGCCGTTCGGGCTCTGCAATGCTCCAGCAACGTTCGAGCGCCTCATGGAGACAGTGTTAAAAGGCCTGACTTTTGAAGCTTGTCTCATCTACCTAGATGACGTCATCATTGGTGGCCGCACGTTTGAAGAACATCTTGGAAATATTCGAAAAGTGTTAACGAAGCTAAGAGCGGCGAATTTAAAGCTGAACCCTCTGAAATGCAAGTTCTTCCAACGCGAAGTAAATTATTTAGGACACATCATCTCAGCTGAAGGTGTTCGAACAGATCCTGAAAAAGTGTCTGCAGTAAAGAACTGGAAGCGTCCGGAAAACATCCATCAGTTGCGAAGCTTTCTGGGACTATGCACTTATTACAGAAAGTTTGTACAGGGGTTCTCCAACATCGCAAGACCCTTGCATAGGCTCACTGAAAGCAAGCAGAAGTTTCTATGGACACAAGAATGCGAGAATTCCTTCCAGTAGCTGAAAGAAGCTCTCACATCCTCTCCAGTCCTAACCTATCCACACCCCGACAAACAATTCATTGTGGACACAGATGCTAGTCATGAAAGTTTCGGTGCTGTACTTTCCCAAGAAATAGATGTCCAAGAACTAGTCGTAGCATACTGGAGCAAATGTTTATCGAAACCAGAGCGGAATTATTGCGTCACTCGTAAGGAGTTATTAGCTATAGTAAAAGCCATAGAACACTTCCATCACTATCTCTATGGCAGGAAATTTCTCCTTCGTACTGATCACGCATCCCTAACATGGCTGATGAATTTTAAGAACCCAGAGGGCCAAGTAGCCAGATGGATACAACGACTCCAGGAATACGACTTTGACATCAGGCATCGTAAATGTTTATCGCATGGAAATGCTGATGCCTTATCAAGAAGACCGTGTCCCGAAAGTTGTCGCTATTGTTCCAGAGCGGAGAACAAGTATAATCCCGAACATGTCATACGCCAGACGAAGACTTCACTATCAACGCCACCAGATCCCTGGAGTGATGAGAAGATTCGAGAAGATCAAATGGCAGACTCTGACATCAAACCAATCTTGGAGTTATTAGAATCTTCTAGCACGAAGCCCAGTTGGAAAGACATCTCGACTTATAGTCCTACGACGAAGCAATATTGGGCTCTTTGGAACTCCCTCCACGTCAGGAATGGTGTCCTGTACCGAAAATTCGAATCGGAAGATGGGAAGACATCTCGGTGGCAGTTGGTACTTCCTCGATCTCGAATCCCAGAGGTCCTCGAAGAATTACATGGCAGTCCCACCGGAGGCCATTTTGGAGTCATGAAAACATTACACAGAGTCCGAGAGCACTTCTTCTGGGGAAAAACGAGAGCTGACGTCGAACAATGGTGCAGATCTTGCGATGCATGTGCAGCTCGGAAAGGACCAAAGAAACGTAGCCGAGGAAGACTACATCTCTACAATGTAGGAGCACCTTCCGAACGCATCGCCCTTGACATCCTAGGTCCTCTGCCAAGAAGTGCTGATGGCAACAAATACCTCCTTGTTGTCATGGACTATTTCACGAAATGGCCTGAAGTCTATGCCATCAATGATCAAGAAGCTTCTACGGTTGCGGATGTCTTGGTACACCAGTGGATATCATGGTATGGAGTCCCCCTTCAAATGCATTCTGACCAGGGGAGAAATTTCATCTCTGCTCTGATTGAGGGTCTCTGTCAACTTCTCGGAATGGACAAAACTAGGACGACGCCTTTACATCCACAATCGGATGGCATGGTTGAGAGATTTAATCGTACCATCCTCAACAATCTCTCACTGCTAGTCTCAAGAAACCAACAAGACTGAGACCAAAAACTTCCCTTGTTTCTTCTCGCCTATCGCAGCGCCGTCCATGAAACAACCGGCTATTCCCCTTCTCAGATGCTTTTAGGTCGTGATCTTCGTCTACCTTGTGATCTGATTTTTGGTCGCCCTCCAGATGCGCCTTCATCGCCAGAGGGATACGTGCAGAATCTCCAGGCACGATTTGAAGACGTCCACAACTTGGCTCGAGAGCGGATCAATATACAGACGGAGAAGATGAAGACCAGGTACGACACAAAAGCCACGGGACAACAATTTCAAGAAGGTGACAAGGTTTGGTTTTATAATCCGACTCGACGCAAAGGACTTTCTCCCAAATTACAATCGCACTGGGACGGTCCTTACACAGTCCTAAACAGACTGAACGATGTCGTGATTCGGATCCGAAAGTCACCAAATTCGAAGCCTAGAGTCGTTCATTACGACAGGCTGGCTCCATACTATGGCCATAGTACTTAGTTCATTGATTGTAAATAGTGTAATGTAAATAATCTAAATTAGTATGACCATGGTCTTGTATATAAGTTAATGTAATAATTTCTTTTGCTTAGCATTATCATTATTAATGTTATTATTATTTAAATACTTGTATGTAATGATGTCTATGCTATATTTTTTTTTTTTTAAATAAGTGTATATTTTGTATAATTCAGCATTATGAATGTATTTAATTGTTATTTTCCATGTTTGCTTTAAGTGTTTTGAATAATATAGCATTTTTTGGTAACGGGTTTGCTTTCCGATCAAAGGTTGAACTGCCCGGGACGTGCAGTCCTTGAGAGGGGGGCAATGTTATGAATTTTGTATATATTTGTAAATATTTCATTTATTTTATTTTATTATTGTGAAAATTGCAGTATTATTAATGTATTTCCTATTGAGCATCATGTAACTCAATGCTAAAGGCCTCAGATGCTTTGCAAGAAAAGCAACCTTACATCCTCATCTTTATAATGGAGTTCTATTGGAAAATCGCCAAGGAATGGGTTTATCGCCAAGTTGGCGATGGTTTTGGCGACTTTTTTGTCGCCAAATTTGTTAAATGTCGCCAAGTTGGCGACGGTTTTGGCGACTTTTTGTGCAACCACACCCCCCTTATACCTATACATTGGGATCCTTTCTTGCTTGGGTTCTCTATCGAAAGTTAAAGCACTTTCAGGTAATTTCTAGCATTCGAAGGCTCTGGAAAATTCTACAGTTATCTCTAAAGCCTATATAAGGGACCTCCACCAGTTGAGTTCAGTTAGTTGTCTGTCAACTGCGATTGAATTCGTACGAGAGGCTTTGCATTGAGAACTGTGTTACTCAGATTGATTTTGTCGTTGATACGTCGTATTGAACACATTGTTTCTGTGTGAAATTTTGCTGCGCTTTTATTGGATTTGAAGATTACTGAATATCTTGTAATTTTCAGAAGATATTTGTGATGGTATTGCACTGTTTATAGTGAATAAAACCTGTTGATTGTTCTTATATATTGGCATCAATCCTTTCGTACCCCGAGCTCACAACATTTGGTGTCAGAAGTGGGATTGAATGAAGATTACCAGAGCAATGGAGGCGCAACTGACTAAATTATTGGAGAAATTAGGAGAGATGGATGAGAAAATGACTGCCAACCTTGGCGAGTTGAAAGATGAAATGAAGAAGGAAATGACTGCGAACCAGGCTGAAATGAAGAAGGATATGTCAGCGATGGATGTGAAAATGACTGCAAATCTTGGCGAGATGGATGAGAAAATGACTGCCAACCTTGGCGACTTAAAAGATGAAATGAAGAAGGATATGTCAACCAACCTTGGTCAGTTGAAAGACTTAATCGAGGATAAAATAACATCTTTAAATGACAGAATTGACTCCGTGGAAAACAAATTTGAAGGAAGATTTCAAGAAATGGAAGAAAATGTTCAAATGACAGCCAAAACCGTAGAAGAAAGAGTAGAAGAAAAAGTTCAAAAGATTGCCAAGACCGTTGAAGAAAGCATAGAGAATGTAAAAAAAGATTTGGAAAAAGTCAAGAAACAGAAGATAACTGCCGGAAACTATTCCGAAGAAATCAAGTATCCAGATATGCTTCCTCGGGCCTTTATTAAGCTCTCGACCTATGACGGAAAATCCTCATGGCCAGTTTTTAAGACACAATTTGGGATCGTAGCGGACGCCGATGGATGGGATTCCCAGACAAAGGCTTGCCAGTTATCTGCTTCTCTACGAGCTGATGCTGCCGACGTCCTACAGACTTTGCCTGCAAATGAACCGCTGGATTTTGAAACGCTCGTCAGTGCCTTAGAATTGCGCTTTGGCGAGAAATGCATGAAGGAATATAGCAGACTCCAGCTCAAATCTCGTCAGCAGAAATCCACTGAATCCCTGCAAGAGCTTGCTACGGATGTCGAGAGACTTTCAGATCTTGCCTATCCTGACTGTCCGACTGAAACTAGAGAAAGTTTAGCTCTGCAACATTTCATCGATGGTGTGCGTGACTTTGAGATCCAGAAACAACTCCGGATTGCAGATCTCAGTGACTTAAAATGGGCTTTAGTTTATGCCCTGAAATTCGAGGCAGCCCAGCAAGCTACAAGAAAAGATAGGCACTTTGTGCGAGTAGCCAACATGCCTGAGACGTCGGATACAGCTGTGGAGCGTTTACAGCAGCAGATGAAGGACGTGATGAGACAGATAAACTCCTTAATAGCCAACAAACCTTACAGGAAGATCAAGTGCTGGAAATGCGGTGGAGAAGGCCATATCCAAATCGACTGCCCAAGACGACCCAGCACCGAAGGTAATAGCTCACCCGCTAACGGAGGAGCAAGAAAACTGATTATTGACCATCTTGCGGGGCGGAGGTTTCCAGATCTTAAGAAGCCTCATTTTCAAGTATGTGAAATTTCTGCAAGAAGTTGCGGCGAGAACGGAGTTTTACTAGTCGGAAGTGTGAATGATTTGCCCTGTAATATGATCATCGATACAGGAGCCAATGTGACCATCATTCGGAAAGATCTAGCTCAGCGGCTAAAAGAAATGCTCCTCTGGACTCCGCCCCGTGTTTTCCTTCAAACCGTGACCGGGGATAAGATCGACATACATGGAAGAATGAAATTGAAAATAAAGTTTGGGAACGCCGCTTACCATCATTCAGTCTATGTGGCCGATATTTCAGACCCTTTTATACTTGGACTGGACTTTTTAAAAGAGCATGGATTTACACTGGACTTTAAGAATAAAGAGTTACGCTCTGCTCAAGAAGATGTCACTATTTTCCGACTAGGAAATGAGTCTGAATCTATTCAACAGATCACAGCCAAGGCAGATGTTATCATCCCTCCTCGGACCGAAATGATGATACCTGGATTAACTGAGAACGAAAGAAGTTTTGAGTGTGGATTGGTTGGATATCCTGAGAAGAGCCCAAAAGGAGTGCTAATATCATCAGCGCTGGTAGATCTGTCGAGAGATGTCATACCTGTGAGAATTGCGAACGTAAGTGAAAAATCTAGAATTATCCAGAAGGGTGAAGTGCTTGCAACCTGTGCTCCAGTCACCTGTGTTTGCAAAGACCCGAGCTTGACGTTGTCGGAGCCGTCTACAAGTTTAACACCTGAAATTGGACGAAATGAGAATTTATCTCCTGAGCAGAGACATGCCGCAGAAAGACTGTTCCAGGAATTTAAGGATGTGTTTTCACAAAACGAGAATGATATAGGTCGCACTTCTCTGACACGTCATAGAATTGATACTGCCGACCATGCACCGATTAAACAGCATCCAAGACGCTTGCCGTTCGCAAAACAAGAAGACGTTTCTAAGCTCTTACGAGGGATGCAGGATAGTGACATCATTGAACCGTCATCAAGTCCGTGGGCCTCTCCCATCGTGTTGGTCCGAAAGAAAGATGGCTCCACAAGATTTTGTGTGGATTATCGAAAACTTAACGGTATCACGAAGAAGGACAGCTATCCTCTACCAAGAATAGACGACACGCTAGATACTCTTTCAGGACATAAATGGTTTTCCACACTGGATTTGAAGAGTGGATATTGGCAGGTAGAGATCCATCCTGATGACAAAGAGAAGACTGCATTTACTACTGGACAAGGACTTTGGCAATTTAAAGTTATGCCGTTCGGGCTCTGCAATGCTCCAGCAACGTTCGAGCGCCTCATGGAGACAGTGTTAAAAGGCCTGACTTTTGAAGCTTGTCTCATCTACCTAGATGACGTCATCATTGGTGGCCGCACGTTTGAAGAACATCTTGGAAATATTCGAAAAGTGTTAACGAAGCTAAGAGCGGCGAATTTAAAGCTGAACCCTCTGAAATGCAAGTTCTTCCAACGCGAAGTAAATTATTTAGGACACATCATCTCAGCTGAAGGTGTTCGAACAGATCCTGAAAAAGTGTCTGCAGTAAAGAACTGGAAGCGTCCGGAAAACATCCATCAGTTGCGAAGCTTTCTGGGACTATGCACTTATTACAGAAAGTTTGTACAGGGGTTCTCCAACATCGCAAGACCCTTGCATAGGCTCACTGAAAGCAAGCAGAAGTTTCTATGGACACAAGAATGCGAGAATTCCTTCCAGTAGCTGAAAGAAGCTCTCACATCCTCTCCAGTCCTAACCTATCCACACCCCGACAAACAATTCATTGTGGACACAGATGCTAGTCATGAAAGTTTCGGTGCTGTACTTTCCCAAGAAATAGATGTCCAAGAACTAGTCGTAGCATACTGGAGCAAATGTTTATCGAAACCAGAGCGGAATTATTGCGTCACTCGTAAGGAGTTATTAGCTATAGTAAAAGCCATAGAACACTTCCATCACTATCTCTATGGCAGGAAATTTCTCCTTCGTACTGATCACGCATCCCTAACATGGCTGATGAATTTTAAGAACCCAGAGGGCCAAGTAGCCAGATGGATACAACGACTCCAGGAATACGACTTTGACATCAGGCATCGTAAATGTTTATCGCATGGAAATGCTGATGCCTTATCAAGAAGACCGTGTCCCGAAAGTTGTCGCTATTGTTCCAGAGCGGAGAACAAGTATAATCCCGAACATGTCATACGCCAGACGAAGACTTCACTATCAACGCCACCAGATCCCTGGAGTGATGAGAAGATTCGAGAAGATCAAATGGCAGACTCTGACATCAAACCAATCTTGGAGTTATTAGAATCTTCTAGCACGAAGCCCAGTTGGAAAGACATCTCGACTTATAGTCCTACGACGAAGCAATATTGGGCTCTTTGGAACTCCCTCCACGTCAGGAATGGTGTCCTGTACCGAAAATTCGAATCGGAAGATGGGAAGACATCTCGGTGGCAGTTGGTACTTCCTCGATCTCGAATCCCAGAGGTCCTCGAAGAATTACATGGCAGTCCCACCGGAGGCCATTTTGGAGTCATGAAAACATTACACAGAGTCCGAGAGCGCTTCTTCTGGGGAAAAACGAGAGCTGACGTCGAACAATGGTGCAGATCTTGCGATGCATGTGCAGCTCGGAAAGGACCAAAGAAACGTAGCCGAGGAAGACTACATCTCTACAATGTAGGAGCACCTTTCGAACGCATCGCCCTTGACATCCTAGGTCCTCTGCCAAGAAGTGCTGATGGCAACAAATACCTCCTTGTTGTCATGGACTATTTCACGAAATGGCCTGAAGTCTATGCCATCAATGATCAAGAAGCTTCTACGGTTGCGGATGCCTTGGTACACCAGTGGATATCGAGGTATGGAGTCCCCCTTCAAATGCATTCTGACCAGGGGAGAAATTTCATCTCTGCTGTGATTGAGGGTCTCTGTCAACTTCTCGGAATGGACAAAACTAGGACGACGCCTTTACATCCACAATCGGATGGCATGGTTGAGAGATTTAATCGTACCATCCTCAACAATCTCTCACTGCTAGTCTCAAGAAACCAACAAGACTGAGACCAAAAACTTCCCTTGTTTCTTCTCGCCTATCGCAGCGCCGTCCATGAAACAACAGGCTATTCCCCTTCTCAGATGCTTTTCGGTCGTGATCTTCGTCTACCTTGTGATCTGATTTTTGGTCGCCCTCCAGATGCGCCTTCATCGCCAGAGGGATACGTGCAGAATCTCCAGGCACGATTTGAAGACGTCCACAACTTGGCTCGAGAGCGGATCAATATACAGACGGAGAAGATGAAGACCAGGTACGACACAAAAGCCACGGGACAACAATTTCAAGAAGGTGACAAGGTTTGGTTTTATAATCCGACTCGACGCAAAGGACTTTCTCCCAAATTACAATCGCACTGGGACGGTCCTTACACAGTCCTAAACAGACTGAACGATGTCGTGATTCGGATCCGAAAGTCACCAAATTCGAAGCCTAGAGTCGTTCATTACGACAGGCTGGCTCCATACTATGGCCATAGTACTTAGTTCATTGATTGTAAATAGTGTAATGTAAATAATGTAAATTAGTATGACCATGGTCTTGTATATAAGTTAATGTAATAATTTCTTTTGCTTAGCATTATCATTATTAATGTTATTATTATTTAAATACTTGTATGTAATGATGTCTATGCTATAATTTTTTTTTTTTAAATAAGTGTATATTTTGTATAATTCAGCATTATGAATGTATTTAATTGTTATTTTCCATGTTTGCTTTAAGTGTTTTGAATAGTATAGCATTTTTTGGTAACGGGTTTGCTTTCCGATCAAAGGTTGAACTGCCCGGGACGTGCAGTCCTTGAGAGGGGGGCAATGTTATGAATTTTGTATATATTTGTAAATATTTCATTTATTTTATTTTATTATTGTGAAAATTGCAGTATTATTAATGTATTTCCTATTGAGCATCATGTAACTCAACGCTAAAGGCCTCAGATGCTTTGCAAGAAAAGCAACCTTACATCCTCATCTTTATAATGGAGTTCTATTGGAAAATCGCCAAGGAATGGGTTTATCGCCAAGTTGGCGATGGTTTTGGCGACTTTTTTTGTCGCCAAATTTGGCGATATATCGCCAAATGTCGCCAAGTTGGCGACGGATTTGGCGACTTTTTGTGCAACCACACCCCCTTATACCCATACATTGGGATCCTTTCTTGCTTGGGTTCTCTATCGAAAGTTAAAGCACTTTCTGGTAATTTCTAGCATTCGAAGGCTCTGGAAAATTCTACAGTTATCTCTAAAGCCTATATAAGGGACCTCCACCAGTTGAGTTCAGTTAGTTGTCTGTCAACTGCGATTGAATTCGTACGAGAGGCTTTGCATTGAGAACTGTGTTACTCAGATTGATTTTGTCGTTGATACGTCGTATTGAACACATTGTTTCTGTGTGAAATTTTGCTGCGCTTTTATTGGATTTGTAGATTACTGAATATCTTGTAATTTTCAGAAGATATTTGTGATCGTATTGCACTGTTTATAGTGAATAAAACCTGTTGATTGTTCTTATATATTGGCATCAATCCTTTCGTACCCCGAGCTCACAACATTTGGTGTCAGAAGTGGGATTGAATGCCGATTACCAGAGCAATGGAGGCGCAACTGACTAAATTATTGGAGAAATTAGGAGAGATGGATGAGAAAATGACTGCCAACCTTGGCGAGTTGAAAGATGAAATGAAGAAGGAAATGACTGCGAACCAGGCTGAAATGAAGAAGGATATGTCAGCGATGGATGTGAAAATGACTGCAAATCTTGGCGAGATGGATGAGAAAATGACTGCCAACCTTGGCGACTTAAAAGATGAAATGAAGAAGGATATGTCAACCAACCTTGGTCAGTTGAAAGACTTAATCGAGGATAAAATAACATCTTTAAATGACAGAATTGACTCCGTGGAAAACAAATTTGAAGGAAGATTTCAAGAAATGGAAGAAAATGTTCAAATGACAGCCAAAACCGTAGAAGAAAGAGTAGAAGAAAAAGTTCAAAAGATTGCCAAGACCGTTGAAGAAAGCATAGAGAATGTAAAAAAAGATTTGGAAAAAGTCAAGAAACAGAAGATAACTGCCGGAAACTATTCCGAAGAAATCAAGTATCCAGATATGCTTCCTCGGGCCTTTATTAAGCTCTCGACCTATGACGGAAAATCCTCATGGCCAGTTTTTAAGACACAATTTGGGATCGTAGCGGACGCCGATGGATGGGATTCCCAGACAAAGGCTTGCCAGTTATCTGCTTCTCTACGAGCTGATGCTGCCGACGTCCTACAGACTTTGCCTGCAAATGAACCGCTGGATTTTGAAACGCTCGTCAGTGCCTTAGAATTGCGCTTTGGCGAGAAATGCATGAAGGAATATAGCAGACTCCAGCTCAAATCTCGTCAGCAGAAATCCACTGAATCCCTGCAAGAGCTTGCTACGGATGTCGAGAGACTTTCAGATCTTGCCTATCCTGACTGTCCGACTGAAACTAGAGAAAGTTTAGCTCTGCAACATTTCATCGATGGTGTGCGTGACTTTGAGATCCAGAAACAACTCCGGATTGCAGATCTCAGTGACTTAAAATGGGCTTTAGTTTATGCCCTGAAATTCGAGGCAGCCCAGCAAGCTACAAGAAAAGATAGGCACTTTGTGCGAGTAGCCAACATGCCTGAGACGTCGGATACAGCTGTGGAGCGTTTACAGCAGCAGATGAAGGACGTGATGAGACAGATAAACTCCTTAATAGCCAACAAACCTTACAGGAAGATCAAGTGCTGGAAATGCGGTGGAGAAGGCCATATCCAAATCGACTGCCCAAGACGACCCAGCACCGAAGGTAATAGCTCACCCGCTAACGGAGGAGCAAGAAAACTGATTATTGACCATCTTGCGGGGCGGAGGTTTCCAGATCTTAAGAAGCCTCATTTTCAAGTATGTGAAATTTCTGCAAGAAGTTGCGGCGAGAACGGAGTTTTACTAGTCGGAAGTGTGAATGATTTGCCCTGTAATATGATCATCGATACAGGAGCCAATGTGACCATCATTCGGAAAGATCTAGCTCAGCGGCTAAAAGAAATGCTCCTCTGGACTCCGCCCCGTGTTTTCCTTCAAACCGTGACCGGGGATAAGATCGACATACATGGAAGAATGAAATTGAAAATAAAGTTTGGGAACGCCGCTTACCATCATTCAGTCTATGTGGCCGATATTTCAGACCCTTTTATACTTGGACTGGACTTTTTAAAAGAGCATGGATTTACACTGGACTTTAAGAATAAAGAGTTACGCTCTGCTCAAGAAGATGTCACTATTTTCCGACTAGGAAATGAGTCTGAATCTATTCAACAGATCACAGCCAAGGCAGATGTTATCATCCCTCCTCGGACCGAAATGATGATACCTGGATTAACTGAGAACGAAAGAAGTTTTGAGTGTGGATTGGTTGGATATCCTGAGAAGAGCCCAAAAGGAGTGCTAATATCATCAGCGCTGGTAGATCTGTCGAGAGATGTCATACCTGTGAGAATTGCGAACGTAAGTGAAAAATCTAGAATTATCCAGAAGGGTGAAGTGCTTGCAACCTGTGCTCCAGTCACCTGTGTTTGCAAAGACCCGAGCTTGACGTTGTCGGAGCCGTCTACAAGTTTAACACCTGAAATTGGACGAAATGAGAATTTATCTCCTGAGCAGAGACATGCCGCAGAAAGACTGTTCCAGGAATTTAAGGATGTGTTTTCACAAAACGAGAATGATATAGGTCGCACTTCTCTGACACGTCATAGAATTGATACTGCCGACCATGCACCGATTAAACAGCATCCAAGACGCTTGCCGTTCGCAAAACAAGAAGACGTTTCTAAGCTCTTACGAGGGATGCAGGATAGTGACATCATTTAACCGTCATCAAGTCCGTGGGCCTCTCCCATCGTGTTGGTCCGAAAGAAAGATGGCTCCACAAGATTTTGTGTGGATTATCGTAAACTTAACGATATCACGAAGAAGGACAGCTATCCTCTACCAAGAATAGACGACACGCTAGATACTCTTTCAGGACATAAATGGTTTTCCACACTGGATTTGAAGAGTGGATATTGGCAGATAGAGATACATCCTGATGACAAAGAGAAGACTGCAATTACTACTGGACAAGGACTTTGGCAATTTAAAGTTATGCCGTTCGGGCTCTGCAATGCTCCAGCAACGTTCGAGAGCCTCATGGAGACAGTGTTAAAAGGCCTGACTTTTGAAGCTTGTCTCATCTACCTAGATGACGTCATCATTGGTGGCCGCACGTTTGAAGAACATCTTGGAAATATTCGAAAAGTGTTAACGAAGCTAAGAGCGGCGAATTTAAAGCTGAACCCTCTGAAATGCAAGTTCTTCCAACGCGAAGTAAATTATTTAGGACACATCATCTCAGCTGAAGGTGTTCGAACAGATCCTGAAAAAGTGTCTGCAGTAAAGAACTGGAAGCGTCCGGAAAACATCCATCAGTTGCGAAGCTTTCTGGGACTATGCACTTATTACAGAAAGTTTGTACAGGGGTTCTCCAACATCGCAAGACCCTTGCATAGGCTTACTGAAAGCAAGCAGAAGTTTCTATGGACACAAGAATGCGAGAATTCCTTCCAGTAGCTGAAAGAAGCTCTCACATCCTCTCCAGTCCTAACCTATCCACACCCCGACAAACAATTCATTGTGGACACAGATGCTAGTCATGAAAGTTTCGGTGCTGTACTTTCCCAAGAAATAGATGTCCAAGAACTAGTCGTAGCATACTGGAGCAAATGTTTATCGAAACCAGAGCGGAATTATTGCGTCACTCGTAAGGAGTTATTAGCTATAGTAAAAGCCATAGAACACTTCCATCACTATCTCTATGGCAGGAAATTTCTCCTTCGTACTGATCACGCATCCCTAACATGGCTGATGAATTTTAAGAACCCAGAGGGCCAAGTAGCCAGATGGATACAACGACTCCAGGAATACGACTTTGACATCAGGCATCGTAAATGTTTATCGCATGGAAATGCTGATGCCTTATCAAGAAGACCGTGTCCCGAAAGTTGTCGCTATTGTTCCAGAGCGGAGAACAAGTATAATCCCGAACATGTCATACGCCAGACGAAGACTTCACTATCAACGCCACCAGATCCCTGGAGTGATGAGAAGATTCGAGAAGATCAAATGGCAGACTCTGACATCAAACCAATCTTGGAGTTATTAGAATCTTCTAGCACGAAGCCCAGTTGGAAAGACATCTCGACTTATAGTCCTACGACGAAGCAATATTGGGCTCTTTGGAACTCCCTCCACGTCAGGAATGGTGTCCTGTACCGAAAATTCGAATCGGAAGATGGGAAGACATCTCGGTGGCAGTTGGTACTTCCTCGATCTCGAATCCCAGAGGTCCTCGAAGAATTACATGGCAGTCCCACCGGAGGCCATTTTGGAGTCATGAAAACATTACACAGAGTCCGAGAGCGCTTCTTCTGGGGAAAAACGAGAGCTGACGTCGAACAATGGTGCAGATCTTGCGATGCATGTGCAGCTCGGAAAGGACCAAAGAAACGTAGCCGAGGAAGACTACATCTCTACAATGTAGGAGCACCTTTCGAACGCATCGCCCTTGACATCCTAGGTCCTCTGCCAAGAAGTGCTGATGGCAACAAATACCTCCTTGTTGTCATGGACTATTTCACGAAATGGCCTGAAGTCTATGCCATCAATGATCAAGAAGCTTCTACGGTTGCGGATGCCTTGGTACACCAGTGGATATCAAGGTATGGAGTCCCTCTTCAAATGCATTCTGACCAGGGGAGAAATTTCATCTCTGCTGTGATTGAGGGTCTCTGTCAACTTCTCGGAATGGACAAAACTAGGACGACGCCTTTACATCCACAATCGGATGGCATGGTTGAGAGATTTAATCGTACCATCCTCAACAATCTCTCACTGCTAGTCTCAAGAAACCAACAAGACTGAGACCAAAAACTTCCCTTGTTTCTTCTCGCCTATCGCAGCGCCGTCCATGAAACAACCGGCTATTCCCCTTCTCAGATGCTTTTCGGTCGTGATCTTCGTCTACCTTGTGATCTGATTTTTGGTCGCCCTCCAGATGCGCCTTCATCGCCAGAGGGATACGTGCAGAATCTCCAGGCACGATTTGAAGACGTCCACAACTTGGCTCGAGAGCGGATCAATATATAGACGGAGAAGATGAAGACCAGGTACGACACAAAAGCCACGGGACAACAATTTCAAGAAGGTGACAAGGTTTGGTTTTATAATCCGACTCGACGCAAAGGACTTTCTCCCAAATTACAATCGCACTGGGACGGTCCTTACACAGTCCTAAACAGACTGAACGATGTCGTGATTCGGATCCGAAAGTCACCAAATTCGAAGCCTAGAGTCGTTCATTACGACAGGCTGGCTCCATACTATGGCCATAGTACTTAGTTCATTGATTGTAAATAGTGTAATGTAAATAATGTAAATTAGTATGACCATGGTCTTGTATATAAGTTAATGTAATAATTTCTTTTGCTTAGCATTATCATTATTAATGTTATTATTATTTAAATACTTGTATGTAATGATGTCTATGCTATAATTTTTTTTTTTTTTTAAATAAGTGTATATTTTGTATAATTCAGCATTATGAATGTATTTAATTGTTATTTTCCATGTTTGCTTTAAGTGTTTTGAATAGTATAGCATTTTTTGGTAACGGGTTTGCTTTCCGATCAAAGGTTGAACTGCCCGGGACGTGCAGTCCTTGAGAGGGGGGCAATGTTATGAATTTTGTATATATTTGTAAATATTTCATTTATTTTATTTTATTATTGTGAAAATTGCAGTATTATTAATGTATTTCCTATTGAGCATCATGTAACTCAATGCTAAAGGCCTCAGATGCTTTGCAAGAAAAGCAACCTTACATCCTCATCTTTATAATGGAGTTCTATTGGAAAACCGCCAAGGAATGGGTTTATCGCCAAGTTGGCGATGGTTTTGGCGACTTTTTTTGTCGCCAAATTTGGCGATATATCGCCAAATGTCGCCAAGTTGGCGACGGATTTGGCGACTTTTTGTGCAACCACACCCCCCTTATACCTATACATTGGGATCCTTTCTTGCTTGGGTTCTCTATCGAAAGTTAAAGCACTTTCTGGTAATTTCTAGCATTCGAAGGCTCTGGAAAATTCTACAGTTATCTCTAAAGCCTATATAAGGGACCTCCACCAGTTGAGTTCAGTTAGTTGTCTGTCAACTGCGATTGAATTCGTACGAGAGGCTTTGCATTGAGAACTGTGTTACTCAGATTGATTTTGTCGTTGATACGTCGTATTGAACACATTGTTTCTGTGTGAAATTTTGCTGCGCTTTTATTGGATTTGAAGATTACTGAATATCTTGTAATTTTCAGAAGATATTTGTGATCGTATTGCACTGTTTATAGTGAATAAAACCTGTTGATTGTTCTTATATATTGGCATCAATCCTTTCGTACCCCGAGCTCACAACAATATATATCTCCATATATATATATATATATCTGACCTATGTCATACGATAACGCTCGTATTTATAAATCAATTTTGATGAAACTAATTGTGTGTATTAAGCTCACAAATGTCTCGACCGAGTTCGTTGGCCAGCTTGGTCCGCCATTTTGTTTCAAGATGGCGGCCATTTAAAAATTTAAAACTAAAATAAATATACATAAAAATTAAAAATTCAAATTTATTTTTTAATTAAGTGTTAGACCTTGATACGATGATTCCAGAGCATTTTTTGGTTTACCTCTATCTTAAAAAATGGCTGAGATAGAGCAGTTTGAAATTCTAGGGTGGCTGACATTTTGAAACAAGACTGCACATTACAAAAATTTTCATTGTTGTAATCATTTTCCCAATCATACGCATAAAACTATATATTCATATCCGTTAGCGTCAAATTCTCGCCAAACTTGGTGACATTTGGCGAAATATCGCCAAATTTGGCGACCAAAATAAGTCTTCATAAATGAAGTCAATTTGGCTATAGCTCAATAATTTGGCGAATTTCTTATTCAAATTCAGTATTAACAAATCTTTTGTAAACGTTTTCTTTGCATTTTAGCTTGCTGTTTTCGTGTAACATTAGCTAAAATTTTAAAACGAAGGTATAGGAAAGCTACCTTTTCCTCCCGGTACAGGCCGGAAGGACTTTTTTGTATTTAAAGCTACCTAAAACACGAGAATCGAGATATGCTTCTTGTGTATTGTGATATTCATACAGAGATTTCGGTTGCCAAACATTTTTCAAATATTTTAAATGAAATACTAAAATCAATTATGAAATATACCGATGCTTTTAAATTTATTGTCAAATGTGAGAGTCTCTTCTAGAAAGTTTGTGAAAATAAAACATTTGGATACCATATAACGGTTCCCACAATTATGATTATGCCAAGGTTGCAGTTATGATTTCGCCAAGATCATCGCAAAGCTTATATAGGCATCCTATATACGCATATATATATTCCAAACACTCCTATATGTGCCATATACGTCATTATACACACATTATTTATGTGTTATATGTCATATATATACATCATATATGACTATAACTTGGCCACATACGTACAGAAATGTTATATTATATATATCATATATTATTATAATGTCATACATGCTTTATAATTTGGCGATAAATCTTGGCCACTTGGCAGTTCATCCTTGGAAGCCGCTATAACACGAAAGTACTAAATTTACAATACGTTAATGAAAATAGAAACAAAAATATTTAATGCTTGGTGGCTGCTATAACACGAAAGTACCAAATTTCTTCTTTATTTTTCATGTCTGATAATTTGCATCTATCCTTTTTTGTAATTTTAACAGTTTTGTAACGATTTTATGCATTTATATTGCTTATTCAAAGAAAAATTCTTCTAAAGTTACAGAAGTTCGTTAAAAACGGTTAAAATAGTAAAATGTGAACATCGTTTGATCCATTCTCGACCGAAAGCAACAACCGTTATCATTATCTTTTTACGCGTGAAGGTTTCGTTATGGTATTTCATTGTGATGTTTGGTAATTTTTAAAATTCATTATTTGAAAAACGACATAATCATTCGATTTGAAATTTATATCAAGAAAAATACAATTTTTTACCTTTCTAACGCAGTTTGTCTAACACTTTTGTGAGAAATTACTTTTTGAGCTATTAATTTTTTCAGTAACTTCAAATGTTTCATTTTCCGAGATTAACCTGTGGCAACGATGGATTGCTGTGACTTTTCATAAACATGAAAAATGATAGAGATTGAAAGAATAAGCCACCCTGTGGGCGGCAAATCCTCTTTAATAAAAAGGTATGCGTTGCTGACGACTGGGAATTTCGATAACCGTTGCCACAGATTAAACTCGGAAAATGAAACATTTGAAGTTACTGAAAAAAATAATAGCTCGAAAAGTATTTGTTAGAAAATTGTTAGACAAACTTCGTTAGAAAAGTAAAAAATTGTATTTTTCTTGATATAAATTTAAAATCTAATGATTATGCCGTTTTTCAAATATTGAATTTCAAAAATTACCAAATTTCACAATGGAGTACCATAGCGAAGTCTTCACGCGTAAAAAGATAATAACAGCCATGTGTTCTGACGTATACTGGCTATAGCACGAGTCACAAATTATAGTAAACTTACTATTCTGTTAAAATATAAAAGTGAATTATGATGCCACGAGAGCATGATTTTTATTTAATTTAATATAATCATCTTAGAAACAAGGTTTTGGAATTTTTTTTCGAATGGGACTAATAAATGGGCCAATACTGTATATTATTTTGAGTTTAAAAGAGGAAAGGTGGAGAAGAGCTTTATATTATTTAGGTTTCCTCAGGAACTTTTGGTCATAATTGAAAGTTTAATGTATCAAAACGTCAGAAATTTAAATCGACATTAAATCGGCAATAACTATAACGATAATATGTCCTTCAGTTCGTTTAGATAGATTTTCATTTAAAAATATAAAATCATTCAACATTGATTTTAGGTATTTTTAAAGTTATTACCACGGCTCCGAGAAACGCCGGGCATGTCAGCTAGTAAATAAAATAAAGTGTCACGTCACTGCACGGATTTATTTTAAATTTTTGATTAAAAAGCAAAATTGAAATTGAAATGTTTAGAAGAAAAAGACACCATCGATCGATCAAAGCAGTGGGAAGTCACGTGTAGAATAAAAAGTATGCTTTGTTATATTAGATTAAATTGTATTTTAAATACATTCAATTTATTTTTTTTTGTTTCATGTTTTTCAAGAAGCGGATGATGTCGTATTCTAAATGCAGTTAAAATACGATTGTTAATTTTTTTTTTCTTGCGCGTGCATTTTGCTATCTTCTATCAGTTTTTACTGCAATGGAATAAATGAGACGCTATTCGCATTGACTAATGTTGTTTGCAGATATTTTTATACTTGATTTTTCTGTAGAAGTTTGAACCTGCATCTAGAAAATATTAGATATTGCTCAAAATTATTAGACAGCAGTGCGAAATCCTCGCGCGTGTCCAGTGGTCTATATTATAAAGCAAAAACATGTCCGTGAATAACGCTGATGTCATATCGTTAACTTCTAAACATTGCAGAATTTAAAAATTTACACCGTCGAATAATGGGGGAAAATGTACTTTCAAATGCAGCTTGTTTCAAAACTTATATCATTTTACTAATCGTTATCTCTCTAAATTAAAAAAAAGTAACCACCAGCGCAGCAGGCGCCGCAGCCACTGTCAATGCATTTTTTATGCTTGAGGTCTTTCTGGGCTAATATTCATAAAACTATTGCATATAAAAATATGAAAATTGGTAGTTTTATAGAGAAATGTTCGATAAACACGTTGAAGCCGACAGTTTTTAAATCGAAGAAATATTTTAGGAGATATTAATTTTAAAGTTGGTTAAAATTGTTCTCTTAAAAAAGTTTTATCGGAACGAAAATTATGCACAGGAATTTAACCAAAATTTAAAAGGATATAGTTGACAAGCTTGAGGTGTGTAGAGTGCAATTATTTTTTTAATATGACTAAATTTTTTAGGCTTTATTTCAATTTTTTATACAAATTTTCATTATTTTGATGGAGATTTATTTTATTTTTCAAAAAGTCCATTATTTGAATTGTTGCCAATTTGTAAAATAGCGCACATAATAATATTCCTTTTCAATTAAAAAATGTATTTACACGTGACCATTAAAAACAGAAATAAAACTTTAAAATAATAATTAAATCATCACGAGTTGAAAACAGTAAATATAGATTATTACGTAATAATAGATATACTTGCGCGTGAATATTAAAAAAAAGAAATAATTAAATTATTACGTGTTCAAAGCATTAAATGAGGAAACTTACGTCATATTTAAAATGCTAAAATAAGAATATTTCCAAACATTTTCAATTTAAATATATATTTATACAAGAGATCCATTTATTTCTACAAATTCTTTTACCTATTATTGCAAATTTTAAAACTGCGTAAATTATAATATTTTTCTTCAATTAAAAACTATATTTTTACGTTTAATAATTACGTTTAAATTAACGAAATAACTAATAAACTGTTAAAATATCATTAAAAATACATATAAACGTTGAATTAAAAATCACTCGATGACATAACTAACACGTGTAACGCATCTGATGTTCCATTTTGTTTCGGTTTATTGGTACCCAGTTCAGCATCAATCTACCGCAGCCGGAGCTGGGGTTGCCTAAGACTCCTATAATAGAATAGGTTCTGATTAGCTTGGTTTATCGACTGGGCTCCAATTCGGGTGCCAAATCTGCGAGGATGCGTCAGCCTCTATTATGGAGTTCTAATCTGATGTCAATTGAATGCGACGCCACGGTCATGCACTTTGTGTTAAATCCTATATTTTGGCGATATAACTTTTCTTTTATAGAAAGTTGTCGACGGGATAACGGAGAAGTACCCAATTTTCTGTAGCATCATTATAAAATTCCCCGATGCAGCAACATTGTTTACTTAACTATTTTACACAACTTGATTTTCAAAAGTTTAATTCATCTTATTTAATCAATCACGAAAACAGTTGTTAGCTGTTTCGACAGCAGTTGATTCGGCCTTAAAATCCCCCAGTCAAAGGAAAATGAATGTAAACCCAATTACAGCAGATCAGTACTGGTCGTTTAATTATAATTCAATCTTCTGTAATCGGTTTAGAGTTGAAAGTTTGCGGTTTCAGAAAGGGGGTTGGCGAGCGTAGTTCTTAGGGGGCAGAGCCCCTTAGTGCTTTTTAAAATAATTTTCAAGCATAAATTTTCTTAAATCTGACTCAAACATCATGTGCAACGCGATTACAGAAAATTAACCCGTTTGCAATTAAAACAATGTAAATAATTTGGTATTTGTGTGTTTTCGTGTAACTTCCATAACTAAATTGACAAACGAAATTAGCATTTCGTAGATAAATAAACAAATAATGTAAAAAAAGAAAACATGAATTGAGTAGATATGCAATTGAACTACGCGCTTAAATACTGAAAGATTCAAACTAAAAAAGGTCGCTATAATAGCTTTTTTTCGTTGCTTAGCTATAATGCTTTCGAAATTAACCGCTAACATGCGACACGACAAATACGGAAGTAGAAAAAATACTTTTTGGTGTAGTGGGTGGGCATTCTAAAAAAATGTATATTATCTACCCTATATATATAAAATCCTAATGAAACGAATTTGTGAAACGATTTTATGAAACGAATTTATGAAACGATTTTATGAAACGACTGATTAAACGACTGATTATGTTTCAAGGCTATTTTTAATAAAATATTAAACGCTTGATGGTGAAATTAATACCAATTGTCCATAAAAATCCGCGGATGTCAAAACTGGTAATAGAATTTTGAAATTGGAATTAGTTTTCGAGATATTAATTTTTTTCTAATTTTAATGACATTTCTGTAATGATGGCAACTAATTACTCAGTTTTTTTGTGACAAAAAAGGGGAAAAAATTGAAAAGGATCCCGATAGGGATTATTGATTTCTTTTTATTCGTCATTTTCAAACTGAAATTGAATTTATCTTTTATTTCAATCGATAATGAAGATAAGATTGTGATTAAATTATGTTTTTCAGGAAATATTGAAAAAAAAAATCACATTTCTATCGTCAGGATTCAATCGTCTGTCAGCATTTAATTTAATTTATAAACTGAAAATATTTTGAATAAATTCGTCCAAATGACGTCATTTAGGTAAACGCAAAAGAAAGGGAGGAAAAGGAATTAAATGTAATTATTATTTATTGATATCATTTTGTTATTTTTTTGTAAAATTTAACTAAACGAATTTATAAAATCATTAATTCGGATATTTGAAACTAATATATAAAATAATAATTGCCCAACTGAACGGAAGAATAAAATATCCTGCTTGGTTTTCTATCCTGCTTGGTTTTTTCCGCCAAGCTTTTTAAAAAAGCGTCAAGACCCCTATAATAGAAAAACACCAAAAGTTCATTGGGTTTATTTTCATAACTTTTGGCAACAAATCTATGTATATTAACGAATCTATCCCTTTTTGAAGCTCGAATTACGCCAAACCTAAAGGGGCCGTTCAAGTATTACGTAAGCATATTTTTAGTCATTTTGTACCCCCTCCCCCCCCTTGTAAGAAAATATAAGCAAATGCTAGACCCCCCCCCCCTTGCTTACGTAAGATTTTATGACAGTTTATACATCAAGACTTCTTGACAGATAAAAAGTTACCAATAAATTACATTATTAATCATACAAATTTATATAAATAGGCATATAGGGATTGTGATATCAAAAAATACAAAATGGTTTTAATATATTGTTGTTTATTGCATTAAACAAACCATTGTTTAAACCAGCAAATTCATTGTTTAATGCTTATGTAAGAACTGTCGTGACCTCCCCTCCCCCTTGTCAGAGAAAATAAGCAGACTCTGGACCCCCCCCTCCCCCTTTACTGCTTACGTAATACTTGAACGGCCCCAAAAGCAAAGGATCCTATAATGGAAAAGTACCCGATTTTCTTATGAACAATATTCAAGTGACAGAACATGGTGTAAAATTACCGCGGATAGCAAATTTGTTTAAATATCTCATCAATTGATGCCGAATAAATGCAGGCATGCATGCACAAAATAATTAATTAATTTTGTATGATAAATAATTATTAGAAAATTCGTATATACATATTAATTAAAAAAAATAATTTACATATTTAAAATAACATGAAAATATGCATGATGGTGCACTAAAATAGAGAGAAAATTAAAACCTGTTACTGAAAATGTCTATAACAGTACTTTTCAATACCGTGGTTCTAAATGTTATTCACAAGCAGATGGAATTTTTCTCATCCTTAAACGCAAAGGAAGAATAGAATAGAGATTGTTGTTATAAAAGTCCGAGAGGTAGTAACAATTTATACCTAACCATTTTATACAAGCTGGTTTTCAAGTAGTAATTGATTTTACTTATCAATCCCGAAAACAGTCGTCAGTTGTCGCAACAGCTGTAGATGAGGCCATGATAATCGAAAAATGTCCCATTAAAATGTTAAAAGCATGGCAACCCAATTACAGATTTACCAATATTTTAAAAATAAAGCACGCTGTCATGTTTTTAGAGGCCTCGAAGTCTGAGCGGGGGTTGGCGAGCGTAGCTCGCAGGGGGTAGGCCCCCTAGTAACTTATAAAAATCTCTTCGAGTTTTCAATTAAAAATGATTTTTACCTACATTCTGTACACCGGGTTCTTTAACTCGGGTAACCAGGGTTGGATCGCCTCGTTATATTGAAATTAATTTTCAAATTTCAGTAATGTCACTGCTTTTTGAGTATTTCAACGCAGAATTGAATCATCATCATTTACAGATAAAACTGGAAACTGATAAAGTGATTATTGATAAAGCTAGACAATAGGTGCTTCTGAAAGGTACATAAAAAGCACTTCTCTTCAACAAAAAGAGGGGCAAAATTTCTAAACTGCATATTGCCAGTAATAAATGTTGCCACACAGACTGAAATTTGGAAGAATTATTTTATGATTTATTATAGAACGTAAACAAACAAAAGGATCTTTTGTTCAGGTGATATTGAGAAAACGATCTAATTAAAAAATGTGAAATAAAGGTTCATTTAATGACCTGGAACTAGAATGAAGAAAAATATTGAAGGCTCATAAAAACTTGTTTCGAACTTCGATTTTTGAAGAGAACTAACGGTAAGTATTAGTTTTAATTTCAGTTTTAATAAATGCAAAAATAGTTTAAAATGAAAAAAGAACACATCTTTTATTAACGTACTTAAACGTAGAAATAGGCTGAATTTAGAACTCATGTTTAATAAATGAAAACTCATATTGTTTATATGACATCGCATTCCTCCCAAAACATGTAATTAATGTATTGTTATCAAAAATGTTTAATTTTTGCTCAATTTCTTTTATTAAGATATGCACTGCTAAAAATCGGCAACACGTGTCCGTGTCCAGTCATTCAACATTTTTTATAGATAACAGTTACTTGACCATAATTTGAAGCGTTCTCATTGGTCAGAATACAGATACATTACGATCATGTAACCATTTTCCTATAAAACGGTTGAATGACTTAGACAGCTTGTTGCAGATTTTTAACAGTGTGGTTACAGGAAAGCTGAAAATAATGTATATATTACTGCAAATGTTATTTTTACATTATAGTAACAGAAATATAGTTACTGTTGAGTCACGTGGTAATAGATTTTTAAAAAATCGTGCCTGAAAATTATTTAATCTGAGATTTATAAATCGTTTTCACAAGATATAATTAAAATTTAATTAATATTAATCTATAAATTGATAATTAAATTAGTTAGGAAAATATTGTATTGTCACCGGGAACACATAACTATATCCAATTTCTAGAAAGCTAGTACATCAGGAGATGAGTGGAAAATATATTACAAAATTTCATCTTTATATACATGAAACAAGTCAGATTAAATAAAGCGTGAACAGCAAAACATAAAACATATTAAGCTTATAATTGAAGACCTGAGTGAAATATAAAATATTGAGATTCTAATTAGTTTTGATGATATGATACATTACGTTTAAATATGTAATTTGTTTCATTTAACAATTTAAATAATATTAATATTTTACAATATTCAAAAATTAAATTTTAATACATTTTTCTGAGAGAGTTTAGTTCCAGCTCTTAACATTGTAAACATATGCTACCGAAACGAATATATATATATATATATATTAAATTATTATACTCTCTAATTTTTTATTTGTAATTTATTTTCTACTTTTTAGTGTCTAAAATATTTCATTGTTGCAGTTTCACAGCCAATTGTCCTATTTTAGCGAGCGTGGTTTGGCACATCATTGTTTTACCTCTTATACAGTTATAACCACGAAGAATATTTGGCGATTTATCATATGCTCCCGGCTAACTGGAAAATACCTTAATAATAAAATTTATTGATTTATAATTAAGTTCTAAAAATATTAAAATGTTGTATTGTCATCGGAAGCACACCTGTGTACACAATTGGAAGTGGGTTAAAAATCTATTCCAAAATTCCATTTTTACATACATGAATCAAGTTAAGTTAAATAAAAGAGTGTAATAAATAAAGCTTACAACAAAAAACTTTCTCTTCCATTTTCTCGAACTTAATTTTTTTTTATTACATAACATATTCTTCCATTCAAGTCTACAATCAATAATAAACTTCCAATATAGTAAAACAATATTTATGATTTAGTTCTACCCTATCTATCCAGCTATTCGGAATCTAATATTCGCAATGAGACTCGAATACCAATCTACTTATAATAAAATCCAAAGGCAAGAAAGTGTTGGTAACCATGCCGAGTTCGATCACTCTGGTCTACGAATCGACCGTAGCTAAACGCCGTGTTAGGTTTAATGAAAAACATATGCTAACATATGACAGCTAAATGATAATTTCTTCTATCTGAAAACATGTCTGTTCAACATATTTTCCTATAAAATATGTACGTATATCATATCCAATTATAATTTTTTAAGTTCTTAATTAAAAATCCAGATTAAACAAGGGATTCCCAGATATAAACAAACGAACACTGTTGACATTCAGAATTACAAATTCAAATGAATCACAAATGAACGACTCTTTGAAAGCTTCACATCCGATTCTGCTCTTAAAATATTTGTTAAAACATATTAAATATTATTATTTTGTTTAAAACCTCCAAAAACTATTTTAGAAGCCATCTATCGGCAAATCCAAGTGTAGGAAAGTGTAAGAAATCGAAATCATTCCAGAGTGAACCGAGTCGGAGCTGCGAACCCGAGCGGAGATAAACGCCATGTTAAGCTTAATGAAAAACATATGTTAACTAAATGATAATTTCGTCTACCACAAATCATGTCTGTCCAGGATATTTTCATATAAAACATGTATATCAACATTTCTGTAAATATTTTTTTCGGTAAACACCTTTTTTCAGAAATAGCGGTGACTGCTTTCATAGGGAGCATGAAAATAGGATATAAGTCATTATCCTCATGGTAGGGAGGCTTTAAGATGATCGATCGAGTATTATGCTTCTTTTTCAAATATTGTTTTGGTGCTATCTATAGGCAGATAATATAAACAAAGGAACTTTCTGTTGGAAAAAATATATAAAATAACAATAAAGTTGTATAAAATGTATATAAGCATATTTTTTTTAAAGAAAAATTCAGGACATAATTTATTCCAAGATCAGCTTTTAAAAGTTTCGGCTTAATGTTATTTATTTTCTTAGTTATATCAATTTTTAAGAGCCTAGCTTATATCCACCTAAATTTTGAAATTTTAATTCCATTGTAAATAAAATGATTTTTTTCTTATGAATCGTAATTAAAATATAAGGAATACATAGTACAGCATAATTTGCAGTTAACTTTGCATATGTAAACAAACAATTAGCTATGTAGTGAGTCAAGCTCCTTAAAAATTCATTGATAACACCTTTTTTACAAAAAAATTCGCACATGGATTATTTTTTTAATATTTAATTTGAATGTTTTGTGCAATCGTTGAACAATTTCAGAAATTTAATATTGAGTAAAAAAGAAAAAAAAAAGAACGTCCTCATCATTTGTATTTGTAGAAATCATTTGTCATTTTTAAAATGTACTTTTCTACAATACTAATCTTTCAATAATAAAATCTTCATGCTGTTTGTTTGTACAAAGTCTTATGAAAATGCAACGCAGATGAACGAACAATCCGTCAATTTTGACGGGGGTTATATACAAGTAATGTAATAAAATCACTTGTTAACGTTAAACTAAAGATGTAATTAATGCTTAAAGTGATAAAAACTTTACACAATAATAATAAAAACAAGAACGAAAAATCATGCGTCAAGCATAGATTATGTAACACTTTCCAACGCTTCCAAAATAATTTTACAAATCATTACCGTTTAATAAGCTGAAAGATAACATCTAAGTAAACAATTTGGAAAACGCATAACATATTTAAAAACGTAATTTCAGGAATTTCCAACATATACAATATTCGGAAAAATATCCGAATACTTTTATTCAGCCCTGTATAGGATCTATAGATTTGTATATATACTACATAGGATGCTAAATTTTAGTTTAGTTAGGAAACGCGTAGCACAGTTTAAAATTCTATCTTCTGGAGTTTCTGTCAATAAACGGAAATGTGTTCGCGAACTTTTATGCTGCCCTGTATATGATCTACAGAATTTATATACATCAAGTAATAAACAAAAAGTGAATTAAATTTAAAATCGCGTTCAGCAACTTAAAACGCACTTCCAGGAATTATTGTTAACAGATAGTAGAGGATTCTTTTGTGTGTCCCTGTAAATGAACGATGACTGCTATACACACAGTATTCTGTAGTAAGCTTCTTGTAATGCATCTTAGTGATATATATAAATTTCAATGCGTTTAAAATAGTGAAACATTATTTAATTAAACCGCAAATGATTTTTCTCCATAGACGTAATGTAACGGAATTCTTTTGACTGTCCCTGTAAAGTAACCATAAGTGCTATGCACACCCTATTTCATATTAAGCTTCTTGTAATGCACCTTAGTGATATATATCCATTACAATGTGTTTGAAATTGTGTAACATCGTTAAAATAAACCGCAAATGATTTTTCCCCATAGACCGTAATGTAACGGAATTCTTTTGAGTGTCCCTGTAAAAAAACTATAAGTGCTACACACTTCAGTTGAAATAGGGAACATGCTATAGATAACGACAATAACATATAAAAATTGCAGGGCAATCCAAACATATTTACGGGAGTTAGAGCACGGCCAGACGGCCAGACGGCAGACAAACCGAAGTCATAAACACTTTTCAACTAGGTTGGAAAGTGTTAAAAACTGCCCAATTAAACTGATGGCATTGAGCTCACAGGCTAATCACACTAATTTTACATTATACTCTTATTTCAAAGACTAATGCCCTTTGAAAAATAAAGAAATCGACAATAAACCTGTATACCAAATTTGAAGCAAGTTGGATAATTCTGCATGAAATACCCATTTGGCTAAATTAAGAGAGGGTTAGCCCGCCCCCGTCCCCCCCTCCTTTATACTTAACCAATGAGCCTCCAAATGTAACCAGGGAAGTGCCTTATCAGAAAAAACATGTATATCAAATTTGAAGCAAATCGGATAATTCTGCAAGAAAACCCCATTTATCTAAATTAAGCGGAGGGAATAGTAAATCGGATAATTCTATCAAGAGTTATTGCGTTATGTACATACGTCCCCTCCCCTTTATACTTAACCAATGAGCCGCCAAATATAGCCAGGAAAGCGCTTTATCAGAAAAAAAACTGTATATCAAATTTGAAGCAAATCGGATAATTCTGCAAGAAAACCCCATTTATTTAAATTAAGCGGAGGGAATAGTAAATCGTATAATTCTATCAAGAGTTATTGCGTTATGTACAGACGCCCCCCCCCCCTTTATACTTAACCAGTGAGCCTCCAAATGTAACCCGGGAAGCGCTTTATCAGATAAAAACTGTATATCAAATTTGAAGAAAATCGGATAATTCTGCAAGAAAACCCCATTTATCTAATTTAAGCGGAGGGAATAGTAAATCGGATAATTCTATCAAGAGTTATTGCATTATGTACATATATACGCATCGTACATAACGGAACCCGTGGGCACATTAGCTTAGTAGAGGCTTTGACAGCCAGTCAGCTAAAAAGGCTTAAAAGTACCTTTTAATATAAAGATGACATGTTTCACACGCTCTAACGACGAATTCTTCAAGATAAAAAATAATAAATAAACTGTTTTCAAAAAGTTGCGAAACGAGAACATATGCAGTGAACCATCCTCTTTTGAATTACCTAAAATTTGGCAAGAAATGATTAACAAATTAAAACAAGAACGAAAAATCATACGTCAAGCATAAATTATGTAACACTTTCCAACGCTTCCAAAATAGTTTTACAAATCATTACCGTTTAATAAGCTGAAAGATAACATCGAAGTAAACAATTTGGAAAACGCATAACACATTTAAAAACGTAATTTCGGGAATTTCCAACATTTATTTTCAAGATATACAATATTCGGAAAAATATCCGAATACTTTTATTCCGCCCTGTATATGATCTATAGATTTGTATATATACTACATAGGATGCTAAATTTTAGTTCAGTTAAGAAACGCGTAGCACAGTTTAAAATTCTTCTTCTGGAGTTTCTGTCAATAAACGGAAATGTGTTCGCGAACTTTTGTGCTTCCCTGTACAGGATCTACATAATTTATACACACCACGTAATAAACAAAAAGTGAGTTAAATTTAAAATCGCGTTCAGTAATTTAAAACGCACTTCCAGGAATTATTGTTAACAGAGAGTAGAGAATTCTTTTGTGTGTCCCTGTAAATGAACGATGACTGCTATACACACAATATTCTGTAGTAAGCCTCTTGTAATGCACCTTAGTGATATATATAAATTTCAATGCGTTTAAAATAGAGAAACATTATTTAAATAAACCGCAGACGATTTTTCTCCATAGACATAATATAACGGAATTCTTTTGACTGTCCCTGTAAAGTAACTTTAAGTGCTATGCACACCCTATTCCATATGAAGCATCTTGTAATGCACCTTAGGGATATATATCAATTAAGATGTGTTTGAAATTGTGTAAGATCATTAAAATGAACCGCAAATGATTTTTCCCCATAGACCGTAATGTAACGGAACTCTTTTGAGTGTCCCTGTAAAAAAAACTATAAGTGCTAAACACTTCAGTTCAAATAGGAAACATGCTATAGATAACGACAATAACATATCAAAATTGCAGAGCAATCCGAGCATAATTACGGGAGTTAGAGCACGGCCAGACGGCAGACGGCCAGACAGCAGACGGCCATACGGCCAGACAAACCGAAGTCATAAACACTTTTCAACTAGGTTGGAAAGTGTTAAAAAGCAATAAATAAAATAATAATTTCCACGTTTACAATTTGACCATGCCGTCACCTGCTTGCATTATACATATGATCTCGTTATTTGTGTTTACCATTTTCAAAAACTTTGCAAAAAAAGTTTATTTACACTGATGTCCAGAAATTAAGGGGCAGTGACCAATTTCAGACGTTTCGTCAGGTACATTTCACTGGCCCCTCCACCCCCGGACTTGGGAATTTCGTATTCACCAATCGTTTGTACTTCGTTAGGACCGGTAAGTACCGAGAGATTTTCGTTTGTACCAGTTGCTCCAGTACCGATTTATCCCAAATTCAAAGTGGAGGGGCCAGTGAAACGGGATTTCCCATAGTAAAAAAATGAAGTTTTTCAGATTTTGACGAAAACTTGTCAGTCGTTTGTACTACGTTAGTACCGGTAAGTACCGAGATATTTTCGTTTGTACTGGCTCCGGTACCGTGTTATTCAATTTTTAGTTTCAGGGACCATTTCACTGGCCCCTCCACCACCGGACCTGGTAATTTTGCATTCACCAATCGTTTTGTACTTCGTTAGGACCAGTAAGTACCGAGAGATTTTAGTTTGTACCGGCTCCGGTACCGAGTTATTCAAATTTTTTGTTTGAGGGACCATTTCACTGGCCCCTCCACCCCCGTACCTGATAATTTCGCATTCACCAATCGTTTGTACTTCGTTAGTACCGGTAAGTACCGAGAGATTTTCGTTAGTATTGGCTCCGGAACCGAGTTATTTAATTTTTTTTTGAGGGACCATTTTACTGGCCCTCCACCCCCGGACCTGGCAATTTCGCTATCACCAATCGTTTGTACTTCGTTAGTACCGGTAAGTACCGAGAGATTTTCGTTTGTACCGGCTCCGGTACCGAGTTATTCAAATTTTTTGTTTGAGGGACCATTTCACTGGCCCCTCCCCAACCGGATCTGGCGATTTCGCATTCACCAATCGTTTGTACTTCGTTAGTACCGGTAAGTACCGAGAGATTTTCGATTGTACCGGCTCCGGTACCGAGATATTCTAATTTTTATTTTGAGGGACCATTTCACTGGCCCCTCCACCCCCGGACTTTGTAATTTCGCATTCACCAATCGTTTGTAATTCGTTAGTACCGGTAAGTACCGAGAGATTTTCGTTTGTACCGGCTCCGGTACCGAGTTATTCAAATTTTTTGTTTGAGGGACCATTTCACTGGCTCCTCCCCCCCCGGACCTGGCAATTTCGCATTCACCAATCGCTTGTACTTCGTTAGTACCGGTAAGTACCGAGAGATTTCCGTTTGTACCGGCTCCGGTACCGAGTTATTCAAATTTTTTGTTTGAGGGACCATTTCACTCGCCCCTCCACTCCCGGACCTGGCAATTTAGCTATCACCAATCGTTTTTATTTCGTTAGTACCGGTAAGTACCGAGATATTTTCGTTTGTACCGGCTCCGGAACCGAGATATTGTAATTTTTATTTTGAGGGACCATTTCACTGGCCCCTCCACCCCGGACTTGGTAATTTCGCATTCACCAATCGTTTGTACTTCGTTAGTACCGACTCCGGTACCGAGATATTCTAATTTTTATTTTGAGGGACCATTTCACTGGCCCCTCCACCCCCGGACTTGGTAATTTCGCATTCACCAATCGCTTGTACTTCGTTAGTACCGGTAAGTACCGAGATATTTTCGTTTGTACCGGCTCCGGTACCGAGTTATTCAATTTTTTTTTCTCAGGGACCATTTCACTGGCCCCTCCACCCCCGGACCTGGCAATTTCACATTCACCAATCGTTTGTACTTCGTTAGTACCGGTAAGTACCGAGAGATTTTCGTTTGTACCGGCTCTGGTACCGATATATTCAAAATTTTAGGTAGAGGCACCATTTCACTAGCCCTTCCAGTCCCGAACCTGGAAATTTCGTATAACTAATAGTTTATAGTTTTTATTTATTTAGTACCGGTCAGTACCGAAATATTTTTGTTTGTACCGGCTCCGGTAGAGAGTTATTCAAAGCTTATTTTGGAGGGACCATTTCACAAGCCCTCCACAACGTGACCTAGAAATTTCGCATGCACTAATCGTCTTTATTAGTGCATCACTGGGCATATATGTACCAAGAAATTTTCGTTTGTACCAGCTCCGGTACGGAGATATTTAAAATTTTAAGATTTAGTGGCCCTTTCACTGGCCCCTCGACCTCCGAACCTGGAAATTTCATATACACGAATAGTTTGTATTTCGTTAGTACTGTATGTACCGAGAAATTTTCGATTGTATCGTCTCCGATACCGAGATATTCACTTTTTTAGGTAGCGGGACAATTTCACATTTCCGTCCACCCGCGGATCAGGAAAATTCATATACACCAATTGTTTGTACATCATTAGTACCGGTAAGTGCCAAGATATTTTGTTTTTATCGCTTTCGGTACCTTGTTATTTAAAATTCAAGGTGGAGGAGCTGGTGAAACGATAATTTCTCGTTGAAAAATAAAGAATTTCCGATGTTGTTTAAATTGATTTTTTTATTTGACTTTTATTCTTTAAGTATGCTTTGTTTTTCAAAGTCTAATTTTCACTGGTATTCTTTTAAATTATTTTGTACATGGATAAAAGATTATTATTTTTTAAATTGTTAAATTATCTAATATATTTTGTATGAATACCATAATATATATATTAAAAAAAATTTCCAATAAAGTACCAGTCTGTTGAACGCAATTGTCTGTTTATATATTTGTTTATTTATTTAAGTGTGTGGGTGTGTGTGTGTGTGTTGATGTTGGCTTGGAAATCTACCGCACGTAGAAGTATGAAAGGCAAGTCCGAATGCAACTGAAGCAGATTTTTTTTTTTTTATATATATATATTTTTTTTGCTGATTAGCGGATATATTAATTAAAATCCATAATGAACGTTGCAAAATGTCGCGCTGGCGCAGTTTTCTATGCCAAAACGGAAATTCCTAGATTCTTGAAGCAGAGATAATGAAGTGTGGACAAACATTCCCTTTTTTTCGCATTTTGAAATTGCCGCAGATCAAAATATGAAAAAATTAAAAAAATACCCATTTATTCTTGGTACTTTCCTTATACCAGTGGCGCAGCCAGAATTCGGCTCTATGAGGGGGGGGGGGGGGGGGGGGTTGAGATATTAATAGCGAGACTAGAACTCATCTCTTATTAGAATTACCGGTTAATCGAATCAGACGTCTTAATAAATCCTTTTAAATAATCATAATACTACTTTCTTCCGTTGAATAGAATCAGACATTGTGTTAGACGTGATTCCGTTTAACAGCATTTACTATCTTAGAGTTACAAAATGTGAAATGTGCGAATAATATAAAATATAGCTGATGCTACATTTATACAAATTGTTTCATCAAGTATGAGACAAACTTTAAGGGGTGGCAAAACACTCTCAGGAAATAATGTTTGTGTAGGAAACCAGCATTGCAATCCATTTCTTCAATGAAAAATACGGGGTGTTTCTTTCCAAACCGAACACGACTTTTTTTTTCATAAATTTAACAATAATGAAGCTGTTTTAACCAAAATCTTCAATAGACCTTATGTCAAATGCAACGATATTACAAAAACATGGAATTTATCATCATCCGCGTCCAAACAGCATTGAACTAGGCGCTCCAAATGTCGGAATGAAATCGAAATTCCGTACGATGTCACTGATCGAATTACTGTGCATTTCCAGTATTTTTCATGATAACGTGAGCAAAGTAATTCCGCTGAAAATCCCGTTGAAAAAGCTTCATTAAAATTTAAAATTCATAAATATTAGGGCTCGGTTTGAGGTAACTACCTTATATTTTTCTTTGATTAAATTGATTGTGATCCTGGTTTCCTAGGCAAATATTGTTTGTCGTAATTTGCTCTACCAGAGAGTGTTCTTTTTCTTTTTTTTTTTTAACAGCTTGTATGTTACAATTTTTTTCCCTTATAAAAAATAAAATAAAATATTTGTGATTTTATGACTGCACATTTAATAGCACCCACCTTACTATTTTATGACTGCACAATACCATTTTTGTGTGGTGCTTTTAATTTTTGAATATGCTGAGCTGCTTTTTTTCTCAGAATAAACACTACATGTTTCTGGTTATCAGAAGAAGAGGTCTGCACGGACCGAAACTTCTAAGGCCGGTCCGATTCAGCCCAGTCCGTTGTAAAAGCTAAAAATTTAGCCCGGACTCCTTACGAAATCTTTATTGGCCATTCCTAGCCTGTACCAAAAGCTAAATATTCAACCCTGGTTCCGGTTCGTGCTGTTTATTTATTTTTTTGTAGTTTATGGGTTGATACAATTTTTGCAAAACAGGCTGATATTTGTTATCTAAAAGGTGTATTAAAACTTTGTACCGTTATATTAAAAATAAATGTGCAACGTTAAATTAGCACAAATTAAAATAATTTATACTGGTAAACAGCTGTTTCAAAGCCCTTAAGCTCCATCTTCAGTACCAATTCAAAAGGTAAAACGAATTAAAAACTCCTAAGCCATGTCAACTTGCCTGCCATCTCTCGCCCGCGCCCAGATGAAATGGCGTTGAACTTTTCAAAACAACAGCGGAGACGAGGAAACACATGTGACAGAGAGACAGGCCCGTAGCTAGACCTTACTTCTAGGTGGGGCAAATATTTTTTCAGGGGGGGCAGATTATTTCTTTTTTTTTCACGTCTCTTATACCTTGAAAAATATGTACTGTACTTTTAATGTAACTTTTTTCTCATTTAAAACGTAAGATCTCTCCAAAGCCAGAATGAAATTTTTAATGTTTGTTCCAAGACACAATAAAAATATATCAAAGACACATAAATAAAATATTTACATTTACATAACGTAAATAAGTTGTTTCCTTTTAATTAAGTAATTTAAATTTATGCAGGTTTTATGTTCGTTTATATTAATAAATGCATTCAAGTACAATTTATTAAATGATGTTTCGTTATATTTACATCACGCAATAAAGATATGAGAAAGAAAAAAACAGAATGAATAAAATGAATAGAACAAGTAACGAGGATGTCTTTACCGATAATGAAAAAATATTTTTTTAAATTTTCATTTCATCGATGTTTTTCCAATACATTTTCATTGATTAAAGTCGATACAGATGTAGAGGAATTAACTCGAATCTGTTTTTCTTTCCACTTTGACATGGCTTGGATGTGAGCTTCTAATTTTTCGTGTTTTGGAAAACTGCGGCCATTGTCTAAAGCACTTTTCCAAGTTTTAAAACCATGTTCGGTGTATGCGGCCTCTTTGGATCCGAACAGGTTAAAATGTCTATACGCATAACAGAATGCTGCGTCCTTTGCCACAGAATACTCCAGCCATTCAAATTGCTTATACCATGCAGCTCGAAAAGAATGTTAATTTTTTCGTGGGAATTCCTTCAAAATAATTTGTTGAATTGGCTCGTCTCTTTTAGGCAAATCGAGATCGAGAATATCTGGTTTACTTGTAGTAGGTCCAGTTAATGATAATGAATTTTTATCATTACTATTTGCACAATATTCAGGAGCAGGACTCTCTATTTTCTGTTCTAGTCGACGCTTCTTATACATAAATGAACGGATATCCATATTTTCAAATATAACTTGTATTCACAGATAAAGTAATCCGTTCCGTTCACAGATACATACTTATCCAAATATAATATATACAACTTTTAAAACGAGAACCTTTTTTTTTCACTGTCACCAAAAACTGATTAGTATCTGGAAACCCCAACGGTTAAACAAAACTGTAAGGCAGAATGCATTATTTTCACAAGCGGATTTTCAAGAGTCACAAAATCTATTTTTTGAAATCGTTAAACGGGACACAAAAACATCCGGGTGGTTCTGCACAAACACAGGCCCGCTGTCGGCACAATCACAGGAGCGACAAATTGCACCTATATCGTCCCATTGTAAAATTGTCAAAATCTTTCTTTCAGAAAATAGTTCATACTACTTCTCTATTTATATTTCAGAGGACGGGTAACACAATTTCACACCACAGGTGGTCCAGTGATGTGTCAGAAAGTCAAAGTCAAAAAACACTTAAGTACTAAAGGGTGCTGAGCAATTCGGCTGCTTTGATGGCGCTTGTTTTTGACAGGCGATTTAATAGCAGTCTTGAAGTCAAGTTAAAAACTTTTCGTGCAATCCTAACTATAAGCATAACAAATGAAACAAAATGAAGAAATAATAATAATAAAAGGAACTTGTAAGAGGCAGAAAATTCAAAATTGCATACGGACGCTCTGGTTTTTCAAACTGATAAAGTCTTAAAATTATCACGCTTCTGTTGTTATTTGTTATTCTGTGTCGAGTTCTGAAAAAGCCGTAAATTATGGAAAAAAATAGCATAAAAACAATATATTTTCATAATTTTTTTAATGGATTTTTATGAGAGATTATTAAAATTAATACAGAATTAATGTAAATATTGTAAACACTGTATGGTAAATTACACTGCATCAACACTTGCTATAATAACACGGAATCATTTATGTTTAAAGTATGAAACATAGATTATTCAAGATCTAATTAGCACAACCTAGTGCTGTCTCAGTTTCAGACAAAACAATCCCAGTTTAGGTGCGTTCGTAATTGTATAAATGCGTAGCACCTATAGTCGTCGTCTGGTCCGTCCGCAAAAAAAAAAAAAACTAACCAACCGAATGGTTTAAAATTTAATATATATAGAATCGTTATAAAATTTTGTCGAGTCATTTCAAATTTTGTGAAAATCGAATCACAACTTAAAAAGATATTAAAAAAGTTTTCTTTATTCTATTAAATCCTATCATGCGTAATCTATATAATAAAAGCGCAAGTCATGTGACTGAGGAAAACAAATACGGGCTAACCTGCTAACCACTTCTTTTTTCATATGCCAAGCGGTCGTTTTTATTCAACATTATTTCTTCGAATAAAATTGCATAAAAGTTACATTTTTAGAAAGATCATTCAAAAAAATTGTTTGCTTGAGAGATGAGTTACATTAAAAAATGTATAGATTCTGAGATAACTTCAGTAGAAATTAGGTTATTAGCCGAATATCTCAATCCATTAAAGTAAATAAACACAAGAGATTCGTTCATCGTGAGTCATAGAAATATTAAACCATGGAGGTAATCAATCGTAAAGCAATATCTCATGTTGAATTTTGCAGCGCTGTCTGGTGTCGAAAAAAAATTCGCATCTGTAAACGTGACATCACTAATAAGAAAAAAAAACATGCTCATTTCGCTCGTAACAGACGATATAATTCATTTCACAGAAATAATAAAGATAATTTTTTTACATTGTAAAACTAGTTATAGTACGGTCGCACCTCATTTGTCACGTTTAACGTACATTTCCAACTTGTTTGTTTGTTCCTTGCTACATTTAAAAAAAATAATAAACACTATTTATGCAGAATGTTTAGTGTCGAAATGTCTGTGCAAATATAAAATATATTTTAATTTATTTATTTCACTGTCCATTTCTTATAAAGAATCGCTATTTCTTCAATCGCCGTATATTTTTTGAAAAGAGCTATATACATATTGTTTATGCTTAAGACTGTTATGACATTAAGGTCACATTTACCCGTAATTAAATACCATTTCAGATATCATCCTTGAGGGTCCAAAAAAAATAAAAAAATATATATATATATGCATATTAATTGTATATATATATATATATATATATATATATATATATATATATATATATATATATATATATATATATATATATATATACAATTTTTTCCGGCTGAACAACACGGAACTTTTTTGCTGTATTCGCACTGTCATTTTTATATATAAAAGCATGAAATTTACAAGTTTTAACTACTAAAGTGATTTAGAATCGAATAACGTTTTTCACTTTTCTATAGATTTTAAGTTGTAATCGATTTCTCTCTTATGAACTTTATCAGACTGTCATGTCCGGAAAATTGGTTTATATATTTAACTTTGACGGTCATTTTCTGAAAACTGATTTGCATTTACAAAAAAAAAAATGGAAAACACTATTTAATTTCTTTGTTTTTAATAAGAGGACCTGAAAAAATTTTGAATTTAAGAATAGTGAATGACTTTGTGAATGTGTCAGAAGATAACTAATTTGGATTTGTAAAATCGTAAGTAGCCCGGCATATTTTATTCTTTAAATTTTTAAATAATGATTGGTTTATTTCAGAGGCGCCAACTTTTAAAAATTTCAGGGGGGGGGCGTCGGGGAAGAGTAGATTGAATAGATAAAGGGACAGACCTTCTATTAATTTTGATTTCCAGAGGGGGGGGATGCCCCTATAAAAATTTCCAGAGAATTTCTATGGCTTTGTAGTCAGCGCCTATGATGGATTTAATTTGTTATCTTGTTCATTTTTATAAATATTTTCAAGGCGTAAGCAAATGTATGAACTTTTTTAAGCTACTTTTATCATATTATTTCGATATCTGCAAATAAATTCCTTTAAAGAATATACTTTACGCGAAATAAAACATTTTATAAAATCTAAGTATACTTAACAACTTAACACTATCATATCGATACATTTTTCTTTTTGTTCCTTGATTGATTATTGATTGATATTATTTCGTTCCTTGAAGATTTTGTACTTTAAGATGAAAAGTTATTTATGTTATGTTACATGAAAGTTATTTAAAGTGAAATACATTTAAACGTGTAACGCGGTAATAATTTCCTCTACTAACCACTACTTGTATAACCCATGGGAAAAAAATTATATATATATATAACTTAAGACACATGTATATTAAAAACTATTCACATATAATTCTGTAAATTTCTTATTTATAAATTAAATTTATATCATTTAATTAAAACAAATTTTATATTATATTGGTTAAAGATGATATTTTCATTGCAATTCCATTTCTTCTTTATGCTGAAAAACTCCTAATATAGTTTTTTTTATTGTGACATAGGTTTCACAAATTTTTATCATTCACTAATATGTAAGGAAAGATCAGAAGAATGAAAGACATTAGTCCCCTCTTCCCAAAGCAAACAAGTAAACATAACAATCTGTTTCAGGGAATTGGAACCCGTTCCATGAAAGAAGCAGCAAACTTGTTATGTACGACAAATTAAAAAACATTATTTTAGGCTGTTTCGCTTTATTTTCAGATTCAGAAGCCTTTGGTTTCAACCCCACTTTCTTAAGATAAATTTCACATGGTGACAATTCTACAAAGAAAGTAAGCTTTATGGATATCAGTCAATACAGAATTGTTGCTGGGTCGGTACGGGCAGGAATATCCTGCGGAACGGTGTAATTTCTACAAAGCAACAAGGCAGGGAATGTCCTACGTGACAATCCCCGACAGGTCTGTTGTCTGTTAAAGAAAGAGAGAAAAAAGAAGGTTTATAGATGAAAATTTTTCTGGTTATGTTTCCAGTTTAAAAACTAAATTGGGAGGAGGAGAGGGGGGGGGGGTCCTCTTTGCTTAGATCTGGCAAGGAGATGGAAAAAATTGGGAATTTAAAGTGAAATAGTGGCTGAAAAAGTGATCGGAATGTCCAGTCTCACACTAGATTAGACAAAAAATTATTAAAAAAAATAATAGAAATTTAATGTTGTTTTAAACGGGATGTAAAGTTTCACGCTAGGTCGGGCAAAATCTTTTGCAGGTCGGGCTTTGCCCGACCTGGCCCCCACCTACCTACGGGCCTGCAGAGACACCAATAGGAACACTCCGCCCGACCGGGAAAGTTTAAGTGTGGAGGCGAATAAAAGAGGGGGGACGAGGAGAATTAATTAAGCGAAACGCAGCCAGATGTTTGAAACGCTTTGTACGGCGGAGAAAAAAACAGAAAAGGGGGGGGGGATGAGGGTGAATTAAATGAAAGGTAGCCAGACATTTGAAAAATTTGGTGTACTGGACAAATCATTAACCAAGCCGCTGGAATTTTTCCATATGTAATAAGCTTCCTAGAAATTTAGGTCGTAAATTGATGAGCATTTCTGAATTACTGTACCTTCCGAAAAATTAAAACTGTGATTTTCAGACCAACAATGATTAGCTATTGCAGAACGTTTAATATCACAATTTTTAACATAAATATCTTGCGAGTGTGATAAAATGTATATAGGTCAAACCAAGAGACCGCTTAGAGTCCGCTTGGGGGAACATAAAAACTAAGTTAAAAATTGTAATATTAAACGTTCTGCAATAGCTAATCATTGTTGGTCTAAAAATCACAGTTTTAATTTTTCGGAAGGTACAGTAATTCAGAAATGCTCATCAATTTACGACCTAAATTTCTGGGAAGCTTATTACATATGGAAAAATTCGAGCAGCTTGGTTAATGATTTGTCCAGTACACCAAATTTTTCAAATGTCTGGCTACCTTTCATTTAATTCATCCTCATTCCCCCCCCCTTTTTTTTCTGGTTTTTTCTCCGCCGTACAAAGCGTTTCAAACATCTGGCTGCGTTTCACTTAATTAATTCTCCTCGTCCCCCCTCCTTTATTCGCCTCCACACTGAAACTTTCCCGGTCGGGCGGACTGTTCCTATTCGTCTCTCTGTCACATGTGTTTCCTCGTCTCCGCTGTTGTTTTGAAAAGTTCAGCGCCATTTCATCTGGGCGCGGGCGAGAGATGGCAGGCAAGCTGACATGGCTTAGGAGTTTTTAATTCGTTTTACCTTTTGAATTGGTACTGAAGATGGAACTTAAGGGGCTTTGAAACAGCTGTTTGCCAGTATAAATGATTCTAATTTGTGCTAATTTAACGTTGTACATTTATTTTTAATATAACGGCACAAAGTTTTAATCCACCTTTTAGATAACAAATATCAGCCTGTTTTGCAAAAATTGCGTCAACCCGGACCCATAAACTACAAAAATAATTAATAAACAGCACGAACCGGAACCAGGGTTAAATATTTAGCTTTTGGTACAGGCTGAGAATGGCCAATAAAGAATTCGTAAGGGGTCCGGGTTCAATTTTTAGCTTTTACAACGGACTGGGCTGAATCGGACCGGCCTTAGAAGTTTCGGTCCGTGCAGACCTCTTCCTCTGATAACCAGAAATATTTAGTGTTTATTCTGAGAAAAAAAGCAGCTCAGCATATTCAGAAATTAAAAGCACCACACAAAAATGGTATTGCGCAGTCATAAAATGGTACGGTGTGTGCTATTAAATGTGCAGTCATAAAATCACAAATATTTTATTTTATTTTTTATAAGGAAAGAAAAATTGTAACATACAAGCTGTTAAAAAAAAAAAAAAAAAAAAAACACTCTCTGGTAGAGCAAATTACGACAAACAATTTTTGCCTAGGAAACCAGGATCACAATCAATTTAATCAAAGAAAAATATAAGGTAGTTACCTCAAACCGAGCCCTAATATTTATGAATTTTTAATATTAATGAAGCTTTTTCAACGTAATTTTCAGCGGAATTACTTTGCTCACGTTATCATGAAAAATGCTGGAAATGCACAGTAATTCGATCAGTGACATCGTATGGAATTTCGATTTCATTCCGACATTTGGAGCGCTTAGTTCAATGCTGTTTGGACGTGGATGATGATAAATTCCATGTTTTTGTAATATCGTTGCATTTGACATAAAGTCTATTGAAGATTTTGGTTAAAACAGCTTCATTATTGTTAAATTTATGAAAAAAAAAATTCGTGTTCGGTTTGGAAAGAAACACCCCGTATTTTTCATTGAAGAAATGGATTGCAATCCTGGTTTCCTACACAAACATTATTTCCTGAGAGTGTTTTGCCACCCCTTAAAGTTTGTCTCATACTTGTTGAAACAATTTGTATAAATGTAGCATCAGCTATATTTTATATTATTCGCACATTTCACATTTTGTAACTTTAAGACAGTAAATGCTGTTTAACGGAATCACGTCTAACACAATGTCTGATTCTATTCAACGGAAGAAAGTAGTATTATGATTATTTAAAAGGATTTATTACGACGTCTGATTCGATTAACCGGTGATTCTAATAAGAGATGAGTTCTAGTCTAGCTATTAATATCTCAACCCCCCCCCCCCCCCTTCCTAGAGCCGAATTCTGGCTGCGCCACTGGTATCAGGAAAGTACCAAGAATAAATGGGTATGTTTTTAATTTTTTCGTATTTTGATCTGCGGCAATTTCAAAATGCGAAAAAAAAGGAATGTTTGTCCACACTTCATTATCTCTGCTTCAAGAATCTAGGAATTTCCGTTTTGGCATAGAAAACTGCGCCAGCGCGACATTTTGTAACGTTCATTATGGATTTTAATTAATATATCCGCTAATCAGCAAAAGAAATAAAAAAATAAAAATAATAAAAATCTGCTTTAGTTGCATTTGGATTTGCCTTTCATACTTCTACGTGCGGTAGATTTCCAAGCCAACATCAACACACACACACCCACACACTTAAATAAATAAACAAATATATAAACAGACAATTGCGTTCAACAGACTGGTACTTTATTCGAAATTTTTTTTAATATATAAATATTATGGTATTCATACAAAATATATTAGATAATTTAACAATTTAAAAAACAATAATCTTTTATCCATGTACAAAATAATTTAAAAGAATACCAGTGAAAATTAAACTTTGGAAAACAAAGTATACTTAAAGAATAAAAGTCAAATAAAAAAATCAATTTAAACAATATCGGAAATTCTTTATTTTTCAACGAGAAATTATCGTTTCACCAGCTCCTCCACCTTGAATTTTAAATAACACTGTACCGAAAGCGATAAAAACAAAATATCTTGACACTTACCAGTACTAATGATGTACAAACAATTGGTGTATGCGAATTTTCCTGATCCGCGGGTGGAGGGAAATATGAAATTGTCCCGCTACCTAAAAAAGTGAATATCTCGGTATCGGAGACGATACAATCGAAAATTTCTCGATACATACAGTACTAACGAAATACAAACTATTCGTGTATACGAAATTTCCAGGTTCGGGGGTGGAGGGGCCAGTGAAAGAGCCTCTAAATCTTAAAATTTTAAATACCTCCGTACCGGAGCTGGTACAAACGAAAATTTCTCGGTACATATATGCCCAGTGATGCACTAATAAAGACGATTAGTGCATGCGAAATTTCTAGGTCACGTTGTGGAGGGCTTGTGAAATGGTCCCTCCAAAATAAGCTTTGAATAACTCTCTACCGGAGCCGGTACAAACGAAAATATTTCGGTACTGACCGGTACTAAATAAATAAAAACTATTAGTTATGCGAAATTTCCAGGTTCGGGACTGGAAGGGCTAGTGAAATGGTGCCTCTACCTAAAATTTTGAATATATCGGTACGCAAGCCGGTACAAACGAAAATCTCTCGGTACTTACCGGTACTAACGAAGTACAAACGATTGGTGAATGTGAAATTGCCAGGTCCGGGGGTGGAGATGCCAGTGAAATGGTCCCTGAGACAAAAAATTTGAATAACTCTGTACCGGAACCGGTACAAACGAAAATATCTCGGTACTTACCGGTACTAACGAAGTACAAACGATTGGTGAATGCGAAATTACCAAGTCCGGGGGTGGAGGGGCCAGTGAAATGGTCCCTCAAAATAAAAATTAGAATATCTCGGTACCGGAGCCGGTACAAACGAAAATCTCTCGGTACTTACCGGTACTAACGAAGTACAAACGGTTGGTGATAGCGAAATTGCCAGGTCCGGGGGTGGAGGAGCCAGTGAAATGGTCCCTGAAACTAAAAATTGAATAACACGGTACCGGAGCCAGTACAAACGAAAATATCTCGGTACTTACCGGTACTAACGTAGTACAAACGACTGACAAGTTTTCGTCAAAATCTGAAAAACTTCATTTTTTTACTATGGGAAATCCCGTTTCCCTGGCCCCTCCACTTTGAATTTGGGATAACTCGGTACCGGAGCCGGTACAAACGAAAATCTCTCGGTACTTACCGGTACTAACGAAGTACAAACGATTGGTGAATGCGAAATTCGCAAGTCTGGGGGTGGAGGGGCCAGTGAAATGTACGTTTCGTCGAATATCTACTGAAACTCATGATGAAATGCCCGAAATGCCCTTGAACTTTGAGGATGCAAAGAACATGTTTGACTTCCTGTTTTTCAGTGAAGATTTTGTCCCGAGGACAATTAGGGCTTTGGGTGAGGGTAATAATAATTTTAATAATAAGATAATATTTTCGATCACCCAAGTAACAGAAAATACTAAAAATGGTCTGTCACTGTAGCAAATGACTATGTAGGTCCTGTTCAACATTTGTGCGCATTTGTGTAAGCATAGCACGCACGCATATTCGTGAAAATGTTAATGTTTCAGTGGAAAATTCAAAAGATTTTTTTTTTATATAGCATGCAGAGTTTTCAGTCGAATTTAATACCGCTTTCCAAAAAACTTGACAAATAAATTTTAGAAATAGTATAATGTAATTAAAATATTAATATGTTGAATATTTGATGAGATATGGGTATTTGTATGAAATATATTTTAACTGCGTATGCGCGAAATACAGCAAAGATTTTTTGTCATGATTTGATAGTCAATACTAAAGGGCAACTCATATAAAATGACCAGTGAAATATTGTGAAAACTCAACATGTTACAGCAATAATTGATAAATTGGGAGTTCTAACAACACCGAAACGGTGCTCATTTCCAAATTACGAGTTCACTAGCACTAATTGTGAAAGAGATTGAATTACATGCGCACACGTTAACATACTATGATAATGAGTTGTACAAAATAAATTCCCTGTGGGAAAAAAACAATGTAAATGCTCAAGGGTTCTTTAATACTTTTTTGACTATTTTAAATGCAGCGCCATCTGTGAGCAAAATTGTGAATTATTATTTTTTATTTGATTAAAGAATATTTTTCATTATCAGAAGTATTTCAGTCCAAGCAACACTCTCGTACTTGAATGGCCTAATTTTATATTAAACTTTGGACTATGTCAAGGACTATTGGTTCACCATGTACATCCAAGCAAGCAATTATTTATATATTATTATTTAGATTATTTGCTCTTTTTGTTTGTTTGTTTGTTTGTTTGTTTTTGTTAAAATAATAAAATAATATTTTAGAGAACTTAATCCCATTACATCAACATTTTTGATTTGATGTACAGTTAAACTTCTATAAATCGAAATATTTCCAAAACAAATTTTCAATATGTTGTAGTTGTTTTATGTTTCTGCAGGGGGAAAAAAAAGGCATTTTGTTTATTTTTACACTCTTTATTACACTCAAACTGGTTTTTGTATATAAAGATAGATTTTTGTAATTGATTTTTCAGCCACTTCCTGATAGTCTAGAATTATAAAAAATATCTTCACAGGTGTGTTTCCGACGACAATGCAACATTTTAATAATTTTAAAACTTAAAAAAAGCCTTTATCAATTAATGATTTAATATTAGTTAATTTACGGTTATATGTTGAGAAATCAATTTAGAAATCCTTAAAAAGATAGTCTAAATAATGTTTCATTTTTTTTCTTTCCTGTTGTTTTATCTTAAAAAAGAAACAGAGCAAAAATCATATATATCTTAATAAATTCACTTACTAGCGCTTTTTACAAAATTATTAAAAAAAAAACAGTGAATTTTTTATAATTGAGTTTGGCGTCCACGGCAAATTAATGTATTGTAACGGACATTTTGAGATGAAAAAATGAATTGCAGTCAAAAAATTAGGCGTGATTGTCAAGATGAATTTTGAATGCTTATAAAAGTTTTTTAAAATACTATTTTTCTTTTATACTTATTTATTCATGTCGGAGAAGAAAAAAAATTTCCATTTATTTATTACTGAAATTTTACATAAATGGAAAAATTTTTCTTCTCCAATATGTCGCTCCGAAATATTGACTTTATGTTCCTTTTTCACAAAGGAGATTGATTTTTGTTTGTTTATTTATTTAGAAGAGAACCAGCAATAAAAATGCAGTGTTGCGGTCCAACTGACCCCAACAGAAGGAGGAGTGACCATTTAGACAAAGAAATCGCTTTGTGGATGAAAGAATATAAAAACATCCTCAAGTTTTTGCTACTAGGTAAGTTGATAGGAATATATTTTTTAAAAACTTTTGTAAGCGCACCGTGCACACTTTTTTCTGGGCAGTGAATAGGAGGGTAGCTGCGAGTCTAATGAAAAAAGTAAGCTGTGTTTCGAGTTTGTTTCCCTTCGGACCGCTAGAGTGACGTGATGCTCATGCTGTGCACCTGCATTCGTGCTCTCCCTCCATCTGCGTTACGGAAAGAGTATAACATGACTCAAGCGGCCCAAAACGAAACGATCGTGTAACGCAGCGCGGCAGCCTGTCTTTTTCGTTAGCTTTGGATAGTTGAACGTGGAAATCACAAACAACAAATAGGCAGTTCTGACTGGTTGAACTACCTTGACCGTCACTTGAAGTACAATGGATGATCAGCTGATTGCAACTTCCCTATAAGTATGATTTGTCAGGCTCCAAGATGAAATGCTCATGCGGGCGGCGGATACAGTCACTGTGCGCTGCTGCTCTGCCCGGCTGTGTTTAGTTTTTTTTATAATTAGACCGCTGACCAGGCCTCTACTTGCAAGGCTTAACGGGCCCAGCTTAACGAGTCGATACCTAGCAACGGGGCGAGGATTCGCCTGCTCTCCGCTTGGCGAAGATGTGTTTGATAAATCTATAGGCCGTGGCTTTAGTGCGTCTTGTTGCCTTAGTTGCTTTATCTTAGTTGGCCGGTTGTTAATTGATTTTTGATGAGACGATTCAGCACTGCGCAGTGTAGCGAAGTCATGCCGGACAGATGTGAGATGCTGAGTTACTTACTAATTCCTCGCTGCATTGCTCACCCATACATCATGCCATCGCTACTCGAGCTGGTCTCGTAATTTAGAACCTTGATCTAGTGACGAGACCTTCACCTGACTAGGCACCCCCAGAGGTGTAATTCACAGGGAACTTGGAGGACTTTACACCCACGACGGATTTTATTATTGACAAGGAATGTTTCTATTACTTTTTTAAATAACTAAGGTGTTCTGCCGCCTGGTTATTAAAAAAAGACAATAAAAATATTGTAAATTACGATATAGTTTAAAATAATGGAATGGAATTTGCAATCCATTGTCGAAAGTTCATTTGAGTTCTATTATGAAGCCTTTTAAAGTAAGATTAAAAGAAAGAAAAATTTGCTCCTGTAGATTGAAAATAAAATTTTTTAATGTTCTTTTTTAATGCATTTTTCTTTTGTTTTCTTTATATGCATAAACAAAGGATACGCAAAAGAATTTTGGCGAGAAACATCTTTTCCTCACCAAATGCAAGTGATTTTAATGAATTTGGAAATTGATTGTTAAATTAGTGTTTAAATACACTAACTGTACTTAATAAATTTAAACTTAAACGATTAAAGATTTTATATTTTTCTATAAGCTTATATAATATATATATATACATATTGCGTATTGCTGACGTTATTTAATTTTATACGATTTCGCCGGCTAGATTAGTTTTAAGTGTATTTTAACAATAACTGTCTGATTAAGAATGCTGTAATTGCACAATTCAATATTGAATAAGTCGCAACACTACTTTTCTATTGCTGTCTCCGGCACTAACAATATCGAAGTCAAATTGACAGTGCTCAGAATCTGGCATTAATTTTTAGCTTGACGCATTTTTAATCAATTTACATTTTGTTCTAAACCGTAGAATACGATCGTTATTTTTCTTTATATATATATATAAATGTATATAGCAATGCCGTCGTTATAAAAGTGTATGTATTAAAGTTAAACTTATTTAAACTACTTCAGTAAGAAGAGTGGGAAAAGTTTTTCCTAAAAGAGTTTTATCATAAAAAAGTATTTTTCATTTAATTGTGTCGCCAACCAGCGATAAATCGCCAAAAACACGAAATTCTCATAATTTTTTAAGGTCGTTATATGGAGGTTCAGCAGTAAAATTTTTATAGACATAATATATTCTCATGGGAAGAACATTCTGTAATTTTTTTAATTTTTTCTGAGTATGCGCTTATGGAGACCTTCCTTGTTAGAGCAAGAAACTTTTCTATAAATACATTTTCTGGAAACTTGTAGGATTTAAATCAATTAATTCGAAATTTCAACGTCAGTTTTAATTGAGGTTATTTTGCTTCATTCATTATCCTATTTAAAAGTATTCTATTTATTTATTTTATTGTTGGATAAAATCTTAAATGTCAGTGTTACATCTTATGTAGGAATTATCTTTGAATGGACAAATATGATAAGATATTTAGAGAGGAAAATTGCATACAATAAAATGAAACAGAACAAACAAAACTAGAATGCTTTTGCTGTGACCGACACAAAACTTTTTTCTATCTATATTATTCCAATATATTAATTTAAATAGCAAAGTTACACACCAATAGTTACGAAGTATAGTGATTTCATTAAATTTAATTCGGAGTTTCAGTGAATACAAAAAGATAAATAAAATAAAAAGAAAAGTGCCCAGTTAAACTGATGGCATTGAGCTCACAGGCTATTCACACTAATTGTATATTATACTCTTATTTCAAAGAATAATGCCCTTCCAAAAATAAAGAAATCGACAATAAACCTGAATACCAAATTTGAAGCAAATCGGATAATTCTGCATGAAATACCCATTTAGCTAAATTAAGGGGGTATTAGCCCCCCAATTCACCCCTTTATACTTAACCAATGAACCCCCCCCCCCCCCCAAGAAAGCTAAGCGAGATATCCGTGTGTGGCCAAATGATGAAAATATCGTCTAGATACCTGAGTCATGTATGAGGGGTATAATCTAATTTATTATATATAACAGTTTCTAAAGGTCGTAATATAAACTCAGCTAAAAGTCCAGATATAGGGGAACCCATCGGGGCCCCAATTTGACAATAAAATCTATAAGCAGCATAATGGGGCTCCGACGGGTTCCCCTAAATCTGGACTTTTAGCTGAGTTTATATTACGACCTTCAGAAACTGTTATATATAATAAATTAGATTATACCCCTCATACATGACTCAGATACGTAGACGATATTTTCATCATTTGGCAACACACGGATACCTTGCTTAATAGTTTTCTTGCTCAGATCAATAGAATTGATTGTATGATTAAATTCACTTTGGAAGTTGAACAAAATAATGCACTCCCATATTTGGATGTGCTGTTAATAGAGTTGCAAAAATCCGGTTTATTCCTGGGTTTATTCCCAGGTTTATTCCCAAAAGACCTGGTTTATTCCCCAAAAACCCGGTTTATTCCCAAAAAACCCGGTTTATTCCCAGGTTTAAACCGGGTTTTTTCTAGCCTTTGCAACTCTAGCTGTTAATCAAAACCCACCATGGCATAGAACGTACCGTATGTAGAAAACCAATAGCTAATCAATCCACTATTCCAAATAATGCTCAAGCACCTTTTTCCTCTAAAGTTTCTGCCTTTAAAACATTTTATTAGAAGAGCCTTTACTGTCTGTACCCCTAATCAATTAACGAATGAAATAAATAAAATACGTGACATCGCAAGAAATAATGGATACATTCTTTTTATGTACATAGAAGAATGTAAAAATGAATATAAGTTAAAATTAAACTGAGACAAAATCATAGAAAGTGAAGCAGAAAACCAAATAATACATGGCGAATCGATTTTCTTGGGGATGAAATTTAAGCATACGAAGAAAATGGAAAAGACTATAACTATATATATATATGAATTTAACTATACATAAATATTTAAAGGAAGAATACCAACGTTAAAAATGCACAAATAATACACACAAAAAAAACAACAAACGTTTCGAATTCACAAGCAAGATTCTTCTTCAGTGCGATAAAGAGCAAAGCACAGCATGCTTGAAAAAGCAAGACTGGGCAGAACAACAGAGGGGTGGTGGCTTATATACCCGATACGGGTAGAGAACGCGCCAAAAGTAACCAATGAGAAGAAAGCAGCATGAAACAAGTAAGTGGAGAAGTAGTGACATCTGTCGGGGAACAAAAGAAATAAAAGAAAACCAAAAAAGGGAAATTAAATTAATGCTTTCCAAATAATTGGAAAATCAGGAGTACTGGATATTATCCAGTACTCCAGTCATTGACTAAAGAGTGAGAATTTTTAATGAGTGATAAGCTCCCCAAAAATCAAGATCAAAGTTAGAAGAGCATTTTTGGATAATGGTGGCTGAGGAAAAGTTGAACCTATGTTGAAAAGACCAACAACGTTGAGCAATAGAAGAACGTTTAAGCTCCTGATTTTTAACATAACCTTCATGCACTTTTAAACGAAATCTAAGAGCACGTTTAGTCTGACCAATATAAAAGAGACCACACTGGCAAGAGATTTGGTAAATACCCCAGTTATCTATAAGATCAATAGGGTGTTTGAGATTTGTATAAAAGATTTTTTTTTTTTTTAACAGGAGAAAAAATAGCATTGTTTTGTTTATTATTTGTGCATTTTTAAACGTTGGTATTCTTCCTTTTAATATTCCTGCCCAAAGGAGTTATTTACTATTTTTTATATAAATATAGGCAATAATTTAGTATTTAGGAGAGAAATTATAATATTTTGTGGTATTTATCCTCACTTGTAACTGCTGTAGCGTAAAACTAGCATCACGCAACGGGACCGTATTTATTTGTTTGGTCTCATAAAGAATTTGGCAAACATTTTTGTAGTATTATGTTCTTTGATTAAAATTTTAGAAATGTAATGAATTCTTAATTTCCAATACGTACTTTAATATTATAACATTTCAAGTTTATCGTCACCGAAAAATTTCTACCTTTTTAAGTCTTTTTCACATGACCGAAAAAAAAAATTTCATTGTAGTAAACTCACTTTTTTCTACAGTAGTACGTTAGAAGTTGAACAAAGGATTGAAAATCTACGCAATTTTATCGGATAAATGTAATAATAATGCATTTACTTATTCACATGATTTATTTAAATTATTTTAGAACAGATTAAAATATCTTGTATATTTTGTGAAAGTCTTTTTATTTTATATGTGTATCGTTTCCTTAATAGCACACTGGCCTGAATGTTACTAAAATATGAGAATGCCGTGACACAAATGAGACTCTTACTCTCCACATTATTACCATGTATTATGGAAAGTGAGTCTTTATGAAATTCATATGTCTCATTTTGTGACGAGATGCATATGACTCAAAAATTGGTCACACAAACTTCACAATGGAGTCCCGAATTGACAGTCATCTGAGAGTCAGTCATAATGTGAAGAAATAAAGATGCCACATTTTAATCACCGTTGGACTGTGACCATTTGTGACAATTCTAGTGTCACAATAACGTCACAACGATTGCTATAATAGGGAGCAGAAAATATTAAATTTATAAAGTTAATGACTATTGAATAAAGCAATGCCAAAAAGTAATTGTTAAGTATAGTAACAGTGATACATCGGCCTTTACATGAATGCTTTTGTTAACAAATGTCTCGGATAATGAAGATTGTTTTCGCTGTTTCTCTGACTCTGATAACGAATATAGATTTTGGCTAACGAATGTTCTATTGGATTTGCACACTGACATCACACAGCTACCTTGCATTTCAATTGGACAAAAAATTATGTTTCGGTTAACGAAGATCTGGGCTGACGAATGTGATACCGAAATTATCTTCGTTAGTTAGGGTATCACGGTACTACCAGTTGCCTCACTTGAACCTTACAGATATCTTGGGATCTTGATTTTTCAAACATCATTAATGATCAAACTTTGATCACCAATTAATTAAAAACATTTATTTGACTACCAATTAGTTCTTTAAATAATATTCTAGTGTAATTACTATTTCTGTTATTAACTTCAAAATGCACTTTCCTAAACATAACATATCTTGAAATATATACGAAGAAAAGTAAAAAAAAAAAAAAAAATACATATAAAATTTTGCTCACATTTGTAGCGAGAAAACTTTATATTTTGAATGTTATTAATTTATATTATTTTTACTTTTCAGGAGCTGGCGAATCGGGAAAAACAACAATTATAAAGCAAATGAAAATACTGCATATCCAAGGATTTTCAGATAGGTAAGAACTGATTTATGGTCGCACATGTATGCACATGTATCTAAAAAATAATTAAGAAAATTTTAAATTTACGGGAATCTCAATGTGATAGTCCCCTAATTAGCGTCCATAGATAACCATATTCAAATTTTGCCATGCAATTGAATTCAAATTTGGATGTAACACTTTCGCCAATGAAAATGACATAATTTAAATATAAACGAAAAATCTTGCATCAAGGCATAGATTGTGAAACACCTTTCCAACATTATTGGAATATTGTTAAGAAATTCAATTTTTGTTTATACAGTGAAATAAGATGTCTAAATAAGTATTTAAAAAAAAAAAAAATCACACACAACGCAGTAAAAAATTCATTTTCAACGATTGCTATCCATAGCCGGTAATATGTGCGAATTCTTTCGTGCAGGACCTGTATATGGTTTAAACACCTCGTAAAAGAGTCAAAATCAGTTCAGTTTTAGAATGCATATCACATCTAAAAACACACATCCAGCAGTTAGGGCTCATAATCATAGTCCTGCAACCAAATTCTTTTGGGTGCCTCTGTAAATAAACGACAAATTCTACGTACTCGATGATCTATAGAAAACATACTGTAATGCACCTCGGTAATGTACAGGGTGTGCGAGACGAAACACACTAATTTGAACAGTGATACGCATAGTTATGGAGAACACATAGTTATGGTTTGTGTCATCACAGTGGAATTATAAACAATGCTTTATTAATATAAGCCCTTCTACCCGCAAAACTAAGCTTAGCAAGTAACAGAACTTTTTAAGAAATGTTTTTGAAATGAGAAAGAGTAAATTAAGTAAGAAATGAAAAATTAAAATTAAAATCATTTTTCTGTTTTTTTTTTTTCTGACATGAGTAATATTTTTCGATAACTAAATTCGTATTTGATATGATTTGTAGAAATACCATTTTCAGAAGTAAAGAGAAAATGTAGTGAAATAGAAGGTACGAAAGGTATGAAAGAGAGAATGAGATATGAGTATAAAAGAGATAGAATTATATAAAACTTTTTTTCTTTTTAAATTTCAGGGCAGGCACTTTACCTGATTTTGACTGTATATATGAAACGTTTGCCGGGACTGTAGAGTAAGAAGGGTTGGTTCACGATGCAGTAGAAAGTGCCGAGGGAAGTTGGGCGTGATGACATAGCTGCGAATCAACTTGGGAAAGGAAGTATAGCGAGATATGGGATTTTATTAAAATATTTTCGATTTGTTTTCCGCTATTTGTTGTTCTTAAAGTGGTCTTAAATATTTTCCTTAAAAAAGCCCTCTAAAAATTTTCGTTTTAATTAATGGATTTATTTTAAATATTTTCCAATGACAGTTATTTTAACAATAATCACTTAACATGTCTTGAATTACATTAAAAATAGATTATATTAATAAAAATAATTAATATAATCGCTAATTATAATTTAAAAAATTTGCACAGTAATTTTTATTAATTATTGAACAAAAAAAAAGTTGTCGGGGTGGGGGAATAAGAAAGAAAAACATTTTACACTCTTGATTGAAATCATAAAAGTAATATAAATATTGAAGATGGTGAAAGAATATTTTTATTTCCAGATAAAATTAGATGAATTAATTCTTCTCGTGCTAATTTAATGATCAAACCTATCGCGTTTTTTCACAAACTTTTGTTTTAGCTTCATCTTTATGGTTTCCGATGCGTATTAATGAAGTATCACTTTGTTTTACAAGGATTAAGGTTTTCCGTCCATTCCGAACATTTTATGAGACTTTTCTTCAATTTGCCTTTTCGATTTAATAGTAATTTATTCATCTGTGTTTAGAGTCAGAAATTTCCAATTAAATACGAGCACGGCCGACTTTAGATTTCATGCGACCACACACATTTTTTTGCGAGAGCCCCTACAATTTTTTTCAACCCATAGGGGGATTGTTAAGCTGTTATCACACGGAATACCATAGGATATGAAGTATATGCTATTGTCTCTTGATTTCTTGGAGCTTGATTTCTTGGAGGATTATTTTCCCTACTGGAAGTTATCTGCTCATGTAAGGAGAGGGCGTAACATTTGGCGAGTAATTGCAGCAGGTGTTTTAATATTTAGTGTAGAGATCGATTGATAAACAGGAAGCATTATAGCACAGTTTCTTTTCGTGTCTGTTCTATATATATTAATTTGATCATTTTACTTCAAATTCCGAGATTATATAAACAATACTCTCGCTAATATAACATAAAAATTTTAAATTATAGAGTCATGTATTATATCTTCACTTTACGTTTTTCATTACCTGTAAATATTCAGAATTCTCAACTATTAGTATTAAGTGAATTAGAAAAAGAAATAGTATATTAAAACTAGTTTTTTGTCACATGTATTAGAACCGCACTTTATCGCTAAGCCGAAATCTGTAACGCAAAGAGAGATTTTAAATTAAGTTTTAGTTATTTTGCCAAAATCACTATTATGACATTATATTTTACATATTTTAAATGTAATTCATGTTACATATTGAATGTAATGTAAAATTGAAATACGTAATAGAATTTAGATATAGTTCCCAATCTTTTACAGTGTTTTCTTCCTTGGTTTTGATGATTTTAATCATTTTTCGAAAGTTTAAATGAGTTTTTGATATTTTTCGTTTCAAAAACAAAATCTTTATTTTTATACATATTGTGTACAGTCCTGGAGGGGGGGGGGGTGGAGGTATACCCTCTACTAACTATGCCGCAAATCACTGTATAAAAATGTCACAAGTAACAATAGATTAGTAATAACATCTAATAATAATGCTGTACATAAATTTTGCTGGGGGAAAGAGGAAGTTACGTATAGCAATTGTAACATATTCTAAAACTTTTAGTACTAAACCCTAATTTCGACATCATATTTTTCGGTAAATTTTACCTTCGTGTATCAAACTGAAAGTCACTCGTTAAAGTAATTTAGAAATTACGCAGGTTTTATGTTTGCACCTCCTAATGTTAAATAAATGTTCGATCGTCGCAAAACAGATTACAAAACAAGTGTTTTTTTAAGCATAACTAAAAAACTATTTGGCGGAATGAGCTTTAATTTTGAATTCGCATATTTGAAAATTCTAGAAGTCTATTTCTGTTAGGAAAGTTTTACGTTACAATTCATTTTTGTTTTCGAAAATATAGAATTTTTTTTTTTTTTTTTTTTTTTTTTTTTTTGAAGGGAAGCAAAATATTTTAACTGGAGGGGGGGGGGGGGGTATATGCGTTATTTAATATTAATAAGTAAAGAAAGGGCACAATTTGCTTAACAAATTGAAAATAATATAAAGGTTTAAAATTTATACACCGCTAGGAGGGGGTAGACAAAAATTTAGGGTGGGTGAAATTCAATAATTAAAAAGTAAAAATAGACTGAAAAGGACATTCTCACCCACATACATTAAATACAATAATTCTAACATGAAGTGAAAAATTAGCCAGAGCCAGGAATCGAACCTGGGTCCACAGCGTTCCGGGCTATCGCTCTAACCACTCAGCCACTCCGGCTGATTCTGCAACGCAATTTCTCACTAATAAACCATGTTGGAGAGAAAGTCGCCAACCATCTAATAGACAGCCTTGGATGAACGGATAACGGTGAATATATTTTTACTATTCCACCGATTTACGAATGCATGTCTGTATAATAATTGTATATCTTTAAAAAAAGCCTATCAAGATTGTTTTAAAAGAAAATTTTTAAAAGGTAAAATATAATTAACTATAAATAGCTGCTAGATTAAATTTTCATTTATCAAATTTTATTTTTCTAAAAGTATAAGAAAATTTTCTGCCCCCCCCCCCATTACAAAATTTAGATTCTGAACGCTGCATGCTTTTGCAATAAAATACCTTGATGCGTGTTTGCTTGCATTTTTATCTTTGGCGACATAATTTGGCAACAAGTACGAAATAACGCCAAATACACTGCAGAAAGTAGTTAAACTAGTACAGTTTGAGAAGTAAATAAGTGACTACGAAGTACAATTGAAACACATAGCAAATAATATAAGGAATTGAAATAAAATAATCGCAATAAATAACTTTAAATTAGTTAATAAAGTTCTTATCGGGAGTAACAAACTGCGAAGGGACAATTGACGCATATGTAATTCTTTAATTTCAAAATAACTGCACATTTTTAAAGTTCTTTTCGTGTATAATTGGTCCCTTCAGGGCCGTAGCGAAAGAAAATTTTTGGGGGGGCAAAAGGCAAGATTGGCCGACTCAAAAATGTTTCAAATCCGACTAATGTAAAATAGTCAATCTGTCGCATTATTTCTTAATTAATAGTTTTTACAATTAATTTTAACTGATTAATTATAATTGATAGTTAAAAATAAAATATATGATTTTGTATTACTAAAATGTTTCTTTGATATAACTCAGTAATTATTTAAATGATTTACCAAGAACTTTACTGCAAAAAAAAAAATATGTATTGATAAGAAAAAATCCTACAGTTATATTTGTGAAAAACACATTTGTTTAGAATGATATAATGAAGTGATAGTTTAGTAAATAGAACGTAGTGATTTTCAAAATAAAAGCTAAATAAAAATGTGATCTCTTAGTTCTAAAAATTATGATAATGTAATGAATGGGAAGTACTTTCAATATTTTATTAGCATGCGATAGAAATTAATTTGAACTTTATATTCCAATTAGAGATAATATCGTATGGAATTAACAACGTACACTTTCAGTAATTCTAATTGTAAAACTAAAAAATGTACACTATAGGGGTATTGAAAATATTTGGAGGGGCCTCAAAATTTAATTGCCCCTGGAGCCTCTTGAGTGTTTAATCCACCACTGATTGTGTTTTATAAGAATGTCAAGGGACCGACAGAAACATTTAAACTATCCACGATTTCGAATTACACACGTTCGAATTATTCAAGTTTGACTGTACTATTTTTACATGAATTACACATCACACTGAATAAAGCAATCCATTCATACCTTTCTTATCACCATTCTCTGTCGAGTGGTTTCCACTGTCCAGCCATGTTGACAACTTCTTCGAACTTTTTGCAGCCTCCAAGTTTCTTCTTTTTAGAGTCTGTCTTTTTTTTTATTTCCACTTGGCTGGTGCCGAATTCGTTTCATAATATAAACTATTATCTCAACGCAAGCAAAGTAAGATTAACCCCTTGGGGACGAGCGACACGTATACGTGACGCATAAGATGCTCAGAATCCTCGATCCTCGATTATTCCCACCAGTTTATTTTTATTAACACTTTCCAACCTAGTTGAAAAGTGTTTATGACTTCGGTTTGTCTGGCCGTATGGCCGTCTGGCCGTCTGCCGTCTGGCCGTCTGCCGTCTGCCGTCTGGCCGTCTGGCCGTGCTCTAACTCCCGCAAATATGCTCGGATTGCTCTGCAATTTTTATATGTTATAGTCGTTATCTATAGCATGTACCCTATTTCAACGGAAGTGTGTAGCACTTATACTTTTTTTACAGGGACACTCAAAAGAATTCCATTACATTGCGGTCTATGGGGAAAAATCACTTGAGGTTTATTTAAATAATGTTTCACTATTTTAAACGCATTGAAATTTATATATATCACTAAGGTGCATTAGAAGAAGCTTAATATGGAATAGTGTGTGCATAGCACTTATAGTTACTTTACAGGGACAGTCAAAAGAATTCCGTTACATTACGTCTATGGAGAAAAATCGTCTGCGGTTTATTTAAATAATGTTTCCCTATTTTAAACGCATTGAAATTTATATAAGGTGCATTACAAGAGGCTTACTACAGAATATTGTGTGTATAGCAGTCATCGTTCATTTACAGGGACACACAAAAGAATTCTCTACTGTCTGTTAACAATAATTCCTGGAAGTGCGTTTTAAGTTACTGAACGCGATTTTAATTTTAACTCGCTTTTTGTCTATTACGTGGTGTGTATAAATTCTGTAGATCCTATACAGGGAAGCACAAAAGTTCGCGAACACATTTCCGTATTATTTAACTCCAGACGGAGAATTTTAAACTGTGCTACGCGTTTCCTAACTGAACTAAAATTTAGCATCCTATGTAGTATATATACAAATCTATAGATCCTATACAGGGCTGATGAAAAGTATTTGGATTACTTAGATGTTATCTTTTATCTTATTAAACGGTATGATTTGTAAAATTATTTTGGAAGCGTTGGAAAGTGTTACATAATCTATGCTTGACGCATGATTTTTCGTTCTTGTTGTAAGCTTTGCCTTATTTAATGACAGTATTTCTGCGATTCAATTAGGCGAAAATTTCTGTTTTGAAAAACCGGTGGTAAAAGATTAAAAATTCCATAAAAGACGCTCGTCACGAAGGGGTTAAGTAATAAACTATCGTACTATCACTACTATGTGACTCTCAACTGCTCTGATAGTCCGATATTGATGAGCAGTTAATAAACGAATGACTCATCATGAATAGCACTACCTCAGTGCACGTCGTCCTAGCCTGCACTTGACTCATCACTCGGCAGACACCTGGCGCGACATTACACATTCGACTCGACATTCTGCTGTCTGCTCTAGAGATGCTTTTGCATGCGAAGCGTATGGAGTATTTGAACGGACACGCAAAAAGATTTACTCTAGCACTTTGATGGATTTGTTTATTATTAACTTTTAGCTAGGTACTGGGTATTTTATAGGAAGTTAGATTAGATATTAAAATACAATAATTTTTTAACCATCAGTTTGGGGCCCCGGGGCTGTGCCCCGGCGGTAGTTACGGGCCTGAAACGGGCCTATTTATATTGTTTTAAGTGCAAACGTGTTAATGCTCCGCAATTGCTTCAAGTTTTTTTTTGTTACCATAAAACTACTTTTAATAATTTAATTTTTCCTGAAATCCTCTACTTTCTGAATTCTTTATTTAAAAAAATAATTCCTCTTACGTATGATTTAGTTTTTAAAAAAAGTAATCGCTAACATGTACCGTAATTTCTGGCGTATAATCCGCGGATCAACAATTATGTTTAGATCCAGAAATTTTATTTAATAATTGAAGTAAAATATTTACAGCGATCTAGTATGTTCCATTATATAAAATAAAATTTCTGGGTCGAAACATAATTGTTTGATCCGCGGATTATACGCCGGAAATTACGATAATCAGGGTATACAATAAATATTAAGTAATTAATAAAGGCTCCAATTCTAATTTTTATAATAACAAGTGAAAAATCAGTGAAAATGATGTAATTATGTTATGCTAGCACAATCATATAAATTTAGTTTTAGTTTTATCAAAAAAAAAAAAAAAAAAAGGTAGAAGTTTTTTAGGCATTAAATGTTAAATGCACGGATATTTTTTAAATTTATTCATTTTCTTTTTTTAAATAGTTTTAAAAATTCTTCGTTTTTATTTTCCAAACGTTCCTAAAACAGTTCCAAAGGTTATAAACATCATATCATTGCTAGAACGTACTATGTATCAAGTATAAAATTTCTTGAATTTTCTTAAGCGACTTTCGCATTCGGTCGACCTAGTTTATATTGATAGTTTTTATCTATGTAAGTTGCGAGTCTTAATGTAGGACAAATTTCTGATATTTTCAAATCAATAGATCTGATTCATTTTCCCCCCCTATTGGCCTATGTATCGACGGCCGACTTAACTTTTCCATGTGTGGGTAAGGTATAGTCTATGTCCAACATTTCCGGCTCTGCAGACAAGATTTATACATATTTTTTTTTTCAGTGGGTAGGCCGACTAGCTATTTATGTGATTCGAAAATGTGACAGAACATGTGACTTTCATACCGGCTGACCAGATAGATCTATTGAAACCATTACTTTTTTTACTCATAACCTATCTATTGACAGACCGACTGGCTTTTGCCACATATGATTGTAACGGTGTAGTGAAATGCATTCTGAAGACTTAAAGTCCTGCCAACCAGAATTTTTCCGAATTGTTTTTTTTAATCGGCGTACTGACATACTACAGAGACACTAATTAAAGCTGCTGATAAGCCGACTGAATCCTTTTACCAAACATTGGGGGGCCAGCTGCCCCCCTTGCCCCCCCGCTCGCTACGCCCCTGGTCCCTGTGTTACTGAAGATATTGCTTTTTTCTTAATTCTTCTGTGTTTTTGGTTTCAATATTCGCGACCACGCTAAACAAACATGTTAACTTACTGACGGTAGCCATCTTGAAATTTTTAGAGAGCTCTGATTGGTGGATTTCGAGCTGGCATATATCGTAGAGGATACAAACTACTGTCAGTTAGATCTTTAAGAAATTACGAGAGGCAATCTATAAAACGGGACAATTTCGAGCGTTTTCCTCTTGAAAAACGTGTTTCGGCTGAAATATCTGATATTGACTATGATATAAGAGTACGTGTGATAGCACCATTAGACATACAAACGCTTGAAAATTTTATATCAGTTAATAATTTTATAACTTATCTTTTCTGAAAAAAAAAATCGTATTTTTTTTCTTTTGTGTGTGTGTGTGTGTGTGTGTGTGTGTGTGTGTGTGTGTGTGTGTGTGCGTGGGGGGAGGCATAAGTGTTACGTATGTTTTTTTAAGAATGTATAGCATTATTCATGTTTATTTTACACCACACTTAACTTTGCCAAATTATTTTGTCATAAAGAAATTTTAGTGTTAATAAAAATATAACTTATGTGCAGAATGATTCCTAGTTTTTCATTTACACTTTTTTTTTCTTGTTCGGTTCAGTAATGCACAGTAGCATGTTATGCAGTTTTCGTATAAACACTTTGTAAAAGTTGATAATCTACCATTAATTCCAAAAATATATTCTTTGGCCAGGGCCTAAACTTTTCGTTATTGGGTCCCAGGGGGTGCAACAGATAGAGGTCTGCATGGTCCAAAACTTCCAGACCCGGGCCCGGCCCGGTACAAAAGCTAAAAGTTTGGCCCGGTCCGGCTCTACGGAATTTCTACAAAACTACCGATATTTATCCCAGTTAAAAATGAAAAGATATGTAAGATATCAATGTATCCTTCTATATTAAAAAAAAAGTAATCTGGAACTGAGCCAAAAACGATTTAGAAACTGACCAATCAAATTCTGCGTAGATATTCCGGGTTATTCTCATCGCATTTTTACTAGGGACTTTTTTGAGGAGCTATTACTTTTTTTCTAGCCATCCTACGGATTCGAAAACCATACCACCAGATGCGATATATAACAAGCTTTCAGAAATTAAAAAAATATATCACGGTCGGACAATAAAAACTCAAAAAATCCTTAAAAATCGAGTAAAAAATCTTTTATTGAAAAGTCATTTTTTTATATTGTTGCCAATTTCTAAATAAGCGCAAAGTATTATGTTTAATCTCAAATAAAAATTGTATTTGCGCGAGACTATTAAAAACAATAATGAAAGTTTAAAATAATAATTAAATGATCACGTGTTAAAAGCAGGAAATAAAGAAAATTACGTCATAAAAATCGTGTTTACACATGGATATTAAAAATAAAAAAGATTAAATGAAAAAGCATTATAACCAGTTAAATGAAAAAGCATTATAACCTGATTACAGAAGAAAGTCGCCGTTCGTGATATCATCATCATCATCTTTTTAAATCAGGATACATTATCAGGTTTTAAGAGGCTGTGAAATCAGAACGGCGGTTGGTGAGCGTAGCGAGCAGGGGGCAGAGCCCCCTAGTATATATAAATGAAAGTCCTGACTGGGGAGAATATGAATGCGCAGCCCAAACTACTGAACCTACAAACACGAAAATTGGGGGAAAAGTACTTCTTAGGATGTAGAAGCTCACTAAGAAGGAATTTTCTAAAACTCCATCCCTAGGGGGAGTAAAAAGGGTAACAAACTTTTAAAAAAATACTTAAAAATCGGATATTATAGTTATGTGACAAATAATAACGTATTTTAAGTTATTTTTGCATGCTGAATCGAACGTTACTAAGTACATTCTTCTAAGTCCTATAGTTCATGAGATATTGCATATATTTTTTTTTAATTTGGCAATGTTTTTGGCGTCAAAACCATGAAATTCTAACATTACAAATGATCATTTCTAAAAATACATGCATTATTATAGCAACGAAAGAAATTCAAACTGTCGATAAAACGCGAGGGATTTATTTTCATCGTTATCATATAATGTGGCGAAATCTGTTCCCGCAAACAGTTATCTATACGATTATATAAAGAGAGAACGCCGGACTGACTGACTGACTGGGTGACTGATCAATGCCCAGCTGAAGCGACTAAAGTCAGGATCACGAAGTTTGGTCAATAGATTGCTGTTATGACCTAGACAAGCAATATGAAAGGATTTTTGAAATTTCTCCCCCGCAGGGGGTTAAAGGGGGAGGGGTCAAACGTTTTAGGTGATTTCGCCATATCAGCAACAATTATAGGTAGGAGCGCGAAATTCCGGAAAACAAATCTACTAAAAAAAATGGTTAAACACATATTTCAGCGATTTTAGAAATTGACGCTCTAAGAGGGTTAAATGGGGGTGGGGGTGAAGTTGAATGTTTTAAGTCGTTTCGCCATATCTCAGCAGCAGTTTTAGGTAGGAGCATGAAATTCAGGATAACAAATCTAGTAAAAAAACTACAATTAAACACGTATTTCAGCGATTTTAGAAATTCATCAATCGGGTTAAACATCGGATATGAACCCGATTATGAAAGATTAGACGAATAAGACAACTATTGCTGGATTATAAGGTAATATCTTATATATATAGATATTATATAATAATATATAAGATATTTTGCGTAAGACATTTTTAAAGGGAAATTTTTTTAAATCATTTATAAAGCTGAGGGATTTAGTATGGGGGGGAATTTGTTCCATTGGGTATTTGAGTTCGATCTCTACAAAGGCCGTTTTTTCCTTTTTCGATTTTGCCTACAAGTTTTTTTATTAGAATACTTTCACTTTCGGAACCAATTTCGAAAGATTGAAAAATCGTCAGCGAGATAGAACACTTAAGATTATGAGGATGTTATAAAAACTTTTACAGCTAAAAAATGGAGGAAAAAATTTATAAAAACATCATTAAATATCACAAAATTATTAAATTCAGCAGTGGTTTTCTTAATAAGTACCGCTTTTAATAATATATTTTTTATACCGCTGTAAGCATAGGTGCAAGGGGGCCCCTATAAGCATCTGTGCCCAGGGCTCCCAAATTTGTAAATCGGTCCCTGCTCGGGCATCGAAGTCATGGATAATGTTCGAAACTGATTCCAATTTCAGTCAAAATACTTCTACGATCAGGGTATTCACCGTTTGGCGAAACCGTGAATCAAGTACCTCTGTAGCTTTGGAGATTACGTTTGAAATAAACAATGTCATTTCATTCTGTGGCTTCTGTCTCGTTTTCCTTTGATCCACCGTAATATATTCCTTAACGTATGTGTAATTCCAATTTTAAACCTATCCATGATTGTCTTGCATGGATTTCCTTGCAAAATTATTCGTTCTGTATCGACTTCTTTCATATATTTTTCATTGTGAAAGAATGCATTCTCGGATGTATTACTTAAGGCTGTTTTCAAATCCAAACTGTCACCTTACTGAAACTTTTTTTTATTCATTTTTGTTTGAAAATGCTTTTCAGATAAATTTATTCAGAAACTGTGAAATTGAACTGTTTTTTTTTTTTTTTCATTTTTCGGTAAATCAAACAATCTTTCAGAAAATGCTATCAAAGTTGGTGTTTTGAACCAAATTTCTGGAAGCGACAGGGCAGGAATACATGTTTGTTTGCTTCCCTATTTTTTTTTTTAAATAATATATATGAACTAGCAGACTACGCCCGCTGCGCTGGTCGGTTTCTCCAAAAGAACCTTGAATCACACGAAATATATCGGTGAATTTAACCTTGTATTTTAAAGTAACCTGTACCTTTACCTGGAATATCCTAAAATAACATAAAAACGGATACTTATTTCACTAAGTTGTGTTTTTTTAATACGGTTTACTGTTAAGTTTACAATTCATTACTTACTGTTTCCCATTGATTTATATGTTTTATAGCTACATTTTTTAATAACGTGAATTAACCTATATTATTCACAATTAAAAAGAAATGGCGCTTCTATAGTATTTGTCGAAAAATTAAATAAAAATCATGCACTCATGACATCATAATTCACTTTTATATTTTAACAGAATAATACGGCTACTATAATTTGTGACTCGTGCTGACACATTGCTGTTATTATTATTTTTTTACGCGTGAAGTTTTCGCTATAGTTACTCGATTGTGAAATTTGGTAAATTTTTGAAATTCAATATTTGTAAAAGTGCATAATTAGTGGATTTGAAATTTATATCAAGAAAAATAGAATTTTTTACCTATCTACCGCAGTTTGTCTAACAATTTTCTGACAAATACTTTTCGAGCAATTAATTTTTTCAGTAACTTCAAATGTTTCATTTTCTGAGATTAATCTGTGGCAACGATCCCAGTCGTCAGCAACACATACCTTTTTATTAAATAGGATTTGTATATGATATATTATAATTCTACCATTTAATTTGCCTATTTTAATTATTTGAATTTGTGCACTGATTTGATTAATTAAAGATAGTATCTCATTTCCATTACTTGTCAGAAGTTATTGTTAAATCTTTTCTCAGAAATATCTCTCAGACTAATCCTTTCGAGGGAAGTCCTAGTTTTAAAATAACTGTCTATTTGAATTAGTAAAATAATTGGCATCGAATTATTTGAACAATCATAGATCTTATATTTATTATTAGAAAAAATATTATTATTTGTATAATGAAACGCAACAAATAAAATATCTCAAATAAAACTTTTTTTGATTGAATGAATGAAAATTTAAGAGTTCTAATGAAATGCTCAAACCCATACTAAAAAAATTTATTTAAAATGTTTTTTTTATGCATAACAAATATCTAGAATTAATAAAATTTAAATAAAATTTTATTTATACCAAGCAAGTCAAGTTATGAATGTACATACAAAGTGAGCAAGATCAGAATCAAATTATCAGAAAGTGTGCAATAACAAGGAATTTTAAGCATATTATTGAGCCCCCAAAAATATATTTTAAAAAAAATTTTTACGAAAAGTTATAGCTCTAAATAGTTAATCAAACTAAAAAATAGCATGAAATTGTTGAGATACTGTAATAATTTATCAGAGTCCGATGAATAGCATTACAAGCTTTTATTACAAAAAGCAACATATAGAGCACACATACACTGATATAAAAAGAAACATCGAGAAACAAAACTAAAACTACAAAACTGTTGCCACTTACATTAACATAGTTAACTATAAGGTTACAGATACAGTGTGCGATTACATCCCTTCTCAACAGAAATATGGAAGCGTAAACAGCAGTTTTTATTATTATTATTATTATTTGTTTGTTTTTTCTCATATCACAAAAACTATTATTTTGAATCAGTCAGCAAAAGATAAAACACCAAATAACAAAACTTTTAGATGTTTTTTATTAAAAAAAATGTATATGTATGTATGTTACTACCAACGGATTCTAACCTAAGTATATGCAAAACATTTTGCTAAAATAATATCATCTTTAAAATAAAGCAAAATATTATAATAGGAAAATAATTGCTTGACTAAGTTTAAGTATGGAAATAATTTTGCAGAAAAAACATAATCATAAAACAATATCACATTTCATGCTATTTTGTAAACGAAAACCAATGTTTATTTTCAATGTCATTCCTGTCTTTAAATCGGCTGCGATTTCCTTAATCAACTCTCAGACACTAGGGAGCACTGGATAAACTTCATAAACCCTATAAAATGATAGTCCAGTCAAATTAGGCAGATTTTGGGTCATTTTGGGACATAATTACGAAAGTTTTGAAACTTGGTAATATTGTTTCGGAGGGTCTACTAATGAACAAACTAAAAGTCCTAATCGGTAGGGGTGAGCGCGAGGGGAGGGGAGGTAAAATAAGGTACAATTTTTCGGTGTTTTGTTAATATCTCGTAAGCTATAAGTCCTACGGAAAAATTGCTAGTAGGAAAAATAACGACACTTAACTTCTCTACAAAAGAGGTTTTATACATTTTTCTCTAGAGTGCATAGGTAACGAGATAATGGCATTCAAAAATGAAGAAATTTCTCAAAAGTCACACCAGCGCCAGAGAGCGGATCCACGGCACTTACATTACACCTACTTAACCTAAACTTAAACGAACATTAATAAATGTTGTAGTCAGAAGAATGGAAACCTGAATAATAACTTTATCAAATGACATTTTTTGTTAACATAAAACATACAAAAATGAAAAATGCGTAAAATACAATGATATAGGAATAAACAATATACTCAAGTCCTTGATCATTTTGATTACCCCGGTATCAATGGGAAATTTCAAAAGATGTTGATTTGTGTTCCATTTCTATTAGGACATCCTACTCAACAGGTGGTGGACTGTTTGAGCAGTCTCGCACAACCGATTGTACACTGCTAGAATATGAGGTTTAGTACTGCCTCAGGGGCAACAGGATCGGTGGTTGTGATAGGCACTAACGTTTGATCGAGCTTGCGTTTCCAACCCCAAATCTCAGGAGACAGTTCATTTCCCTGCCACAGCTGTATGTCATGAAAAACCCGGTATGACGGTATGAGTGTTGCATCACTGCTCTTTCTGTGGGAGGCAGGGATGCTAATTCTGATCTCATGTTTGAAACGGACTTTGTGAAGGCATGAAACCTATGTAAGTTGAGTGACGTTGTAGTATGTGGAGCTCCATGCATATTCAAGAACTTACGCGCTCCGCCTCTGCCACCTGTTGACGTGACGACTTTGAATCACCAAAGACTGAATTTACACACTAATGATTTATGTCGCATCAACATTTTGCAGATAGCACCTTTCCCCTTCCTGTAACAAGATAATGTGTCACAGCCAGAGAATGAATGAACAAGTAGTGTAAATGTGTTTGAGGCCCTTTTGCTGCTGTTGTTGTGATGAAAATACCTGAGTTACGACTTTCCGTTGGCCGGGTTTGTATAAGTATATATTTTTATCTGAAGGGGTTAAGGCTGTGAGAAGAACAAGTATATCTACATCCTGTCCAACAACAGTAACGTTGTCACTCTCACTCAGTGCATCTATAGCAGTCTGAACAATCAGAATGTCGGCGCAATTAGGACTTTTCTGACATGAGACTCCTCTGTCATTTAGTTTAGAGCAGCGCTTCCCAACCTTTTTTCTTTCACGTACCCCTTGCTTAGGCTTTTCATTTCGGAGTACCCCCTATATATCATTAACACCCACCACCCCCTATTATCCTTCCACATATTATTAAAATCTTCACCTCTCATGAATGAAAATCCAGGTTTCAAGAATTATGCATTATTATATTTCCTATTCATAAAGGGAGCACTGATGTTTTCAGTTTTATTTAAAGAATTAGGTTTATTAGTTATCAGAAGAAGCCTATTATAACAGCTACGCCTAGGTTCTCTTGGATTTCTAAATAATCAGATTGTTTCAACGAACTTTTACTTCCCGAATCATCAGGTTTAATTTCAATCGAAGTTGCAGTCAGGGCTGTAACTAGAAGTAAACAATAGGGGGTGCTCAAGAAAATGTAGGGGGGGGCTCATACTATTTCTCTCTCTCTCTGACACATACACGCACAAATACAGATATATATGATCAAAGTATTATATAGAAAGGTAAATTAGTGCATATTTATAGTGTAGGCGCTATGTTTCTTATTAAATTGTTTATAATAACTTTTTTTAATGCTAAGAAAAGTAAAAGCTACAGACAGGGATATAATACCTTCTGGATTATTTTAAAGAATACCGTCTACCCTCTTCTCAAAAATACTATAGCATATACTTTTTAGGGTATACCTTCTGCCTAAAGCGTATGCCTTCTGTTTTTTTACTACTACATCACTGGCTGTAGAATGAAAGTTTTCAGTGTATAATTACACTGGTGAAATAATAAGTGATGATATCAAAAAGTAAATAAAAAGCTGTTTCACCTGTTTCAAAAGAGTTGCAACCTTTAATTTTTTTCTGAATATTTCCTGCCCTTCAGGATTCTAAAGTTATGTTATTATATGATAAAAAACATTAGAATAATCAAGGGTGTATTTTGCATTTTAAAATTATTTTTGTGTCTAGTCAAAAGCTAAAACCACTTGTACTTAAACTGGCTATAACTCATTAGAATAACTTTGTTTTATGCTAAAAATGGAAAACGCTGCAAAATGAAAAATTTCAGTATATAACTAATGCAAAAGTCAATGTTTGCATCAGCAAAAGGTTGCTAATTCTGAGTATGTGCAGATAGGATGCGTGCCTGTTGAAGCACTTATTTGCAGTTTTTAAACACATACTACAATTTAGTGTTTATGCAAAACTGTAAAGAGCCCCAAAACTAAGTTAAATTTTTGAACAAAGTTTCATTTGGATTTTTGAAACAGAATTTCATTTGGCGGCCTTGGCACCTTTCCCAGGGGGGGGGGGGGCTCAAAAATTTTCAGGGGGTGCTGAGCCCCCCCCACCCCACCCCACCCCGTGGCACCCCCCTAGCTACGGCCGTGGTTGCAGTACTCTTAAGAATTCCGAATTGCAACGAGTTATCCATTTTAAACAGAAAACCAAATCATTCAAATAATAAGTAAACATTTCAAGTTAAATAATTATTAAAGGGAAGCATTCTTTCCAATCAATATACGTTAATGATATAACTCTGCCCATTCGAAAACGGAAATAAGGGCCTGCTTTTCAACGCTTTTAAAATTAAAAATTAAAACCAACGGATCTGGCGTAATTTAGCCGTTTTTCAATTATTATTAAAAAGAAACAATAAGAAAAAAGAGGTGGGAAAAGAACATTGTATAATGATAATCGAAGTTTTCGCGAAGATTGGGAAAAATATATAATTACTCGTTCAATATGATTAGCAGTGGGCGGAGCTAATTACAGTCAATTATCAATGAATTATTAAGTCTAGTGGCCTTTATCCTCATTTTGAGTGTAACATATTTTAGTTACCCACAGTGTTGAATTCAAGAAGTGGGCCGGGTGGGACATTCCCCGCCGGAGTATTGAAGTGACCCCTCCCTGAAGATTTGAGATTTTATGTTTTTAATGGTTAAAACGTGCAATTCCCCCCCCCCCCCCTCCCCCCGAGCCACAGAAATTCCTCCCGGAGAAAAGTGTCTGAATTCAAAATGGTTACACATAAGGCTAACTTTGTAATCCAAAACTATCAACTTTCTTTATGTTTTTTCACTTAAAACATTTTTAGGATTTCCGCCATTACCGATATTATTTTTACGTACCCCCAGCAGGCTCGCCACGTACTCCAGGTTGGGAACCGCTGGTTTAGAGGATAGAATGGGAATTAACTTTGTCTTATTGTTCTTATTTGAGAGAAACTGATTTTGGGGCACACTGATAACAGTATGTTCTTCAAAATGTAAGTCAACTGACGTTTTCACTGAGCACATTCTATTTTGTTCAGCTACTTTGGTACTGACAGTGTCAGTATATCCATCGAAAACAATTCTGCAGCTCTTTCCACAATAGTGTTTCTTAACGTACTTTATGCAGGTGTTGCAAATATCCTGTATCCCTTCCTGTATCCTGGATCCCATCTTCCACACCACCTTATGTAACAGGAAGCTACCATCCACAACTATTGTAGTTTAGGTTAAGTAAGTGCAATGTAAATGCCGTTGACTCGCTCTCTGGCGCTGGTGTGACTTTTAGCAAATTTCTTGATTTTTGAATGCGATTATCTCGTTAACTATGGACTCTAGAGAAAAATGTAGAAAACCTATCTTGTAAAGAATTTAATTATCTTTATCTTTTGTATTAACAATTTTTCCGTAGGACTTATAGATTTTGAGATATTAACAAAAAAACCGAAAAATGGTACCTTCTTTTACCTTCCCGCTCGCACTCACCCCCATCCATCAGGACTTTTAGTATGTTCATTAGTAGACCCGCCCAAACAATATTACCAAGTTTCAAAATTTTCGTAATTATGTACAGAAAAAACCCTAATTTGACTAAACTACGAGGGCGTGTTCTGAATTCTTAGTTATACGTTCCACCTATGTATTTTTTCATTAAAAAAGTTTGGTTATTTTTTTTTTTTTCAAAGAATATGTATTTATATCATATAGTTGGGCATATTTGTTAAAATATAAGACGTTTTATAATATATCCGTATATTATAACATATTTACTAATACATAAATCTGAAAAACATATTTTGTCAGTCTCTGTACCAAAATCTTTCAGGAAAGGGCGGAGTTTCTGTTGTTTAAAAATCAAATTTCAAATTAAAGTGTTAGCCAATAGTGCGTTAACCTCTGAAAATGTAAAACCTTGTCAGTAATTTTCTGAAAAACACAAAAATATGAAATGAACCCATAAAGCCGCTGTATTCCAGAATTGTTTTTTTCTCCGGTTTAAAAATTGTTTTGAGAAAATTGCATTTTAAATATCGTGTATAACATCATAATAATTTCATTTAAAGCGTTTAGTTTTAATTTGAAAGATTCTGATTCGGAAAATATGCCATTTATTATTATTTTTTCCCTTTAAGGCGGTATTAAAAAAAAATATTTTTCCACGCTCAATAACTCAAAATTTTGAAACACATTTTCAGACTCATTTTTAAAAATAAAAACATGAAACTTGGTGGCATGATTTATGAAGAAATTTATACGGGACTCATGTTTTTATTTTTCGTTCAGTTAATTAGAAATTGATTTACAAACAATTATTTTCATAGTACGATATTTTTTTTTTTGTTTCTAGCGCTATCGCTTCAGGAAATTCGGTTCAAAATGTCCACTTTGACCAGGGCCTGCTTAAGACTTAGAAGTAGGGGAAGCCCGACGTCACACAAGGGGCCCCCCTTTTACTCTACCAATTATGCTTCAACAATTTGAAATTTTACCATCAAAATATGGAGTAAACAACACTTTTAATATTAAAGTAAAACTAAGTATCTATATACATATTAAAAATATTTTATTATATACATAATTATCATAACAAATTAATTTTGTAAATGAATTTACAAATATGGAACAGGTGTGAATATTTGAACTTCAAAATGTATTTTATGCTTTTCAAATTGAAGGATTTGCCAGTGCTAAGAACAGTGCAGGGACAACAAATATTTGACGTAAATTTATGCTTGGATGCAACACAATTTTGCTTCTATTTTATAAACAGAAATTTGATATCATCTGAATGCTAATTACTTTCCCCTTTATTTAAATAACGTATTATCCATGTTTTATATCATTTCTCCACTCTTTATGAATATAAACAAAATATAATTATACAGATTACATTTTCTGTTATTTTTAGCACGTTTGAAATTAAAATGTAAAGCATAAGAAAAATTAAAATAAGTTGCATTTAATCACTGTTTTTATACCATTTATTATATCAACAGAAAAGAAATAGTATATAAATGTGTCAGTAATAGTCTGAGTAAAAATTTAGTAGCTATAATTAAGAAAAAAAATACATTTTTTACCTTGACTGATTTTCCCCCCTAAAAATCAGTTTTGAAAAGTAAATTTGGGGGCCCCTTTGTATTTTAGTGGGTAAGCTCGGGCTTCACAGGCCTATTCGGTAAACAGGCCCTGACTTTGACAGCATTTTTTGAAATATATTCTGTCTTTATCAAAAAGTCGAGACAATACGGACATTATAAAGTTTCTGAATAAAAGAACCTGCCAATTAGAGGCATTTTACGGCAAAAATGAATTTAAAAATGTGTCTCAAAATAAGCAGTTTGGATTTGAATACACCCTTAACATAATTTTTTTTTTTCGAAAAATATAATTGCATTAGCAAATTGGTTGTTGAACAAATTATATAGATGTAAACTGATATAGACAATAAAAAGGTGATAAATATTATTTAAATTTTTCTTAATAACATTGGCTGACAAGATACTGATAAATACGATTATTTTAATTATTTATAATATTAGCACTCAAGCGTAGATACCATACAGGAACGTAGTTACATGCAACGTAGATAAATACAGGAAAAACACGCTTCCTCTGTTTGATTTTCCTATTAACATGTAAATTTAAATGATAATCAAGAATAAGTAATATATTAAATAATGTTTTAATCTGAAATTAAAAAAAAAAAAATGCTTTTTTTTCTTATTTTAAATCACTAATTTAAAATAATGTATTTTCTGTATGAAAATTAAGTTATTGATCAAATCATTAAAGCCGAAAATCAAACAAGATCAAAGATAAATTAAAAAATATATTTCAGTTACCTGTTATATGCATGCGAAATAAATAAATAAATAAATATGACACACGTGTTCTAAAGAATTGCAGCAGCTTACCGTTGAATTTTACTGCCAAATAATACATATTTTAAAAAGTTAACCGTTCTCATATGCGTCTATTGCTTTATTCAGTTAAATATGGAAAAATTTTCTTTGCCTGCTTGTACAGTAAAATCTTATTGAATAAATATAGCTTTAATTTGTATTTTTTAAAATGCTCGTGGCAGAAATATTATACAGATAAATTAAATTAAAAAAACTATTGGTTAATTCAGTTCACGGGATATGATTCGATTCGGATACGACATGAGCGGTTCCGTCGCCTGTGAGGGCAGCTTCGCTCGCTAGCCGTTCACTGGGAAATTTTGCCGTAATACGGGTGGCGTAGGTGCCCTTTTCAGGGCTTTAGTTCGAACCAAAGCCCATACACGTACTCGCTACGCCTCTCTGCTCTAGAATTGGTGCTAGTTATTTTAGGTTGCTGCATTTAAAAGACGAAGCCAGGAACACAGAGGAAGAGACTGACGACTTGACCTGACCGTCCAAGAAAGTCACCATGAAGTCAAGTAAAAACACTAATGTTTCGTATCGAAAATAAAATAAAAAACAAGATTTATGTGATATTTATATAATAAATTTTATGATAAAAGACATAATCCTATTTCATTCAACGATTTGGTGTTTTTTAAAAAAAATCCCAGATTGGAGCTGCGTGAAGTTAGCCCCCGAAAATCAGATAAAGAAAAAATTAAAACTGCATTTGATTGACCACTTTTTGACCACAAATGACCATCAACAATTTTATTTGACCACTCTTCCTTAAGGAGTTATAAGAAAAACAAGATACGGGGGCTAACTTCACGCAGCCCCCGAAAATGAGATAAATCGAAAATTCCGAATGCATTCGTTTGACCATTTTTTGACCACAAATGACCATCAACAATTTTGTTTGACCACCCTTCCTTAAGGAGTTATTTAAGAAAAACGTTATTTTAAGGGAATTTCAAAATCTTCGCATATATCCAAAAAATCAAAATAAATAAAATGTAAGTAGTGTATATGATTGACCACTGTTTGACCACCAATGACCATCAACAAATTTGTTTGACCACCCTTCCTTAAGGAGTTATTTGAGAAAAAAGAATTTTCCCAACAGCGTGAAGTTAGCCCCCGAAATTGAGATAAATGAAAAATTCCGACTGCATGCGATTGACCACTTTTAGACCACAAATGACCATCAGCAATTTTGTTTGACCACCCTTCCTTAAGGAGTTATTTGAGAAAAAAGAATTTTCCCAACTGCGTGAAGTTAGCCCCCGAAAATGAGATAACTGAAAAATTCCGACTGCATGCGATTGACCACTTTTAGACCACAAATGACCATCAGCAATTTTGTTTGACCACCCTTCCTTAAGGAGTTATTTGAGAAAAAAGAATTTTCCCAACAGCGTGAAGTTAGCCCCCGAAAATGAGATAAATGAAAAATTCCGACTGCATGCGATTGACCACTTTTAGACCACAAATGACCATCAGCAATTTTGTTTGACCACCCTTCCTTAAGGAGTTAATTAAGAAAAACGTTATTTTAAGAGAATTTCAAAATCTTCGCATCTATCCAAAAAATCAAAATAAATAAAATTTAAGTAGTGTATATGATTGACCACTGTTTGACCACCAATGACCATCAACAAATTTGTTTGACCACCCTTCCTTAAGGAGTTAATTCCCAACAGCGTGAAGTTAGCCCCCGAAAATGAGTTAAATGAAAAATTCCAACTGCATGCGATTGACCACTTTTAGACCACAAATGACCATCAGCAATTTTGTTTGACCACCCTTCCTTAAGGAGTTATTGGAGAAAAAAGAATTTTCCGAACAGCGTGAAGTTAGCCCCCGAAAATGAGATAAATGGAAAATTCCGACTGCATGCGATTGACCAATTTTTGACCACGAATGACCATCAACAATTTTGTTTGACCACCCTTCCTTAACGGTAACTTAAATGTAACGTGCTCTAACCGTAACTTAACTGTAACTTAGCGTAACCGTAACTTAACTGTATTGTGTCATTACCGTAACTTAAGTGTAACGTGCCGTTATCGTAACTTAACTGTAAAATACCATAACCGTAACTTAGCTTTATCGTTGCGTAACCGTCACTTAACTGTAACGTGACGTACCCTTAACTTCATTGCAACGTTCCGTAACCGTAATTTACCTGTAACATAACCATAACTTAAGTATATATTTTTAATCTGTAACGTACCGTAACCGTAACTTAACAGTAATATAACCGTAACTTAACTGTGACATGCCGTAACTGTAACTTAACTGTAAGGTAACGTTACCATAACTTAACTGTAATGTGACGCAATCGTAACTCAACTGTAACCAAATTGTAGCATAACTGTAACGTGCCCTAATTGTAACTTAACTGTAAAGTAATTGTAACATAAATCTAACGTGCCGCAACCGTCTCTTAACTGAAACGTGCCGTAACCGTAACTTTAATGTAACGTGCCACAATCGCAGCTTAATTGTAACGTGTCGTAACCATAACTTAACTGTAACGTGACATAACTGTAACTTAATTGCAACGTGTCGTGACCGCAACTTACCTTTAACTAAACCGTAACTGAAATTATATATTTTTAATCTGTGACGTGCCTAAACGGTAATTTAACTGTAATGTACCGTAACCGTAACTATATTGTTATGTACCGTAACCATAACTTAAGTGTAACATGCCGTAACCGTAACTTAACAGTAACTTGGCGTAACCGTAACTTAACTGTATTGTGTCATTACCGTAACTTAAGTGTAACGTGCCGTTATCGTAACTTAACTGTAAAATGCCATAACCGTAACTTAGCTTTATCGTTGCGTAACCGTCACTTAACTGTAACGTGACGTACCCTTAACTTCATTGCAACGTTCCGTAACCGTAATTTACCTGTAACATAACCATAACAAGTATATATTTTTAATCTGTAACGTACCGTAACCGTAACTTAACAGTAATATAACCGTAACTTAACTGTGACATGCCGTAACTGTAACTTAACTGTAAGGTAACGTTACCATAACTTAACTGTAATGTGACGCAATCGTAACTCAACTGTAACCAAATTGTAGCATAACTGTAACGTGCCCTAACCGTAACTTAAATGTAGCGTGCCGTAATTGTAACTTAACTGTAAAGTAATTGTAACATAAATCTAACGTGCCGCAACCGTCTCTTAACTGAAACGTTCCGTAACCGTAACTTTAATGTAACGTGCCACAATCGCAGCTTAATTGTAACGTGTCGTAACCATAACTTAACTGTAACGTGACATAACTGTAACTTAATTGCAACGTGTCGTGACCGCAACTTACCTTTAACTAAACCGTAACTGAAATTATATATTTTTAATCTGTGACGTGCCTAAACGGTAATTTAACTGTAATGTACCGTAACCGTAACTATATTGTTATGTACCGTAACCATAACTTAAGTGTAACATGCCGTAACCGTAACTTAACTGTAACGTACCGTAACTTAACTGTAACTTGGCGTAACCGTAACTTAACTGTATTGTGTCATTACCGTAACTTAAGTGTAACGTGCCGTTATCGTAACTTAACTGTAAAATGCCATAACCGTAACTTAGCTTTATCGTTGCGTAACCGTCACTTAACTGTAACGTGACGTACCCTTAACTTCATTGCAACGTTCCGTAACCGTAATTTACCTGTAACATAACCATAACAAGTATATATTTTTAATCTGTAACGTACCGTAACCGTAACTTAACAGTAATATAACCGTAACTTAACTGTGACATGCCGTAACTGTAACTTAACTGTAAGGTAACGTTACCATAACTTAACTGTAATGTGACGCAATCGTAACTCAACTGTAACCAAATTGTAGCATAACTGTAACGTGCCCTAACCGTAACTTAAATGTAGCGTGCCGTAATTGTAACTTAACTGTAAAGTAATTGTAACATAAATCTAACGTGCCGCAACCGTCTCTTAACTGAAACGTGCCGTAACCGTAACTTTAATGTAACGTGCCACAATCGCAGCTTAATTGTAACGTGTCGTAACCATAACTTAACTGTAACGTGACATAACTGTAACTTAATTGCAACGTGTCGTGACCGCAACTTACCTTTAACTAAACCGTAACTGAAATTATATATTTTTAATCTGTGACGTGCCTAAACGGTAATTTAACTGTAATGTACCGTAACCGTAACTATATTGTTATGTACCGTAACCATAACTTAAGTGTAACATGCCGTAACCGTAACTTAACAGTAACTTGGCGTAACCGTAACTTAACTGTATTGTGTCATTACCGTAACTTAAGTGTAACGTGCCGTTATCGTAACTTAACTGTAAAATGCCATAACCGTAACTTAGCTTTATCGTTGCGTAACCGTCACTTAACTGTAACGTGACGTACCCTTAACTTCATTGCAACGTTCCGTAACCGTAATTTACCTGTAACATAACCATAACAAGTATATATTTTTAATCTGTAACGTACCGTAACCGTAACTTAACAGTAATATAACCGTAACTTAACTGTGACATGCCGTAACTGTAACTTAACTGTAAGGTAACGTTACCATAACTTAACTGTAATGTGACGCAATCGTAACTCAACTGTAACCAAATTGTAGCATAACTGTAACGTGCCCTAACCGTAACTTAAATGTAGCGTGCCGTAATTGTAACTTAACTGTAAAGTAATTGTAACATAAATCTAACGTGCCGCAACCGTCTCTTAACTGAAACGTGCCGTAACCGTAACTTTAATGTAACGTGCCACAATCGCAGCTTAATTGTAACATGTCGTAACCATAACTTAACTGTAACGTGACATAACTGTAACTTAATTGCAACGTGTCGTGACCGCAACTTACCTTTAACTAAACCGTAACTGAAATTATATATTTTTAATCTGTGACGTGCCTAAACGGTAATTTAACTGTAATGTACCGTAACCGTAACTATATTGTTATGTACCGTAACCATAACTTAAGTGTAACATGCCGTAACCGTAACTTAACTGTAACGTACCGTAACTTAACTGTAACTTGGCGTAACCGTAACTTAACTGTATTGTGTCATTACCGTAACTTAAGTGTAACGTGCCGTTATCGTAACTTAACTGTAAAATGCCATAACCGTAACTTAGCTTTATCGTTGCGTAACCGTCACTTAACTGTAACGTGACGTACCCTTAACTTCATTGCAACGTTCCGTAACCGTAATTTACCTGTAACATAACCATAACTTAAGTATATATTTTTAATCTGTAACGTACCGTAACCGTAACTTAACAGTAATATAACCGTAACTTATCTGTGACATGCCGTAACTGTAACTTAACTGTAAGGTAACGTTACCATAACTTAACTGTAATGTGACGCAATCGTAACTCAACTGTAACCAAATTGTAGCATAACTGTAACGTGCCGTAATTGTAACTTAACTATAAAGTAATTGTAACATAAATCTAACGTGCCGCAACCGTCTCTTAACTGAAACGTGCCGTGACCGTAACTTTAATGTAACGTGCCACAATCGCAGCTTAATTGTAACGTGTCGTAACCGTAACTTAAATGTAACGTGACATAACCGTAACTTAATTGCAACGTGTCGTAACCGTAACTTACCTATAAACAAAACCTTAACTTAACTTATATATTTTTAATCGGTAACGTCCCGTAACGGTAATTTAACTGTAACGTAACGTAACCGTAACTATACTGTAATGTGCTTAACCGTAACTTAAGTTTAACATGCCGTAACCGTAACTTAACTGTAATGTACCTTAACTTAAATGTAACGTGTCGTAACCGTAAATTAACTGTAACGTGCCGTAATCGTAACTTAACTGTAACCTAATTGTAACATAACTCTAACGTGCCATAACAGTCACTTAACTGTAATGTGCCGTAACCGTAACTTAACTGTAATGTGCCGTAACCGTAACTTAACTGTAATGTACCGTAACCGTAACTTAACTGTAACGTGCCGTAACCGTAACTTATCTGTAACGTGGCGTAATTTGATTGTATCCGAACCGTGCATGTGCTGCAAAGTACCTTATTCTCACTTTTCATCGCACTATTTTTTACGAACCTCCGATACGTGTCCAACTGCTTGCTGTATAGTAGGGTGCTAAGCACGCTCTGTACAATATTTTTGTTCCACTTTCCACTACCAAGGTGAGGTGCGCACTCTTTTCTAAATAAATCAATATGCGAACGAAACTCCGTTATTCAACCTATCCATACCTATATTAGTCGATCGTGTGGGAAATAAGAATGGGAGAAATTTGCTTAAATTACTATTAGGAAATAATGGTAACCATCAGTCATATAAGGGTGCGGTATATTCTCTAAGAACCTCAGACCAGGGTCACTGCTGCTTGAAGCAACGTATAAAAGGTGTGTTGCTCACGCTCTGCAAAATATGTTAGTCAAACTTTTCACGCCGAACGAAACTCCGATATTAAACCTGTATATATATTAGACGAAGGGTTGAGGGACTGAAATAAGAATTTGAGAAATTTGTTGAAATTACTATTTGGAAATAATGATAACCACTAGTCAAGTTTTTTATATAATTCTGGAATACTTACTTTTTTTTAGCATTTAAAATAAAGTACTGAGAAAACATCATTATAAATTTGCCCTTTTGCTGGACAGTCAGAGGGTTAAGAGCTGAATATGTTCTGTACGAACATCTGAATGGTAGTCTCTAGCATTTTCTATTTTTCTCCCGGGCAACGCCGGGTAGAAAAGCTAGTAGTGTTATATAATTGACCACTGATAGATCCCCAATGACCATCAACAATTATGTTTGACCACCATTCCTTAAGAAGCTATTTAAGAAAAACGACGTTTTTAGAGGATTTGTACTTTAAAGAAATTGATGCTAATTTGAGATATTTCCGCCAATTGAAAAACATTCCAATTTATTAGTGTATATGATTGACCACCAAAGACCATCCATAATTTTATTTGGCCACCATTTGTCAAAAATTTATTATAATAAAACCAATATTTTAGAGAATATATATATTTAATAATAGATATGGATGCTAACTTCGCATATTTCCGCTAATTAAAAAAATAATAAAAGAAAATAAATAAAGACAAATAAATATAAATATTGTATACGACTGACTACTTTTTGACCATGAATATTATTTTACGAACCTAAGAAGTTATTTAAGAAAATTGAATATTTTAGGGAAGTAGACAGGAATGCTATCTTCTCAATTTTCCGCCAAATTAAAATAAAGAAATAAAATAAAGAAATAATAAATTCATCTTCTATTTCCATTTCTATCGTTTTCAGCAGACATGTATTACTGTTATTTAAAAAATTCTAAATTACGTTTTTTTTTATTATTACGTTCTTGTTTGATTGTCGAAAATTTAGTACATTCTAACTAAATTTTGGCAACTAGACTAATTTGTCGATATTAGAAATTGCTGAAATTTGGTCTTCATTTTCTATTTAGAAGTAAAGTCGGAAATTATTATTTTTTTTAATAAATTGTTTTATGGCATTTTTGAATGACTTAGTTAACTGAAATCATAAAGTAAAGAATTGCGAAACGTCTGCTGGGGCGACTGTTTATGACGATTCAGTCACGTGATCCAATGGATAATCCAATAACATCAGCAGAATTAAATTTAGGCAAAAGACAAAGGCGGGAAGTTTGACAGTTGAACATGCATTGTCTGCATCACAAGTGAAAAAAGAATGTAAGTAAATATTTATTTTCTATAAAATGCTTTTTTTTTTAAATATGTATTATTTAAACATTTGATTTTATCATTTCAAATCCATCATTTCTCCTTTATAACTTTTAGGCAATACCTAAGAAAAATAAAGGAGGAAAGAAAAATTATTTCATATTGTGAAAAAATTTCGTAAAAAAATATCCGTTATAACCAAATAACAACATTAACGATATATTCTGTTATTACAGATTTTAGACTTGCGATCTAAATGATATTACAACAAAAATGTATGTTTTTTCTTGTAATATTATGCATTATAATATTTTGGCCTCTTATGAGAAGGCATTTTTTATTATTGTGTTGAATATTTTCTATGCAAGTCTTAATATTTATTTAAATTTCTCTCTCTTTTTTTTAATAAGAAAATTAGTTTTAACTATTTTTGGTAACGACAAGCTGCTTGAATCTAATAGCATTTTGTTCGTTCATAAAAAATTCATTTAATTTGTTTAATTTTTTGTTAGTACTAGATGGCGATAATCTAAATGAGGCGAAATAATTGTTTAGCATTACTTTATATTTATTATCATGTTGAAATTTTCCCCAAAAATATAAAATGGCCTATTAAAAGCAGGGGCGCCATTTCAGAACTTTCTTGGGGGGGGGGGGGGAGGAGGCAAAGTTTTTTTTAAGGTAGTGGCATAGCCAAGGGTGGAGTTCAGGGGGCTGTATCCCCCCCGAAAACTCTTTGGACGAGAAACGTTTACTGAATCATAGATACAAAGACAGTAATACTTCTAAATCGGAAGGGACCTCTGAAAATTTCGTTTTAGACAGGTTTTCGTCTTAGCAAGTAGAATTTTAAAATATTATGAATGTTTTCAATCATAGACAGGTACTTTTTTTTTTAAAGGTATTCTTTAAAACTGTTAAAATTTCCTTTCTATAAAGCACTTCTGAAGAGCATAGGTGTATTACAGTGAAATGTGTCTAAGCGAAACTCCAATTTCAATGAAAAAACACCATACAATTATACTTGTTAAGATGGAGACCTGTCTAAAATGGAACTTTTTCCCAGTCCTTTTCAACTTCTTCTTTGCAGGTTTTACAGCATGGACGCTATTTCAAGAATTTTTTGGGGAGAGGGGGGGGCAAGTTTTTTTTAGGGACAGGGGTTGAAATAGCGTGCAGGATGACCCAAATCGTGCACAAAATAGAAATAGGCCTACACAATAAAAAAATCCCTGACGGCTTGGCCTACAGGCACAGGTACATTTCGAAGACGCGGACCGCGGGGCAACTGTTTATTGGGAATTGCAGAAGAAAGACCTATTTGCCATGATGTGGTAGTTGGGACCACCCACTTCAAAATATACCTCCGTCTGTAGGCGGAGCCAGCAAGGATTTTTTTTTTATTTTTTATTTTTTTTTTTTTTTTTACCGTAAGAGTTGGTCTTATAAAAAACAATATAACAATTGTAGATAATATTAAGAAGATTTATAATAAATTTAAGCGGATTTGATATCCAGGGAATTGACGAAGTTAGGATTTTTTTTCTTCTGAAAACCCTATTCCCCCCCCTCCTTGGGGGCATTTTGTATTGAAATCAAAAATCTGTCATACATAAATTTTTGGCCCTTTTCCTAGAAGTAATAATAACTTTAAACGGATTCTATATGTATAAAAATTAAGAAGTTATGGTTTTTTTCTGTTTTCACGTCTGCTTTTAGGCGGAGCCAGCAGAGATTATTTTTTTATTTATTTATTTATTTATCTTTTTTTTTTTTTGCCGTAAGAGTTGTCCTATAAAACACTTGTCCATATAAAAGTTATAGATAATTTTAAGGAGATTTACAACAAATTTAAGCGGATTTGATATCTTGGGAATTGACGAAGTTATGAATTTTTTTCTTCTAAAACCCCCCTTCCCCCCCCCCCCCCTTGGGGCCATTTTTAATGATATCAAAAATCTGTCATATACAAATTTTCGGAGCTTTTAATAGAAGTAAAAATAACTTTAAACGGATTCGATACCTATCATAACTAAGCAATTATGGAATGTTTTCTGTTTTCACAAAGACCCCTCCCCCCCATTTCCCCTCCGTTGGTTCGATTTTGCCTATTAATGAACTTGACCGAGATTTTATGCCCCTTGATTTTATATATCAGTTTGGAAGAGATTTGTACAGAATTGTTGCAGTTATCGTGTCCATAAAAAAGTGACATAGATAGATAGATAGATAGATTAAGTTTTGAACTGGGGGTGGTTTTGGGTTCTGGGAGTCATGATCGGCGTAGATCTGCAAACATTTTTCAAAAATTCCAACTAAGGGGAGAATGTAAGGGTAGTATTTCTTACGAAATCTACCTAAAATGCAGTTTGAGATTTTGAATTCTTATCTTAACTTCTTTCACAAACATGTGATTCTTCAGCGAATGTATTTTTAATTTTAGTGGTAATCCACGATTTTTTTTTTCGTTTTTTTAGCAAAAGTAATTCGTTAACCGATCGCGGTAAACATCGCGAATTTTACGAATTGGAATTAGACAAAATAGTTAATTTGCAAGTTGGTCACTGAAAATATCGTTTGAAAATATCGAAAAAACGACCGTGAAAACTATCGCGAGTTTTGCCAAAAATCACTGAAACAAATAGCGATTTTCGTCAATTGGTCGCGGAAAAAAATCACGAATTTAGTATAGCTATTGCGGGAAAATATCGCGAAATTCGTCAAAAGATTAAGCAATAAAAATCACGAATTCAGTCAAACAATCGCACAAAAAAGGGGAATTTCGTCAAAAATCTCGCAGAAAAATTATCGATTTTTGTCAGTCTGGTGTGGAAAAAGACTCCCGAATTTCAACAAACGATCGTAGAAAAGAGTCGTGAATTGCGTCAAAAGATCGTGAAAAAAAATAGCGAATTTTGTCAATTGGTTAAAAAAAATTTCGTGAATTTCGACAAATGGCAGAAAAAACATCGTCAACGATCTGAATTTCGTCAAAGATCGCGCAAAAAATAGCAATTTTTGTCAGTCGGTTGCGAAAAAGGACTCCCGAATTTCAACAATCGATCGTATAAAAAAGTCGTGAATTTCATCAAAAGATGACGAAAACAACTAGCAAATGTTGTCAATCGGTTCAAAAAAAAAAAAAAAAAAATGACGTAAATTTAGACAGATGGTCGAAAATTTTCATTAATGGTTTTCTGTCAGTAAAAATTTCCCACAATCATTTTCTACTTCATCTCCAGACTACGATCTAAATTCCATACAATTCAGAAATCTGCAAAATCTTTGGTGTCAGATTGGTTGGGCAACACGACCCAATCTGCAGTACGGATCGAGCCGAGTTGATGCGGCTTATTTTCGTTGCGGGTCACGTTGACTTGGAACATTTGACTACGGTTGGGACATATATGTCCCAGTGGACTATTAGGTAGATTTCATTACAAAAACCCACCTATTGCAGCCGTTTGGAGGCACGCAAATCCAAAAGACTATATTTTCACCGATCATGACTAAATAACCCTCCGTTCAAATTGTTGATTTATATATATATATACCAGACATGCTGTAACTCTCTTGTTTATGAACCGATTTAGATGTGGCTGAGTATATGTATAGGACATACCAAGATCTCGACCGAGTTCGTTGGCCAGTTTCATGCGGCATCTTGTTTCAAAATTGCGGCAAGTTAAATTTTCATTTTTTTAATTCAAAAAGTTGTATAAAAATTATAAATTGAAAAAGTTGTTTCCGTTAAGTGTTAGAACGTGATACAAGGATTCCGAACATTTTTTGTTTTGGTTTTATCTTAATGGCTGAGCTATGGCGGTTTGAAATTCTAGGGTGGCTGACATTTTGAAACAATCTGATTTTTGTTATACTGTAACTCTCCTGCTGAAATTCGCATTCAAATTCAAAACGAAAACTGGTATTGAATCTTCTATAATCGGGTTCCAAGCATTTTAGTTTCGGGTGTTTGAGTAAAATGAGTTGAATTTTTAAAAACATGGACCTATTGGAGTAAGTATAATGTGACACTAATAAAATAAAATTAACAGATAAAATAATTAGGAAATTGAATATACCTCTCCCACCCTCGAAAAAAAGAAAACAAATTCCCCTTAAATTTTAGGCTAAAGAGAGAATTTATCACTAAAATTCTAGCCTTGAGGTTGACGAGTTTTCTTTTAATCATGCTGTACACAGCTAAGAACCATTTCATAGAGTTTTTTCTCACATATATTTCTAAAACTAGCCAAAATACTCATTAATGATAAATGTCTCACTTATAGAATGTTGCAATAGTAAGGCTTTAGAAGACACTTTTGATAATTATTAGCGTCAATGTTTAAAGTGTTTATTAAATGTTTCTTCTATCTTTACAAGAAGAAAGTATTAGATTCATGAAAATTTTCCACTACCGGTTTTCGACGGATTTATACGTTTTAGAAGGTCCTGAACACGATTGGACTGTTTCTAGAAAATGTCTGTGTGTGAGTCTATCTGTCTGTGTGTCTCTGTGTCTGCATATGACAAACATTTTGTGGGTGCTGTATCTCAAGAACTAACGCACATAATTTAATTACACTTTAGATTCAGTTAGACCTTAATATAAATTAGTGCTGATTTGTTTTTGGTGTACACTCTAAAAAAAAATCAGTGAAAATACAAGATATGTTCCGTAAAATTTTACGGAGAAGTTTCATTTTTCCAAATTCAATGAAATCAAATGAAATTTTTGATTCAATGGAATTTCAATGAAAAATGAACAACAAATATACGAGTACGCATGCTCAAAGAAGAATCCGAATATCCCTGCATTCAAATACCAAGTTTTAACTGAATCTCGCCTAAAGTTTAAATGTTATAATTTTTTTTCAGATAGCTTAATAACTGTCACCCTTTACAAATTCCTCCCCCCCCCCCCAACCCGACTTTTTTATATAGTATTTGTTGTTTAGTACATGTAGTAATAATTTGGTGAATGTTAATTCTTCCAATAATGACTGCAACTTCCAATAATTTCTTTTTTTTCTTCTTCGTTTTTTTACTTATTTTTTTTTTTATTAAAGGTTTTTAGGGGAAAAAAGCACTGTCATGTATTCCCCAAGTTACTTAAATTTGACATAAGTGAAATTCATTGAAATTTTCCGTATAAGTAAAATTTAGATGTGATCGCAGATTTACGGAATGCAACACAACAATTGACAAAAGAGACAACAGTTGACAATTGAGTTTCAAGTGAATATTTCCAAAGATTTTGCAAAATCACCATCTTATTGAATGAATTTTTTTAATATTGGCAAAATTGACTTATCAAAATCCATAATTGACTTCGGAAAGTGGTAAAATTCGATGACTTATTTTAATCGTCATTTTATCGATTCCATTCCGTGACTTGTGCTGTGAAATCGTCAATTTTTCGATTCCATTCTTATACGTCTAGCAAACTGCCCAATCCTAACGGAATGGAATCATAACTTGTTGGATTTCATTCCATAAACTATTCTAAGAATCAGGAAAATTTTTCACCACTATGTTATATTTCAAAAAGTACAAGACACAACATGCGATTTTTCAAAGAGATAAAAAAAATTGAATTTGTTTCCTAAAAATATGATTTATACTAAAATTTATAGTTTTTTAAATCATATATTAGACCAAATCGTAAATTTTTGTTTAAATACAAATTTTCAAGAAATTATGCTTTCCGAAAAAATTATCGCCAGTATGTCATATTTTTAAAAATACAAAAGGAAAATGTGGTTTTACACCTGCACGTGTGTAGATAGGTTGCATTTTCTTCTGATATCCTTTATGGAAACATAATGTTTTTAATTAAAAAAATGATTTCTAACTTTTGTTGTAATTTTTGGATGCTTTTGATAGTTTAAGTAAGATGTCATACTGAGATATTAGGCCAATTGTGATATTTTATTGAAATACATTTTTTTAATTGTGTTATTTGAAATGTACCTTCGGATTAAGGTTATTTGGAACGACCGGAAGCGAAAGAGGCGACCACTTCAACTTGATAGCAACCCCGTTCTGGTCTTGAATATTAACATTTTTTACAGTTTCTAATTAAGATATTGAAACATTATTAAATTACGGATCACAGTTTATATTCATGCGTCTATAAAAAAAATTCAGAGCTCTAGGTGCTATATTTTTTCTAAAATCCCAACGATGGTAATTAATTTTTCTCAGTTATTAACATGGATTATCTACACTAAAATAAGCGGTAGGCAGATGAGTAAGCTTAGAGATGCATTGGGCCTAGAGACATCTGAAATATAACAAAATTAGCAATCATATTTAATACATCCTTTCTCTCAAAATATTCAATAAAACCTGTCGACTTAGTAATAAAGTGTAAGTGTATTTAAAATCAAATATAGCTAAATAAATTGAAAATTTATTGACCACAAAATAAAATAAAATAGATATGCGAAAAAAAGAAGATATTGAAATTGCCATAGTCAATGGCAGCTTAACATTTAGAAAATACACTGCATAGGTGAAAAAAAAATTAAATAACATGCCGTGGTTTGGAGATTTTTGTAAAGATTTGAGGTTTTTAATTTTTATTTTCTTTTTTCAAATGAATGTTTTGTGTCCGAAATTATTATCCCACTTGATATTGCCATCTAGTATTACGAAAAAGTTATTATGCTATTTTTATTTAATATATTTTGAAGTAATTGGAATTTCATAATTTAAATGATCAATTTGGGTTTTCTGAATCAGTTTCCTTATTTTGATATTTCCTGCCGTTTTATACTTACAGTGGTTCGCTAGAAAATAACGTTTTTCTGTGATTTTAGGAGTTAAAATTTAAAAATACTGCAGAAATTTTCATTCAAGAATAAATAGGGATTTATCTCTGATTTATACCCATTAGGGATTTGAAAAGTGCTAACATCTTTAAAATGCTAACACACTTTCACTCATACGGGAGCAACAATATTTTCCCAAATGTTAATACAAATGTCGCTTGTTTGTGCCTAAAGACAATGTATCTTGTAATTACTGAGATTCTATGTTTTAATTCAATATCTGTACCCACACGTCCTCATATCATTAGGAAAAAACCAACATCGGATGACCGGATACATTATATATATATTTTTTAATGTTGTTAAAAGTTTCTCAGTTTATTTAATTTAAATTATTTAAATCGAAACAAATATTACCTTATAGAAAATATGAAACATTTAAACATTGATAAAGAAATTAACAATAATACAAATAATAATTTTTATTTATTTTAAAATAGTTCAAGCCTATAAAGTATCTCTAGGCTTCGGCCTCTTCCCTAAATAACTTTAACATAAATCTATAATGTAATTGTTTATTTTTCAGAAAACGGAATGCCTAGAGTTATAAAATAAAATGCCCCGAAAAGCGTTCATCAGCTATGAAGGAATAATTGAAGTACTAACAAAAGTAAATATTTTTGAAGATTCCATTGGAACTTTAAAATCAAGAAGCGACGAAGTTTGGACTGAAGCAAGTAAATTGTTGAATAACGAAATAAATCCAAAGACTTTGAACCTATATGTCAGACTCAATCGTAACAATATTTTAAGTGAAACCAAAGAAAAATGCGGAATTACAGATGTTGAAAATGTAAATAATACGTTATGCACACAGGTAAACTCTACACACATACTACTTATAAATTCAGCAAACGATTCCGATGTCGCTATTAATAAGCCCATAAACAATGATAGATTACCTCCAATATTTTTTCATATAGATATAGATGATGAAGAATGGAAAAAAATTGAGCCTACAATTGTATCTAGAAATGAAAAAGGTAAAGTTCGCAATTATAAAGAGATGCAATCTGGATGGACTGACTTAATTGCAAATAAGATCAGTGATAAAACTAAGCTTCCATGCGCATTTACGTTCAAACATGCAAAAATTTCTGATAATGAAAGTAATGTGTGGCTTAAGATTAAAGGTACCTGCAATGAGTGTGGTTCACAACTTCGAGGACATTGTTTAAACGAGCCTAAAGAACGTAATGGAATTTCTATTCAAATCACAACATCTGACACACGAGGTCTTTCGCACAATCAAAAGAGGCAATTAAAAGGTAAAAGACGTATTTCAGTTGGCAACGATCTTCTTCTTAAAAAAGCATCAAAATGGCGAATGGAAGCTTCAAAAGATATGGAGTTTGGTGATCCTGTACCAAGCCATATTCCTTCATTAAATGTATTACGAAAAGCTCGTGAAGAGGCTGTAAACCGAGATTTAAATATTACTAAGGATTTAGACTGCATTTCATCTTTATTACAAAAGAAATATGAGGGCGAATTTGCAGGTTATATACATGATATAGGTTTAGATGACTTTTATTGTATTTATTTTTCTCCTTCTCAAATGATTTTATACAAAAATGCTATCAAGGAAGGAAAACGAATAGCTGTTGATGCAACGGGAGGAATTGCAAAATCAATTGAAAAGTTGAACGGTAAAATTAAATATATATTTTTATACCAAATTGTTGTTGAAGGAGAAGAACAAATTTTACCCGTTTTTCAGATGTTATCTACAAAACACGACACTATAAGTATACAGTATTGGCTTCAAGTTTTGATCAAAAATGCAAAACAAACTCCACGTGAATGTGTTTCCGACTTCTCTTTCGCGTTACTCAACGCGATAACTTTAAGTTTTAACAATTGTCGATTAGAAACTTATGTGAAACAATGTTTAAAATTGATATTTGATGGAGATTTTCAGCATGAATTAATCTGTTTCGTGCGTGTTGATATTGCACATTTAATCAAACTAATTTGTATGAAAAAAATATTTAATCGTAAATTGAGCAGAATAAAAGATTTTTACGTCAGATCGCTGGGAATTATGACAACTTGCAGTGAAATAGAGGATTTCAAAAAAGTGTTAACGGCAACTTTAACCGTTGCACTAAGTGAATGCTGTAGTACAGATGAGAATGGAAAGGATATACAAAGTCAAAAACAAATAAACATGTTACTAGAAAGAATAAAAACTTTTGAAATACATGTAGAAAATGAAATTTTCGATGATGAGGAAGAAAAAGACGAAAATGAAGAACAAACGGATAATGATAGCGTCAAAATGAATAAACTTGATTTTGTATTGGATACAAATGAAGATTTTACAGAAGAACGCATTGAAAAATTTCTCGACAAAATTCATAAACGTGCACAAAAGAAAGCAGAAATAAGTCGCAACACTGACAATCCCAATCCATATTATTTACCGGAAATTATTAAACCACTTATGAGGCTGGCCAAATATTTTGTTTTATGGACAAACATCATGAAGGACAAATTTTCTTCAAATTACGACGTAGCGTCCTCATCATTAGCTGAAACATATTTTAGAAATATGAAATTATTAGTTTTAGACCGATCTGGTGCTACATTACGAGTTGATAAATTTTTTGTGAAACACATGCGTTCAATTCAAGCAGCATGTGTTTATAACCAAGCAGCTAAAATAAATAAAGAAAAATGCGAGGTAATATAAAAGGAGTTAAACAGAAATTTGATTATTTACATGCAGAAGAAAACTGGAAGAACAAGAATAAATCAGATGAACTAATTAAATTAAAAAACATTTTGGACAACGAATCATTCATTGAAAATTGCGAAATAACGGTTATAAAAGAAATCATTAACTTAGAAGAACCCACTGAAAATGCACAAACTCCCGAAATAACGTTTGCAAAAGAAAACATCAACTTAGAAGAATCCACTGAGAATTTACAAGCTCACGAAATAATGGCTATAAAGGAAAACATTAATTTAGAAGAACTCACTGAGAAAGTACAAACTCACGAAATAACGGTTGCAAAAGAAAACATCAACTTAGAAGAACCCACTGTGATAAAAAAAATTGAACAAGATGAATCAGAAAAGAATCGTGAATTTGAAAGCATTTGGGACAACGATACATTATCTAAAAATAGAGAAAAAAATAAAACTGTTGCTGAAGAAACAATTGATTTAGATATACAAACAAATAAAGAGAAAAAAGTTAACGATACAATAAAACAAATACAACTAAGTAACAGAAAGAGAGGAAAGTACCTAACACCATACCCCCAAATATCTCTAGTGCACAATAGACCTATAAGAAATAAACAAAATTCTATTATAAGGAATGGGAACATTCAACCAGCACTATTTGTTCAATCAAAATGGATGGAAATTCGTAACACATGTGCATTTGATTCAGTTGTCGAAATACTGTCTACAGCTTATATGGACAATACTTGTTATAATTCAAAATTGGAAACGCTTGGTAATAGTGAATTAATTTTTCCACTCATTAGAAATTACGCAAAGTCCGGCATATCCAGAAATTTGTATCATGACAGAGCTGTCATTTTAATCAATTTATTAGAGAATAGAAACTGTAATACTTTAGATTGCAACATAAATGCAGCATCATTAATAGACAAATTATTAAAAGTTACACCATCAGTAACACAAATTAGAACATGTGATAACTGCGGAGTTTCAAAGAAATCTTATACATTGATTCAAGGTGATTCAACAAATATTCTAGATTTGGGGTTAAAAACAAGTATTGAAAAATTTTTGGAAAAATTTTACAAGGATCAAGAGAAAGAATGTAAAAAATGTAAATCGAAAATGATTGTTAAAAATGAACCCGGAATACATATTTTCTTAGATTTAGAAATTGTTCAGCAATATTTACTCCATCACAAAAAGCACACTCTGATTGAAGATATTCCAGAAGTGATAATAATTCAAGAAAGACAGTACGTATTAGCAGGTTTCATACAATATTCTGGACTACTTGGACATAAATCAATCGGACACTATATTCCCTTCTGCAGAAGAATAAAAAATAATTGGGAAATTCGGGATGACATGCTTGGGGAAATTAAATTTCTGAAGACTTTTGGGAATAAAACCATCAATCCATTTATTTTAGTTTACACAGAATATCATGAAACTATTAAATAGTAAGACAATAAAGATGGGCTTTACTTTTTGACTGTTAAGTTTTGTATATTTACGAATTAAAAAAGTATTTTCAGCATAATTTTTATAAGACAGACTTTCATTTCCTTTTTTCTAAATGTTTAAATGAAGAAAATCCATGATTAATTTTGTAAGCAGTTTGTAAAACAATAAATCTCATTTTGATTATAGAAAAAATATGTAAAATTGAAAAATAAAAATTCGCAAAATATTCAAAAGGTGTTTGTGATTGTGTTAAACAATATATCTGCATGCATAAATTTTGTGATCAAAATACTGTGAGAGAATCTACTAAAAATACTCGTCTTACAAGTCAGTAAGCTTAAATAAATGTATTTATATTAATTTTTTTCATTTCAATATGGATTATTAGGAAACATGGCAAATAAACTAGAAATCGGCAATCTTGCGCACTAAATATGCGCAGTTGTGGAATCTCAGATTAATAAATTGATAATAACTTTAAAAAATTCTGTTAAGAATATATATAGCATATATAAGAAGTAAATAATGCAACTTTCTTTAAATAAGTAGAATTTTAATATCTGCAAAAGTTGTGTAATTACACTTTCAAACAAAAAATACTTTCAAAAAATTATCTCTACTTATTGGCAACATTTTTTAATTTACGCAGTGCATATCAAAATACGTGTTAGTAAATCAATATTCTGATATTTAAGTGCTTAATATATTGCCTATATTATATTTAAATCATATATTGTAAAATATGGTATATCGAACTGCGCAACTTATGATGTTAAATATTTAAAAAATTAGCTCACCACTATCATGATGGATAGGGACAACCTTAAATGGAAGAACGGCTTTTCCGCAATTCCATTTACGATTTAGATTGCTGCAGATCAGGAATCTATCCGCGTTATCTTTTCAAATCTGCTTGGTCTGCTTAGGCACGCTTACTTTCACTCATATACAGAAGGACTCCTTAAAGCAGGGTAGACAAACAAAATTGTTGATGGTCATTGCGGACAAAGAGTGGTCAATCATATACACTACTTGATTTCTAATCACTTTGATTTTTCGGAAATATGTCAAGTTAGACTTCTTATCCTGAAATTCCCTTAAAATAAAGTTTTTCTTAAATAACTCCTTAAGGAAGGTTGGTCAAACAAAATTGTTGATGGTCTTTCGTGTTCTAAAAGTGGTCAATCGCATGCAGTCGGAATTTTTCATTTATCTCATTTTCGGGGGCAAATTTCACGCTGTTGGGAAAATTCTTTTTTCTCAAATAACTCCTTAAGGAAGGGTGGTCAAACAAAATTGCTGATGATCATTTGTGGTCTAAAAGGGGTCAATCGCAAGCAGTCGGAATTTTTCATTTAACTCATTTTTGGGGGCTAACTTCACGCTGTTGGGAATTTTTTTTTCTCAAATAACTCCTTAAGGAAGGGTGGTCAAACAAATTTGTTGATGGTCATTTGTGGTCTAAAAGTGTTCAATCGCATGCAGTCGGAATTTTTCATTTATCTCATTTTCGGGCGCAACTTCACACTGTTGGGAAAATTCTTTTTTCTCGAATAACTCCTTAAGGAAGGGTGGTCAAACAAAATTGCTGATGGTCATTTGTAGTCTAAAAGTGGTCAATCGCATGCAGTCGGAATTTTTCATTTATCTCATTTTAGGGGGCTAACTTCACGCTGTTGGTAAAATTCTTTTTTCTCAAATAACTCCTTAAGGAAGGTTGTTCAACAAAATTGCTGATGGTCATTTGTGGTCTAAAAGTGGTCAATCGCATGCAGTCGGAATTTTTCATTTATCTCATTTTCGGGGGCTAACTTCACGCTGTTGGGAAAATTCTTTTTTCTCAAATAACTCCTTAAGGAAGGGTGGTCAAACAAATTTGTTGATGGTCATTGGTGGTCAAACAGTGGTCAATCATATACACTACTTAAATTTTATTTATTTTGATTTTTTGGATATATGCGATGATTTTGAAATTCCCTTAAAATAACGTTTTTCTTAAATAACTCCTTAAGGAAGGGTGGTCAAACAAAATTGTTGATGGTCATTTGTGGTCAAAAAATGGTCAAACGAATGCATTCGGAATTTTCGATTTATGTCATTTTCGGGGGCTGCATGAAGTTATCCCCCGTATCTTGTTTTTTTTTATAACTCCTTAAGGAAGGGTGGTCAAATAAAATTGCTGATGGTCATTTGTGGTCTAAAAGTGGTCAATCACATGCAGTCGGAATTTTTCATTTATCTCATTTTTGTGGGCTAACTTCACGCTGTTGGGAGAATTCTTTTTTCTCAAATAACTCCTTAAGGAAGGGTGGTCAAACAAAATTGCTGATGGTCATTTGCGGTCTAAAAGTGTTCAATCGCATTCAGTCGGACTTTTTCATTTATCTCATTTTCGGGGGTTAACTTCACGCTGTTGGGAAAATTCTTTTTTCTCGAATAACTCCTTAAGGAAGGGTGGTCAAACAAAATTGCTGATGGTCATTTGTTGTCTAAAAGTGGTCAATCGCATGCAGTCGGAATTTTTCATTTATCTCATTTTCGGGGGCTAACTTCACGCTGTTGGTAAAATTATTTTTTCTCAAATAACTCCTTAAAGAAGGGTGGTCAAACAAAATTGCTGATGGTCATTTGTGGTCTAAAACTGGTCAATCGCATGCAGTCGGAATTTTTCAGTTATCTCATTTTCGGGGCTAACTTCACGCTGTTGGGAAAATTCTTTTTTCTCAAATAACTCCTTAAGGACGGGTGGTCAAACAAATTTGTTGATGGTCATTGGTGGTCAAACAGTGGTCAATCATATACACTACTTAAATTTTATTTATTTTGATTTTTTGGATATATGCGAAGATTTTGAAATTCCCTTAAAATAACGTTTTTCTTAAATAACTCCTTAACGAAGGGTGGTCAAACAAAATTGTTGATGGTCATTTGTGGTCAAAAAATGGTCAAACGAATGCATTCGGAATTTTCGATTTATCTCATTTTCGGGGGCTGCGTGAAGTTAGCCCCCGTATCTTGTTTTTCTTATAACTCCTTAAGGAAGAGTGGTCAAATAAAATTGTTGATGGTCATTTGTGGTCAAAAAGTGGTCAATCGAATGCAGTTTTAATTTTTTCTTTATCTGATTTTCGGGGGCTAACTTCACGCAGCTCCAGATTGGCAATTTTTAAATTGTTTATTTTTTTAGATAATGAGTAAAATATAAATATTTTATTGGACAAATTTAATAAGATAGCTATAAAAAAGATAATATGAGAAGTAAGAAACAATTTTTTATACACATTTCAGCAAAATTACATAAAAGTTAATGATCAATGAAAAGTTGAAAAAAAAAAAAAAAAGACACGAAAATCGTTGATGCCGCGATCACTGTACTTCATGTATGATCGCTTCGCGAACATAATACGCCGCTGAAGTCGTGACGTCATCAATATGGCGCTGGGCATAAACAGACTGAAGTGCCCATTGAAATAACATGGACGTAAAAAATAAAATCTTCTAGGAATAATAATTTTCATATATAAGAACTTTCACGCACTTTTCTGCAAAGTTTAAGGTACGCTTTTCATTATGAATTCCCCAAACTTCTAATTTTGTGATTTAAATTTGACCAATTTATTAAAAACTCATTAGCTTAACTCCGTTTAGACAAACATCACAAACATCAGCTGAATTGGTGATATTTACATTCATGTTTGTCAAGATATATCTGTCTAAAACTTTTATTTAATTTAAATTAATAATTTTACTAATTTTATATTTTAAAAATTTATTAAAGATATTTTATAATTTATAAATTATTATAATGCATAAATTATAAATAATATTTAAATTAAGTATCTAAATTATATATTAAATAATATATAAAATATGATAAATTATAATACTATAAATAAATATAAAATATAATATATTAAATTATAATAGTAAAATGATATACTGTATTAAATTATTTATATATTACATTAAATTAATATTATGAATAATTAATACTAATAATAAATAATTATTTATCATTTTAAATGATTAATAAATATAATTGATATTGATATATATAAAATTAATTATTAATAATTTTAATTACGAATTATTTAATTATATGTATATATATATATATATATAAAATTAAATAATTAATATTAATATCAATTTAATTTATTAATCATTTAAAATAATATATATATATATATATATAATTAAATAATTATTAATTATATATATATATATATATAATTAAATAATTATTAATTATATATATATATATATATATATATATATATAATTAAATAATTATTAATTTAATTATATTAATTATTTAAATAAATAATTAATATATAATAAATATTTAAATATATAATTAAATAATTATTATTAATTTTATATTATTTATTAATATCAACTATATTTATTAATCATTTAAAATAATAAATTATTATTTATTTTAATTATTCATAATATTAATTCAATGTAATATGTTTAAATTATTATTATTATATTATATTATAATTTTATATTATATTATTATCAATATTTATAATTATATTAATATATTTATATTTAATATAAATTAATAACATAAATAATATTATTACAAATTATACATTTAAATTGTCATAGTAACATAATTTAAATTAAAAATAATTATAATATAATAATATGAACTAAAATATTAATTATTTAATAATTATATTTAATATTTTTAAATAATTATTTAATATTAAAAACTATAATTAATATTAATAATAATAAAATTTTTATAATTCTAATTAGTATTAATCTTAATAAATAATTAATATTGTATATATAAATAATATCATAATGAATTATATTAAATCAATACTTTATTAAATTAATAATATAATATATAATATTAAAATACTAAATTTTAATATATTAAATATATAAAGTATTATAATATGTAAATTATTAAAAATAATTTAATAATTTTAATATGATTTTCTCTTCACTTATAATTAAAACATCAATGTAAACAACCGTCAAGTTTGTCTAACCGGAGTTAAGCGAATGACTTTATATTAAATTATTCAAATTTAAATCACAAAATCAGAAGTTTGGTGAATTCATAATGAAAAGCGTACCTTAAACTTTGCAGAACAGTGCCTGAAAGTTCTTATATATGAAAATTATTATTCCTAGAAGATTTTATTTTTTACGTCCATGTTATTTCAATGGGCTCTTCGATCTGTTTATGCCCAGCGCCATGTTGAAACGTTACACTTCAGCGGCGTATAACAGAAAAAAATACTGAATGCGTCAATCTTATTGTATTAGAAACCCAAAGAGTACACGAAATTTGTGGATGCCGCCGCGATCACTGTCCGGATCCTCATCAGGTAAACAGCAATCAGAAATTGTGCGAGTAATTCCGAGATCTGTAGAAACATTAGCCATAGTCGGGTTCGAGTCGTCATGGAGTAAACAGTAATCAGAAATATTCTTATGCGAGTCATTCCAAAATCTGTAGAAACATTAGCTATAATTATGTCCGAGTCGCCATCAGGTAAACAGCAATCAGAAATAGTTTCCGTAATCACGAAATCCGTAGAAACATTAGCTGTATTCCGGTCCTATATCACTATCACGTGTGTATGAACGATTCGTCCTTTAAAAATTTGACAAAATTGTTGCATTGTAATCTCTCAATATAGGAAATTCGTTAAAACCGCAATCAGTATAACGAATGTTAAATAAATTCACATTATATAAATATTTAATGTTGTTTCAAATTATTTTTGTTACTTAAATTCGGCAAACTTTTAGATATGCTAAGATTTCTCATTCTTCGCCAAACAAGCAATAAGTAGGCAAATCTAGCATCGACTGCACACCAGGAAGATTTCTCCTTAGGGAGCGGAGCTATACAATGATGTTAGGATACTTATTCAATAAGATTATATAATCAGGCAATGAAAATTTTTGCGTATTTAAGTGGGTTCATTTTATGTTTTTGTGTTTTTCAGAAAATTATTACCGAGCGAATAATGTGACCGATACTTTAAGGTTCAATTTTCCAGGTCCTACCCAACAGTAATACAAACTTTCTCGGGGCCCTCTAACAAGTAAAATTGAAGATTAAAGTGTAGGTCACATTATTAGGTCGGTAATAATTTAAAAAAATATAAAAAAAATATAAAAATTATATCATATTATTAATATTTATCATATATCATAAAATCATATTATTAATATAAAAATTTTATTGCCGGATTATATAATCTTATTGAATAAGTATACCTTTAAGCCGCTGAATTCGAGAATTGTTTTTTTTTTTTTTTCAGTTTAAAAATTGTTTTGTGAAAAGTGTGTTTGAAATATCGTGTATAATCATAATAATTTAATTTAAAGCGTTTGGCTTTAATTTGAAAGATTCTTATTCGTAAACTATACACTTTTTAAAAAAATATTCATCATTATAAAGAATTATTGTTTAAAAATATAATTGCGTACGAAAATTAGTTATTCAAAAAGTTATATAGATGTAATCTGATATAGACAATAAAAAAGTGATAAATATTATTTAAATTTTTCTTAATAACATTGGCGGACATGATGCCGAAAAGGTAACAAGATAAATGATAATAATGATAAAAAAAATATTTCAGTTACCTGTTATAAGCATGCGAAATAAATAAATAAATAAATATGACACACGTGTTGTAAAGAATTGCAGCAGCTTAGCGTTTAATTTCACTGCTAAATAATACATATTTTAAAAAATTAACTGCTGTCATAATCGTCTATTGCGTAATTCATTTAAATACACAAAAAAATTCATTGCCTGGTTATATAATCTTATTGAATAAGTATAGTTTGAATTTGTATTTTTTTTAAAATCACTGTGTCAGAAATATTATACAGACAAATTCTATTAAAGAAACTTTGGGTAATTGCTTTTAGGCAACTCAGCAATATAACCAGTTCTTGACAAAACAATAGCACCACAACCGAAAAGCCACTCTTTAAAAGAGTTAAATAATGTTGTTCTGTGTGTTTCCTTACTTGTAAGGGGTGAGGGGCACCCGGGAAAGTGTGTAAGTTTGTAATCTTATTACTGTTGTATAGGAAATGGGAAATTGCACATTAAAGTGTCGGTGAACAGTGTGTTAACCTCTGAGATTGTGAAACTTGGTTAGTAATTTTCTGAAAACACAAAAATATAAACTGAACCTTAGAGCCGTTGAATTCGAGAATTGTTTTCTTCTTCAATTTAAAAATTGTTTTGAGAAAAGCGCGTTTGAAATGTCGTGCATAATCATAATAATTTAATTTAAAGAGCTTGACTTTAATAAAATTCTTATTCAGAAAATATCCCCTATCACTTTTTTTAGAATATTTCTTCATTATAGATAATTATTTTTTTTTAAATATTACAGCTATTGATGTTGGTCCACGTGGCCTTTACTAATCAATTCAATAGACTGCTAACTTTAATTTGTATTCAGTAGCCATGTGTAACAGAAGAAAGTAAATGGTCAGCAATTCAATTCCATAATTTAATAACTAAATTAAAGTAACAACACAAACACATAGAAAAATTGAGATGAAAACAAGTGCGTACTACATCGTACGAGTTCGTAGAACGAATGAATAACAAATCGGTTCACATCAGTGCAAGCAACATAGTTGTGGTTGCCGCTAAAGTTAATAACAGTTTATCTTTCTTTAGTTGCACCATGGAGTTAGCAGTGTTGGTAAAGGCACTGCAGTACCCCCTTTCTAGTGAAGCGTTTCCTTACCTGAAGCGTGCGGGAAAATGGACTTGCCGTCCCGAACGGGTACGTTTAACCTCTAGTGTTTTCCCCAATTCCGGCTTGCAGACTTCAGGAGTTGGCTCTGGTACTTTGGTCGAAGGTGCAGATGTTGGCACTAATCCTTTGGTGAAAGGCACAGTTGATTCTGGACAGTTTAGAATAAATGCAGGTTTTAGACGATCGATAGATACAATTTTGATTTTATCACCAACCTGTAGTTTGTAGACGTGTCCGATCGTTGCAGAACAATAAACGATCCATCGTACGGAGGTTTTAGAGGTGGCTGGACAGCATCATGTCGCACAAAAACTTGGCTGCAACTTTTAAGGTCTTTTGAGACGAATGTCCGACTCTTAGTGTTGTGGTTGCTGGTTGGAGCTGGAAACACTTGCTGCATGACCTCTTTTAGGCGTGTCACAAACTGGGCTGCGTTAAAGTCAGTAAGAGTTGTTGCGAAAAATTCTCCGGGTAATCTTAAGGCAGTACCGTACACCAGTTCAGCTGTGGTTGCTTTGGTGGTACCTCTGAATGCAGTTCGCATCCCGAGCAACACTGTGGGTAAGACCTCTGCCCAACGGTCAGTTAAATGAGCTTTTAAGGCAGATTTCAATGTGCGATGCCAATTTTTAATTAAACCATTAGACATTGGGTGGTATGACGTGGTGTGTATGCGTTTAATTCCTAATAGTTTCATTAAACTTGCCATTAAAAGCGATTCAAACTGCCTACCCTGGTCTGATGTAACCAGTCTGGGAACACCGAAACGAACTATCCAACTTTCATAAAACGCTCTAGCTACGGTATCAGCGTATATGTCGGGAATTGGGCAAGTTTCGAACCAACGCGTGAAACGGTCAATCTTTGTTAAGCAATATGTATATCCCTGAGAAAGAGGAAAAGGGCCTACGATATCTATGTGAACGTGCTCAAATCTCTTATCCGGAATGTTAATGTTTTGAACCGGACTGTTGCTATGGCGATATATTTTTTATCTCTGACATGGAATACATGTCTGCGTCCAAATAGCAACATCTTTCTTTATATTCGGCCACACGAAACGAGATGTTAGGAGTTTCACGGTAGCTTTGACACCTGGATGAGCTAAGTTATGAAGGATATTAAATGCGGTTTTCCGAAATGCCAGAGGAAGGTAAGGGCGAACGTTTTCTGTGGAAGTATCACACCAAAGTCGAATTTCAGTTTCTGGTAAAATCATATGCTGGAATTTTAAACCCGTCTTTGATTTGATTAGATCCTGCAGCTCAGTATCTGAACTTTGGGCTTGCGCAATTGCGGAATAATCCAAGGCATTTGGAAGTTCTAAGGCCTCAGTTCTCGATAGCATATCTGCTGGTATGTTATCAGAGCCTTTTACAAATTGAATATCGGTACTAAATTGACCAATAAAGTCCAAATGACGCAATCGTCTCGGAGAACATTTATCTGCTTTCTGTAAGAAAGCGTACTGGAGGGGTTGATGATCGGTGAAAATCGTAAATTGCCGGCCTTCAAGCATATGCTTAAAATGTCGAATGGCGGCATAAATCGCATGCAATTCGCGATCATATGTATCCCACTTCCGCTGAGACGGAGACAACTTCGCTGAGAAAAATGCTAAAGGTTCAACACTGGTCTCATTGTTAAGTTTTTTATACTGATTTAGTGAAGCACCCACTGCTGTATCACTAGCATCGGTGAAAAGCGTTAAATGTGCTTCCGGATCTTGGTGAGCCAAGAGTGTAGCATTGACAAGCTGTTTCTTGCAAGCTTCGAATTCTGCTGTTTGTGCTTCAGTCTAGTCAATAGCAAAATTTTTCTTCCCCTTCTTAGTACCTTTCAGTATCTCATTGAGTGGGGCTTGAATATGAGCAGCGTGCTTTACATTCCTACGATAATAATTTAATAAACCGAGAAAACGGTGGAGTTCTTTTATGGTTTTGGGTAGCTCATATTTTAAAATTGGCTCTACGCGTTCAGGTTGCGGCCTAATTCCGTTTTGATTTACCAAATAACCTAAAAAAGATAATTCAGGAACACCGAAAACACATTTTTTGAAATTAATACGAATGCCATATGCAGAAAGTCGTTTAAAAACACATTCGAGGTGCATTTGATGTTCCTCATCCGAACGGCTCGCAATAAGGATGTCGTCTAAATATACAAAAACAAAATCCAACCCCTGCAATACTTCATTTATGAACCTTTGAAATGTTTGGGCGGCATTAGATAAACCGAAAGGCTTATATAAAAATTCGAATAAACCAAATAGGGTAGTAATTGCAGTCTTTGGAATGTCATCTGGATGGACAGGAATTTGATGATATTCTCTAACTAAATCCACTTTAAAAAAATAACCTTTGCATGCAATTGGCTCGAAAAGTCTTGCAGATGAGGTATCGGGTATCTGTCCGGTATGGTAATCCGATTTAGGGCTCTATAATCGACAGTAGGACGAAAATCTTTTCCAGAATCCTTAGGGACAAGGTGTAAAGGACTAGACCAATTACATGTGCTAGGTCTGCAAATGCCTTGTTTCAGCATGTACTCGAATTCACGTTTAGCTGCAGCTAATTTTGCTGGATGAAGCCTACGTGGGCGTGCGAAAACTGGTTGCCTTTTCGTCAAAATTCTGTGTACGGTATTATGTTTAACTTCTTGCAATTTAGGATAGGAGCGTACCACATCATTATATTTTTCTAAAATATTCCTATAGGCCAAATTGTTTGCAATTAATACAACCTGTGGCGTATTATCCGCCGATTTTGTGCCACTGATTGTTAGCTTAGTTAGGGGATCCGAAGACATCGATTTTGAGATCGATTAACAAACCATAGTGGCGTAAAAAATCGGCGCCAATAATCGGTTTACTGATGTTAGCAAGAACAAACGGCCATTGAAATTTACGGCGCAAATTTAAGCTTACAGTTACGACTTTAACACCATATGTTTTAATCGCAGAGCCATTTGCCGAATATCAGTTAAGGCCATCACTATTTGATTTTGAAATATTCTTATGATACGGTAATACGCAAACATCACTACCACTATCAACTAAGTATGTCAATTTAGAAACAGGGTCGGATACAAAAAGGCGGCTTTTATTGTTTGGTTTGAAATCACATTGCGCAAGGTTATGTGATTTCTCCTCTAGTTTTTTTTTAGAATTGAAGGAACATGGAGGTTTGCATCGCTTTGTAGACTCACCGAATTTCCAATGTTATCAACACTGATTACGCGATTCTTTGTTTTTGGGTGTTTGAGAACGTCGTCCCCCGGAAAAAGATCTATTATTGAAATCTCTGTTTTGACGCTCGCGACTTCTAGAAAAGTGCTCAACCTGTTTACTAAGCTCCGCTATTTGCGCCCGTAACTCACTGAATTCCGAAAGGGAAGTTTTTGAGCATTGTACTTCCAAATTATATATAAAAAAAACTATTGGTAAGTTCATACAATACTAGCACTTATAGTATTCAGTTCACGCGAAACAGTAGCGTTATAATTTATAATTATAACAGTTACTGTTTAAATTTAAAATAAAAATAGTAAAGTAATGTTGCTTTGTTTGTTACTTGTTAGACTTGCGTCTCGATATAGCTCAGCTCCCTACGGAGATTTTTTTCGCTACGCCACTCGGCTCTAGAATTGGCGCTAGTTATTTTAGGTTGCTGCATTTAAAAGACGAAGGCAGGAACACAGAGGAAGAGACTAACGTCTAGACCTGACCGTCCAACAAAGTCACCATGAAGTCAAGTAAAAACACTAATGTTTCGTATTGAAAATAAAATAAAAAACAAGATTTATGTGATATTTAAATAATAAATTTTACGATAAAAAGCATATTCCTATTTCATTCAACCATTTGGCGTTTTTTTTTTTTAAAGATGCCAGATTGGCGATTTCTAAATTGTTTATTTTTTAGATAATGCATTAATGAGTAAAACATAAATATTTCACTGGACAAGTTTAATAAGATAGCTATAAAAAAGATAATATGAGAAGTAAGAAACAACGTTTTTATACACATTTCAGCAAAATTACATAAAAAGTTCACGATCAATGCAAAGTTGAAAAAAAAGACACGAAATTCGTTGATGCCGCGATCACAGTATCTCATGTATGATCGCTTCGCGAACACAATAACAGAAAAAAATACTGGATGCGGCAGTCTTATTGCATTAGAATCCCGAATAGTACACGGAATTCGTTGATGCCGCGATCAGTGTACCGCATGTATCATCGCATCCTAAACATAAAAACAAACAAACAAAGAAAAGAAAAAGCTCATTGGATGCGGCAACCTAATTGTATTGCAATCCCAAAAAGTACACAAAATTCGTTGATGCCGCGACCACTGTCCGGATCCTCATCAGGTAAACAGCAATCAGAAATTGTGCGAGTAATTCCGAGATCTGTAGAAACATTAGCCATAGTCCGGTTCGAGTCGTCATGAGGTAAACAGTAATCAGAAATATTCTTAAGCGAGTCATTCCGAAATCTGTAGAAACATCAACCATAATTATATCCGAGTCGCCTTCAGGTAAACAGCAATCAGAAATAGTTTCGGTAATTACGAAATCTGTAGAAACATTAGCTGTATTCCGGTCCTATATCACTATCACGTCTGTATGAACGATTCGTCCTTTAAAAATTTGTGCAAAATTGTTGCAATGGAATCTCTCAATATAGGAAATTCGTTAAAACCGCAATCAGTATAACGAATGTTAAATAAATTCACATTATATAAATATTTAATGTTGTTTCAAATAATTTTTTATACTTAAATTCGGCAAACTTTTAGATGTGCTAAGATTTATTCTTCGCCAAACTAGCAATAAGTAGGCAAATCTAGCTTCGATCGCACACCAGGCAGATTTCACCTTAGGGAGCGGAGCTATATATCGTTTTAAATATCGTATTAAAATATCGGAGCGTTTGAAATATCGTGTATAGTCATAATAATTTAATTTAAAGTGTTTGGCTATAATTTGAAAGATTCTTATTCGTAAACTATACCACATCACCTTTTTTAAGAATATTTCATCATTATAAAGAATTATTTTCTAAAAATATAATTGCGTACGAAAATTAGTTGTTTAAAAAGTTATATAGATGTAATCTGATATAGACAATAAAAAAGTGATAAATATTATTTAAATTTTTCTTAATAACATTGGCGGACATGATACTGATAAATACTATAATTCTAATTCTTTATAACAGTAGCACTCAAACGCAGATTCATTCAAATAGATACATACAGGAACGTAGTTACATACGATGTAGATACATACAGGAAAACACGTTTCCTTTGTTTGATTTTTCTATTAACATTTAAATTTAAATGACAAATCATGAATCAGTAATGCATTAAATAATATTTGAATCTGAAATATGAAAAAATAGTTTTATTTTTCTTATTTTATATGACTAATTTAAAAGAATGTATTTTCTGTACAAAAATCAAGTTATTGATCAAATCATTAAAGTCGAAAAGAAAACAAGATAAATGATAAATATTAAAAAAAAAATATTTCAGTTACCTGTTATATGCATGCGAAATAAATAAATAAATAAATATGACACACGTGATGTCAAGAATTGCAGCAGCTTAGCATTTAATTTCACTGGCAAATAATACATATTTTAAAAAGTTAACTGCTCTCTTAATAAAATGTCGGTGAACAGTGTGTTAACCTCTGAAATTGTGAAACTTGGTTAGTAATTATCTGAAAACACAAAAATATAAACTGAACCTTAAAGCCGTTGAATTCGAGAATTGTTTTCTTCTTCAATTTAAAAATTGTTTTGAGAAAAGTGCGTTTGAAATGTCGTGCATAATTATAATATATTAATTTAAAGCGCTTGACTTTAATTTGAAAAATTCTTAGTCAGAAAATATGCCATATCAATTTTTTTTTTAGAATATTTCTTCATTATAGATAATTATTTTCTAAAAATATAAGTGCATACGGAGGTTGGTTGTTCAAAAAATTATATAAATGTAATCTGATATGGACAATACAAAAAAATGATAAATACTATTTTAATTATTCTTAATAACATTGGTTGACCTGATACTGATAATTATGGTCATTTTAATTCTTTATAACATTAGCAATCGAGTTTTTGCAGGTAACCCACTTTTAAAAATATCTGTAGTAATGTAATTATTTTTCTATCTTATTAATATCAAACTAACAATTAAAAAAGTCTACGAAACATTTCAGAATGCTAAATTTCATTGCCAAATAATATATATTTCTAAAAATTAAATGCTCTTATAATCGTCTATTAATTAACTCACTTAAATACAGACATTTTTTTATTGCGTAGTTATATAATTTTATTGAATATGTATAGCTTTAATTTGTATTTTTTTAAATGTTGGAGACAGAAATATTATACAGACAATTTATATTGGTAAAAGTATTGACACTTGTCCAATGCATTCCACTAGTTTTCATATCAAAACAGTATGGATATAACGTACGTATAACATTTACTGTTTAAAATAGTAAAGCAAGTATCTCTGGTTTGTTTGTCATTAATTGTTAGGGTCTCCCCGGCCGAGAAAGTTTGGAAGTTTATATTATTGTTGGGTACGACCAAAGCCATACACGGTATATCTTGTATATCCATCTTTCGGTACGACATGGAAAATTTTGGATGTTTGCATGTGGTGCCTCCAAAACATCTTGACATGCATTCAGTCAAAGAACTACAAGACGTTATGACTTCTATTCGTACTATTACAACTTATTTGATCCAGTGACGTTAGGCGGATGATGGTTTTACTCACAAAAATTACAATTGAGTCATATCCCGCTCACACCGGATATTTCAGATATCTCAGACTGCCAAATTCACTGACAGATACGGCTACATACATACACACACACACACACATACATATATATATATATATACACAGTATGCCCACTAAAGACCCTTGCTACCCTCTTGACTTCGGACCGGCTGCTGCTATATTCATAAAAGTAGTGTCTAGGGCACAGTAAAGTAGACATGCGCTACTGAATGAAATCGTCTACGGCGCCACCTGGTGGAAAATTGCAGAGTTAGCATTCCTATCTCAAAAACGGAAAGATATAGGGAGAAAAAGTGATTTACAAAGTTGTACAGCATCACCGATTTAGTACGAAAAGACAACTTGTGGACATTAATTCGAAGAATAGAACGGTTAAAAGGCGCATTTGTTTTTTTCGTGATTTCCTACACTGTGACGTGACTAAACGATCTTAGAAAGAAAAAACAACTAGTTGAAACAATATACTTTTTTTGAGATGTTCAAACTTCTCACCGTCCGCTGCAATGCATATTTGGATCCTTGTTTGAATTTCACGTTGCACACGTTGGAGCATAGAGGATGGCATGCTGGCACAAGCGTCCGTAATGCGTCGTTTTGAATGGGAATCATAAGCGATACCACTGTGCCACATTGCAGTGTCGTGTTTTGTCCGAAAGATAATCATTTCTCCTTCCGTTCAAGTTTCGTGACGTCACAGTGTCTGAAATCCGAAAAATCAAATGCGCGTTTTAACCATTATATTCTTCCCATTAATGTTCACAGGGTGTCTCTTTGTACTAAATCGATGATGTTCTACAACTTTGTAAATCACTTTTTCCCCTATCTCTTTCCGTTTTCGAGATAGGAATGCTAACTTCGCAATTCTTCCACCAGGTAGCGCCATTGGCGGTTTCATTCAGTAGCGCATGTTTACTTTACTATACCTAGACACCACTTTTTATGAATATAGCAGCAACCATTCCGAAGTTAAAAGGGTGGCAAGGGACTTTAGTGTGGGCATACTGTATATATATAATTATAATACCTTTGAATTAAAAAACAGTAAACATATTCTTGCAACAAATCTAGCCAAATCTCCAATTTAAAGATAGGTAATAATAAAGTGTATACAGAATACAATTAAGTTAATATATAATTAACAAATTCAAACATCAATTTACTGTCGTGCCAATTCAGAGACGATTCGCGGCCAATAAAAGTTTCAAAAATAATTTAGAAAATAAATAGATATATTGATATAAGATGCAAGGTGCTATATAAATAGAACAGATGTAACTCAATAACATAAGAAAAAAATAATGGAATTTGGATATCAAATGAAATTAAAAATGGAATTCGAAAAGAAGAAAGACATGTGCAATGCTTAAAATTCAGTCTGGCAGAACTCTACACATGTCTAAAAATTAATATAATATTTCATAAAATATGCAGGCAAATACGCTCAGATCAGTATATTTCTGCTAGAAATATTGCACTAATAGAAATAAATGAATGCGGAAAACCCATAATATATATATATATATATATATATTTGTGATGTTATATAAAAAATTTATTTCGCAATATTCCTTTAAATTAATCAAAATTCTAACATAGTCATCATTTCCTTAATTCTTAATAATATTTATTCCTATTTAATGTCCTTTTAAAAGTAATAACACGTATATTAATAATTATCTTATTACAAATCTTAATCTAAAACTTTAAGTTCATTCGTAACTTTTATCAACTCCCCAATCTGTAATATTCTGAGAGACGCTTGTTGTCCATTTCGAATGTTTTTAAAAGCCTTTTTTTTTTATTCCATGCTTCACTCGCTGGGTATTTTTCACGTCAAAATCAATGCGCAGCTGGAATCGGGATTATTTCTGGTTAAATCTTCTCCATCGCACCTCATTCGCTTAGCTTAAGTTCGCCTCACACTCATTGGTTCGTGCATACGTTACGTAGCTTCTGTAACTTTACGCGGAGTTTAACAAAACTCGCCGGCAAGCATTTGGAGCGCAGATTTTTGTCGTGTTTGGAATTGCTAACCAAAGCGTTATCTGGTGTTCGGTGACATAAAATTTCTAACAACATTTTAAGATCATTAAATAATGTAGTGAGTTAACGTCAAGCCTGAAGGCTATATGATTACACCTTGATACTGTGGGAACTGTTTCTGGCATCGTTCCTGTTCGTTAATAAACAATTTATCTGGAAATTTTCTGCACATTATTGGATAAATTCTTATGGTGTTTCATCATTGCTTAACCTCCTCGCCATGATTCTTGATAGCGACTGCAATAATTCTTCATCTGTAACCAACTGCCATTTTCTCGTGAAATATTAAATAATCTTCGTAAAAAGCTAATATATATATATATATATATATATATACAGGGTGTTTCACAAAGGACCCCTAACTTTAAAAATCAATAACCCGGAAACGGTGATAGATAGAAACATGAAACCAGTGGTATGTTTATTTAAAAAAATCGTAAGAATCTTATACATAAATCTCAAAATTTAGTTAAAATAGCACCGATAGATGGCGCTGCGATAAATGGGCGTATCACATTAAAAGTGATTCAATATGTGCACCTTTTACAGAACAGACATGTCGCAAACGCAGAATGAAACTGTCAGTGACTCTCTGTAATGTATCACTGGAAATCGACACACAAACTTGACAAATAGCCTCTTAGATCTCGCAGAGCGTTAAAGAATTGTTCCGGTAAACAATGTCCTTTAATGGGCCCC